>JAJOZX010001560.1:0-467500 GCA_023014485.1 Bathynomus jamesi
CCCCCCCCCCCCCCCCCGAGACCATCCATATATATACACACACATACACCCATATACATATATACCAATATATACATAAATACTTATATACACATATTTATATCTATTATATACCCCATACACACGCATACATCCAGAATTCCAGATACATACGCAAGCATAATCACATATATACCTACACAAACTCATACACCTCTATTTCGCCCTTTCATTACCTCCGAGATCATTTAGCACATACAGTAATATCCATACAGCCAAAAGAAACCGATTAAGCACAGACAGAGCAGCAAAGCTAGTATTTATATCCCAAAATGCAAAATTCCAAGAAAGTGAAGTAAAACATGGTGCTACATTGGCTTCGTCAACATCAAATCTGCAATAAGTACCAGTACCTGTGATATTGAAACTATATGCTCATCAATCTAGTGATAATGATTCTTCAATGGAAATAGAATCAGATAATGAAAGTTAAACAGCATTAGGTTAACACAAAGGTTAAAGAAAGAGATGAATTATTTTTATTTTTTTTTATTTTCTATTTGGAATATATATATATATATATATATATACAGGGTGGGCGGAAAGTAGCTCCCTATTTTGGATTGGTAAAAAAATACCTATATTATTCATTTATTTCAGAAAAAATAATATGAAAAGGTAGGCATACATGGTAGGTTTTCTCTAAAATTCAATGTGGTCCAACTCTTTCCACCAGCTTCTGGAGCCGCCCAGGAATGGCATCCACTGACTTTAGCAGGAACTCCGGCGGGATGGAGGACATGACTTCCCGAATTCGGTCCTCCAGTTCTTCCAATGTCCTCGTTTGGTGCGGTAGACTTCTTCCTTTACCACCCCCAAAGAAAGAAGTCGCACGGTTACGCTGAAAAACGGCAGAATCGGTTCAGTGTAACGGTGTGGTGTGGTATGACCTCAGATCAGGTTGTGGGCCCGTTCCTTCTGCGCAATATCATGAATGCTGAGCGGTACCTGCTATGTTGCGAAACGAGGTCTGGCCGGTTGTCAGCACATGGGAGAACATCGACGATCTGATATTTATGCAAGATGGCGCCCCTCCGCACTTCGCTCTTGTTGTCCGTGAGTGGCTGGATGCCCACTTCCCTGGGCGTTGGATGGGTCGTCGTGGTCCACATCAATGGCCAGCCAGGAGCCCCGACTTGACACCGTGCGTCTTTCTTCTTTGGGGGTGGGTAAAGGAAGAAGTCTACCGCACCAAACCGAGGACATTGGAAGAACTGGAGGACCGAATTCGGGAAGTCATGTCCTCCATCCCGCCGGAGTTCCTGCTAAAGTCAGTGGACGCCATTCCTGGGCGGCTCCAGAAGCTGGTGGAAAGAGTTGGAGCCCACATTGAATTTTAGAGAAAACCTACCATGTATGCCTACCTTTTCATATTATTTCTTCTGAAATAAATGGATAATATACGTATTTTTTTACCAATCCAAAATAGGGAGCTACTTTCCGCCCACCCTTATATATATATATATATATATATATATATATACTGGTATTCTTGCCAATCACAATTATATATACAGTGGTACCTCGTTACTCGAATTTAATTCGTTCCTGGAGGTGGTTCGACTAATGAAAAGTTCGAGTAACAAACTAATTAATTGCCTTTAAATTAATAGAAATAGAAATAATGCGTTCCTGGACCCCCAAACTCGAATTTTAAACTTTAAAATATGCTTTAATTATACAAATTATTATATAATTATTCTAATTTTATTAATTTTATTAATAATTAGTAATAATAATTAATAAAATTAATAAAATTTAAAGTAAAAAAGGTAAAAAAGTAAAAAGTAAAAAAGGTTTTAAGTGTACTTACCAGAAGGAGGCTTGATGATGGGCTTGGTTGGAGGAGGAGGAGAGGGAGGTAGGTTCTTAGAACCTTTTGGAAGGTGAATCACCTTCCAGAAGAACGTCAGGAACGTCCACTTCGGGTTCCGGCATAGAGGGCTTGATCCAGCGTTCGAGTGTAACCTGATGTTGATGACCCTTCAAAATGTTCGAGTAGTGGCGTATAACATTGTCATTGAAAATATCAACACATCTGTCTGAAATTGCCTTGTTAGGGAACGTCTCCTCTACAATGGCCTGCACTGCCTCCCAATGGCTGAGGAGTTTCTTGATCTTCTCAGAAGGCAGGTTCTTCTTTTCTTCCTCCTCCTCTGTAGCGGAGACCTCATCTTCAGCCTCTTGCTTGTTCTGCTCAAGGAGGTGCTGGAGCTCATCTGTGGTCAGCTCCGTCTTGTGCTCATCCAGGAGCTCCTCCACGTCATCGGCATCCATCTCCAGGCCCATGGACGTCCCTAGAGACACTATGGCAGGAACAACAGGTGCTTCCTGGAAGACCTCAAAGTCGCGATCAGCTACACATTCCCGCCAAAGCTTCCTCCAGGCAGAGTTCAATGTCCTGGTAGTCACAGCAGCCCAGGATTTGACGATGATCCGGATGGCATGAAGGATGTTGAAATGATCCATCACAAGAAGAGCCTTGAGGGGAAGACCCTGCTCTTCAAGGTACGACTTCACTTGAGGGGCGAACACCTCAGTGACCCACTCAAAAAAGAATAGCCTCGTAACCCATGCCTTTGAATTCGAGCGCCACATCACATTCAAGTCTGTTATCCTGACGTTGTTTTTCTTGAACACCCGAGGATTTTGCGAGTGGTAGACCAGTAAAGGCTTAACTTTACTTTACAGTTGAGTGGGAACTGAAGAGCGTGGGAAGCTGTGTTGGCGGGCAAACGCTCAACAAATATACTGTACGCGCATTACGCCTCGGGCGTTCGAGTAACGGAAATGCGCTTGAGTAACGAGTCCCTATTTTTTTATATTTCCGAATTTTTCGGTTCGAGTAACGATTTGTTCGAGTAATAGGTCGTTCGAGTAAGGGGGTCACCACTGTATTGTTTTATACCAGTATTATGTATTTTTTATTATGTATATTATACCAGTACCTGTGATATTGAAACTAGCATATATGCTCTACCCAATCTAGTGATGATTCTTCCATGGAAATGAAGGTTAAACAACATTAGGTTAACAAAAAGGTGAATATTTTTTTTCTATCTGGAATATATATACTGGTACTCTTGCCAATCACAATTATGTATATTGTTTGAAACGAGGAAGAATGTTTCATGTTCTAGTTAAAAAATATATATACATAGGAAAAACAAACCCTCACTTTTTATTTTATTATATACTTTTTGTGTGATTCAGTTTTTCTAAATGATGACTATATATACTAGGTATAACCGTATAAGCATGGTAGTATAGTAAATTATAGCTAATACTAATAACTTATTAGATTAAAGGAAGAAAAATATGGAATAAGTTTAAAACAATAAAAAAAAAAAAAACAAAAAAAAACAGACTATCTTCGTTTTAAACAAAAAAAAACGACAAAAAAAACAAAAAAAAATGACACAATAAAAAAACGACTCACATCACTACTCTCCACACTCTGAGTGTGAGAAGGCCACTTTGGCACTTGCATTGGGGCCTCTTTAAGTTGTGTTAAATCTTTGTTTGTTATACATGTTGTCAGCAGTGGCTCCAAAACTTCCGAACTTAAGTTAACTAATTCTGACAATTTTGTGGCATTGACGTTTATCGGAGGTACCTTCCTTGTCTGAACAGAGCAGTCTCCCAGCTGGTCATCATCTAGTGATGTTCCTCTAAGCTTTAGAATGATTTCCACAGCCTCAGTTCGCTCTTTGGTACATTGGCTGCAGAGTATTGCTTGCAAAACTGCCTCTGGCCTAGCATACCAAGCGGACCTTCTCACCACAGGTAACACGATGTCCACCACTACTTTCCTTTGGGTTCTCAGTAGCTGTAATTGAAACAAGATGTGGTTGGGCCCCTCCATCCACATTGGATTAAGTTTTACATTGAACCAGTGAGGAAGATAAAACCCAATAATAAATTCAACAATCAACATCAAATTCTGTAGCATTTTGCCCTTCAGTGCATGTTTGGAAACCCAAATCCTGCAGAAACGAATCGCTGTAGTTAACCAACAACTGTGACTTACGGGTCCAATCTTCAAGAGAGCCAGATTTTGAGGCAACTCTCCTGATCTGATTGCTTGAACAATACAATAAGTGTAAGATTGATCCGTGCTGAGGTCTTTGATAACTTCTTCAGACAACACTGGAAGGGGAGGGCCTACTTCAACCTTTGGAAATTTTGTATATTTCTAATTCCGTTGCTTCATCTAGCATGTTGCCAAGGAGGCCTGACCACTTCTTGTTGCTCTTTGTAGGACCATCAAGTTCCTGGATGAGACGACAAAGAGGTAGTTCCCCTGTGTGCAAATCACATACAATCCAAACAAGCCTTCTTCCAAGTTTTTTCTCTAAATGCGTCATAACACCGCCCTGCCATCCAGTGTTCACCGCAGTTGAGTCTCCACCAACGGCCTGCAGTGAACTGTCAAGTCTTCTTTCTTGAAGCCAACATATTATTTGATCAGCAATTGCCTCTGCATGTTTCTTGCCTTCTACTTCTGCTTCAGGAACAAAGTGAAACAAATAGCAGCCACCAGGTTTGGAACACACAGAGTAGTGTTCTTCTTTGATGAGACCGGGAAACTTTCTGTCCATTCCCTCTACCTCTAGGAGAACTTTTGTGTCATCTCTTCTTCCATCAAACAAAAGGCAAGAGAGACCTTCCTCCTTCAAATCTTTTTCATGCTGATCAGATATTTCCTTCATTATTTTTTCTTGTGCTGCTCTTATTTTATTATAATCTATCACTAAGGATGTATCCTCTCAGCTGATGAGGCCTGCATCTATCCAAGCGGCAATGGCAATCTCTGCAGTCTCTCGTAGCCCCGTATGGTGGCGAATACTGGCAAGGGATGTTTGAGATGTCTTTAGTGTTGTATTTCATTCTCTTCAGTGAAGGTTCAGATAGCATTTTGGAGCTATCATCTGATGTTGCTTCTTTCTGTTCATCTGAAGAGCTTTCAAAGAAGTGAGAAACCTCTTGATAGAGCTCTTCATCTTTTTGGGTGGCTTCTTCACTCTTCTTTTTCTTCCTTCTCTCGGATTTTCTCTTTTTTCTTAGCAATAACAATCTGTTTTTTGGTTTCTGAATAATCTGCTGAACCAATCTGCATACTTCCTTGGCCTCCTGCCTTTGTTCTCTGCGCCTTTATGAAAGCCAGCTCCAAAACAGGGATCTTCTTCTCACAAGGACAGCGACAATCAATGTGAGGGTGAGGTTCTCTTCTGCATGAGGGAGAACAATTGGCTTCAGAACACAACTCTATGGGACACTGGCAGTTAAAAATGTCAAGAAGAGTATCAAGTGTGTGCAGAAACTTATTTCTCTTTGCTAGTTTTCCTTTACCAAGTGATGTCTCAACTGCTTTGTGCCACAGCTTTGTTAATTTTAGCTCAATAGTTCGATATTGATTGAGTACAGGTGGTTTGAAAACACATTAGCTTTTTTCCACTGATGCAGAAGAGGGGGAATCATGTGCCTTATGAGCTCTTTCTCTGTGTACTTCCTTCTATCCTTTGTATTTTGTTCATGAAGGAGTAACCCTAGTCTCAGCATGTCTCGCACTGTTGGTAGTTCTGATACGGGAAGCTCCTTGCCGACTAACAGGCTCAAGTGGCATGACGACTGACCTCTTGTCTTCAATTTTGGCATCTTAGGAATATCTGAAAAGAAAGAAAAACATTTAAGTATTTTATATCAATTACGATGTTTCAAAGTTTAGTCATTCGATGTTCTAAAATTCAATAAAAAAATATTTCATGGGATTACAACATAATTAGACAGAAGAATATGATGATGATAAATAATTATAATATAATCAATAATCCATACTTACAGTTAAACTGTAGTATTCATCTAGTAGAATAACTATGAAGTAGGTACAAGAGCAATAACAGCAAACCACCATCTATGACATCTAAGAGGCAACTGAGGACTGAGAGTGAGGGACAGTTCTATTCATGTTGTGACTTGTACATTGTACAACTACTATATGACCTTGAAAACACTCCATATGCGATCAGTGGGATAATTCTGTAACACACGAATAGTTAATCAATTTATGTCCTATTATTTAGTAAAAGAGTCAATTTCTGAAAATTTAAGGTAAAATTGATGTAGGTAAGGGTTATTTTATTCATTTTGGTTGGCTAATTTCAAGTTTTTACATGAAAAGAGACTATATTTTCACTACCAAAATTGATTTGAAAAAAGTTGACAAAATTGACACACTACTATGGTATATAGGGCCCTAAATTTTAAAAGTGTTCCTGGCAGAGTAATCACCAAAGTATGCCAAGTTTTCTAGTCTGGCAGTATGACTTGGGGCTCATACATTTGAATTAGCTTCATGGCATAAGAAACACATAATAAGCTACTCTTAAAAAATTACTAGGTCTAACTTATTTAGAGTTCTTTGGATACAAATAAGAAAATCTGAAATTATACAGGGCTACACATATCTTACTAAAAATATTTTAAATAAATACTACAGGTTTTCTTTACAGCTACATATTCCAAATTTTTAAATATCTACAGGCCCTATGTAAATCTGACAAATATTAAGTTTTGGGGCTAATAGATTTTGGTGATGTGCTCATTTCATCCATCAGACCATTGAAGGTGAGTCTTACATCCTGGTTAGATTACTGTTGTTGGGTTAGGTACCATTTTAGGTTGCTTTGTTATTTCCTACTAACTTTCAGCCAATCAGGGGTTCAAAAAAATTGTTGGTCCCCCTAAAGCTTAATATTTACTATCAATCCAATACCAATAACATTTCTCAGGTTTTGGTATTAGGGTATTAATATTTAATGTTTCACTGTTTGTGACAAAAAAATTAGCTATATATTAGGGCTTACTTTAAAAAATTCTGTACTTTCCTGTTATCCTAGACCCCAGACTTTTTTTTAAATGTTAACTAACTAACTAACTAAACCTAACCTAAAGGTTAGGTTTGGTCAGTTACAGTACTTAACATTTAAAAAAAAAAAAAGTCTGGGGTCCAGGTTACAGGAAAGTACCAAAAATTCTACAAATATTCATCATATATATACATAATATTTACCAATTTTTATAATAGACTGACTTTAATAAGTTTTAAGTTTCAGGAACATTAGTTTTAGGGGTCTCTGATGCCAAAAGTTGGTCATATGTAAAATAATTAACCAACCTGGAACCACCACCTAACCTAGATGTAAGAGTCAGCCTGGTTGGCTCAAAGTATAAAATGGGTGGATCAATAAAATCTGGGATCTTTCCCTTTATAGCACCCTCAATTTCTTCTTTCCAGTTTGTAACAATTTTGAATGCCCATTTAGAATGAGATGTGAATGTAAAAATTAACCAACTAGTTAGGTCAACTGTGCACCCTTAATGATTGGTTAGGTTAAGTTGTGATATTTTCATGTTTTAACAAAAATATCATGACTTAAACCTAACATCAAGGACATACAGTTGACCTAACTGGGCATTCAATAATTTTCACAGGCATTCAAAATTGTTACTAACTGAAAAGAAGAAATTGGGAAAGAAAAAGATCCATATCTGGTATCGCCAGAACTTAACATTAGCCTAAAATTCTTTTTGAGTTATCTATTTGACCCAGATTGCAGAATTTGAAAAATTCTCATGCAATATTTCCATTTTTTTGCAAAATTCTCACTTTCCAAATTGTGAAAGTCTCATGCAATATGAAAAATCCTTATATATAATATTTCAGTCTGGCACTAACACACTTCAGAAAGAGAGTGGTCACATTAATTTCAGTCAAAACTTCAATTTTATTTTAAACTTTCATCATACATGTCAAGTTTGAGTAATCTGAGTTAAAACTCTCACCCAATGCATTGGGCACGAATAATTTGAGATGAAACTGTAAAATTTCAGATGCAAGATGCAGTTCAGAGAGAGTCCATAGACCCTAATTACTAACCATTCTAACCTAGCTTAACCTAACCAACCTAACCTAGCTTCACCTAATTTAACATATTATCAAACTCTGTCTCCAAATTGTATTTAGCACCAGGAATTTTGCCAAACTCCCACCCAATGCACTGGTGTGCAAATACCCACAGCCTTTTTTTAAACAAAGAGCATGAACACAAGACTGAAATATTATGAACAATAATTTTGGTAAAATTGCAGTTTAGTACCCAATTGGTGACCTCATTTTTTTTTTTTTGGCTGAGAGTATTTGCACACTTTGACTTTAGTGTAAATAACATGCAATAATCAGAGTAGGGATGGAAAATAACCAAAAAGTGTAAAACTGGTTTTCACCATCGCTATATTCTTAAAGCCAGTTTTTACCAGTTTTCACTGATGGGATTCTGTATGCTTTTTAGGGAGGTAAATGATCAAAATATTAAACAGAAATAAGGTTTTAATTGATTCAATCAAATATGTGTAACATTCATAGCTGGGCACTTCCGCAAACACTTCCGCAAACCGCAAATTCCGCAATTGCGGAAGTATGTTTTTCATTTGCGGATTTGCGTTTGCGGCAAAGTCATCGCAAATTAGTGAATTTGCGTTGCGGAACTAAGACCGCAAACGCAAATCTTTCTGCAAATTTCCCACGTGGCCACTGGCCAAGCCCGCTAGTGCTGTGACGCTGCTGTCACTGGCTGCCAATATAATATATCAATATATGTAGTATTTTTATTTCTTCTACAATAGTGATTTATTGTAATAAATTATTTAGCCTTGTTTTTAATAAAAACAAGGCTAAAACATTAAACATTAAAAAGATATAAAAACTTTTTATACCTCTTTAATGTTTTGGATACTTTTTATAGTTAAAATTGCGATTGCGGAATTTGCAGTTTGCGGAAGTGTTTGCGGAAGTGCCCAGCACTGTAAAAATTGGAAATATGGTTTGCGTTTGCGGATGCTTGCGTTTGCGGCACCAAAAATGGCAAGCAGTTTGTGGATTTGCGGTTGCGGAAGGTAAGGCTTGAGTTTGCGGATTTGCGATTGCGGAAGTGATTTTGAGTTTGCGGTGCCCAGCTCTGGTAACATTTGAATTAAAAAGTTTATTATCAAACTTGATTTTTTAAATAACACTTGAGAAAACAAAGAGCATTAAGTGTCTGATCTGACATTCTTGATCAAATCTTTGTGATGAATAAACCAGCAGCTGAAAACACTCTCTCGGACTCTATGCTGGTGCCTTTTATTGTAAGCAACGCTTCATACATTCAATCCAAATTGTCGCTTCTATTTAAAGTAGTTTCAAAATATTTGAATTCATTGTTTCCATCAAAGGTCTCAGAAGAATCTTTCTTGGGTTTCATTTTCAGTTTGTTCATCTCACACATGTACTCATTCATAAGTTGATCATCATTTACTTCACAACCTGAGCTGCATTGTGAATCTTCGAGTTCCAAAGCAACTGATTGGACTTGGTTGTCTGTTTCTGAAATCTGGCAAGCTTTTGGAAAAAGCCTCTTAAATGTATGATCTGCATACTTCTTAAGTGCTTGTCTTGAAGGAAAGAGGAATGGTGCTGATGATTCATTTTTCAAGACCTCAGGATTGTAGAGAAAACTCAGCAAGGCAACAGCTTCTTTTTTTCTTCTCGATGAGTAGCAATCAATGACACTGACGTAGCTCAAAAAATAAAAGATTGTTTTTGCTTTCAAATTTATCCAAAATGAACTTCATGGAAGATTCAGCTTTGAGCAAATTTGCATCTTCGGAACAGAGTCCCTTCAAAACAATTTCCAGTGGACGAAGCATGTCAAAGAGGCTCTTTAGAGCATTCCATTCTTCATCTGAAATCATCTCTGTTGAGTGTATGTATCACTTTGAGGGCCTTTGGAATGTAATTTTTGAGTTTCAAAAATCTTTCTATCATGGCCAAAAGACTGTTCCACCTCGTTCTACAATCAAGGATAAGCTTCATTTCCTTTCTATTAAATTCATCTTTGACAAAATCCTGCAATCTCTCATTTTTCAAAGGAGTCTTTCAAAATATGCGGCAGATTTTTCTCACCTTATTTATTACTTTTAAGTAATCTTCTTGAAGTTTTGGAAGAACAATTACATCATCTATGTTGGACTCAAAAATTGTATCAGTGCATAAAATTTCACACTCATCTTCGCTTAACTCATGTGCAGTGTGTTCATCTTCGATGGCTTCATCTTCAGGGGTAGGGTCACTTTCCCCTTCAACTGAATTTTCAGCAGTTTTTGAATACAAGATATCCGAAACTGCAAGATGTATAGCATGTGCAATGCATTGCTGGTGATCAGGTACTATTTCTCTTCCAAATTTGACCATTACTGAGGCACTGTCAGTGGTGCAACCCACGATATGCTTATCTAGGTCCAAGCCAAAGTCTTCCAATCTTTTCCTAATGATTGCAATAGTTTTGGTACTATCAAGAGAACCATTTATTTTCACGAGACCAAGAGACCAATGTTGATTTTCATCATGAACATTAACCCATTAGCGCCCAAATTTTTAAAATTAGTTTCATATGTAAAGTAGTCATATTTTAGTTCAATATATAACATGTTGAAAGGAAAATTGTTCATATTTTAATTTGGCTCATCACTAAATGATTTTTAAATTTGGTCCTTTTTTTAGGGCACATGGACATAAATTTTTTACTCATCTGTAATTTCATTTATTTATATTTTTTTCATAATAAAATCAAGCTGTTTTCATTATAGGATAATATATAGACAAATTATGAGAAATTACTTTTATTATTGATTAATCAAAATATAGTATCATTTAGAGTGCCACTTGGAATAACATTCATCAATATAGAGGCCAACATCGCATTTCAGACATTGCTTGCTCACTTTCTTCTTGCAAAACATGCACTTCCTCTGTTTTCCACCATCAGTTCTATCAAGGGTGTGCCCAACCGGGGAGAACCTTACTTCTGGCACAACCTTAGAATGGTATTTTTTGGGGCATCCACCATGCTTTGGATCAGAGCAGGACTGTATTTTCAGATAAGCTTTCGTAATGTAGCGTCTGAACTCTAGCACAGAGAGTGGATCTTCACTGATAATGTTGTGTAATACCCATGCATTAACTACTGCAATATCAATGCAGTTGGTGAACAAGTTGAAATACCATTTTTTGGATCTAATTCCGATGCAGTATTTCTGAATAAGCCAATCAAGATGGTCCACCCCCCATAAACTTATTATAATGACCAATAAGCTGAGGCTGGGGCACATTTATTTCCTTTGAAGCAGCACTGGACCAGTGCTTTGCACTACGAAGAGGGTGCATCATTTGGTGGTTTGTACCAGGGATGGGGAGTCGGAGTCGGGAGTTGGAGCTTTTTTGAAGAGTCGGGAGTCGGAGTCGGGAGTCGGTAAAAACGACCGACTCCCGACTCTTGATTCAATTTCTATATGCCAACAATTTACCAGAATACTACTCTGCCCTAAATAAATATCTTCCTGAACTAATTCTAGATTCACATTTCCACATTTGATTTATTGTTCTGGTAAATCTTAGCAAATGAATTTCATATTTCTATTTTCTATTTCAGGATACTAGGTACCATATAAAAATTAGCAATATATTAATTATTAATTTAATTAGCCCCTATTAGTAATGAGTCGTGGGCCTAGTAGAAAATCAGCAGGCTTTCAATATTTTAAGCTAAATGAGGATGAAAGTATTTTTATTTGTCAAGTAGAAAAGGATGGTAAAGAGTGTAATGCAAAAATTAGTGCTTACACTGGGAAACATGCTAATGCTCCAACTAGAGTCTCAAACTTGAAATGCCATCTACGAAACAAACATCCCAATATTTATAAGGTTGTAGATCAGCATAAGGAAATCCAGAAACCTACTTCTAGTCAGGCCAGTACCTCTATTTCAAAAAGCAAACAAGTCTCTGTTACAAAATTTTTCCACAGTGAGAGAATTACAATATCAATGACAAAGGAAAATTTTTTAAAATACCTTATAGATTTCGTTGTAAAGAATGGGGTTGCACTTACATTATTTTCCTCCCCAGCTTTCCATGGATTAAATGGAGAAATGGCGGCAAAACTAGGAGTGTCATTAGAGAGACATGATATTCGAAACATGATTTTAAAGGAAGCAGAAAGCCAGAAAACTTTATTGAAAACAATGCTGCAAGGAAAATTCTTCTTTCTTAAGATGGATGCCTGCACGAGACAAAGAATTAATTATATGGCAATAAATGTTCAGTTCATTGATGATGAAGGAAAACTAGTTATACGTACTCTGGCAGTGAAGGACACTGAAACTCAACATTCAAGCGAATACCTGACCAAGCTAATTGAAACCA
The DNA here is from genome assembly GCA_023014485.1 of Bathynomus jamesi. NCBI lineage: Eukaryota > Metazoa > Arthropoda > Malacostraca > Isopoda > Cirolanidae > Bathynomus > Bathynomus jamesi. The sequence continues at coordinate 12,339 of JAJOZX010001560.1, forward strand.
TCTTGACAGAATATGAAATCACTAAAGAGCAAATATTATCAATTGTTACTGATAATGCTTCAAATATGACAAGTACAGTACAGAAACTTAATGATGGTGAAGTAAAAGGAGATCTTTTTGAAGACAGTAGTGAAGATGATATGGATGAAACTGCTGACAAACTTGACAGTGTTGACACTGTAGACAATGATTTTGCTGGATTCTCAAATATCCCCCATATGCGATGTGCAGTCCACACATTGCAACTGGCAATTCATGATGGGTTAAAAGAAAGGAATGCTGCTAATGTAGTAGGTAGGTTATGCAATATAGTAGTGGCTGCAAGAACGCCTAAACTTGATGCAATATTAAAACGTCAATCCGGAAAAGGTGCAGTTATAGATCAAGCTACACGTTGGGGGAGTACCTATGAAATGATTAAGCGCCTTCTTGAATTGAAGCCATACCTTATCAATATGGCAAACCCAGATGTAACAATGACTGATATCCAGTGGCAGCAGGCAAGTCAACTTGAGGCATTACTTAAGTACCCATATGTGGTTACAAAGAAGTTTCAAGCAGCTGAATTGACACCTGGCACATTTTACAAGGAATGGAAAAATATTAATTATAAACTATCTCAAATTGGCAGCATTGTTGCAGATGGTATAAGAATGTCTATGCAGCGTAGAGAAGAAAATTTACTGAATAATGACGTGCTATTGGCTGCAGTTTATGTAGATCCTATGCACAGGGTACTTTTAACTGAAGAACAGATTGCTAGAGGAAAGTCAGCTCTGTGTGATGTAGCTGTGCGAATGAAAATGTTAAATGAAACAGATGCCGCAAGTAATTCAGAATTTGAAAGCTGCTCTAGTCCTGCCATTATGCAAAGCTCCTGCTCAAACTCTGAAGAAGAAATGGATTTTGAAAAATATCTCGATAATGAAGAAAAATCAAAAAAAGTTAAGCGATGCCGTTTGAGTCAAGATGATAAACCTATAAAAATAACCCCATTGACCAAATTCAGAGAAGACTTTAATGCAGCTTTAACAAAAATAGAGAAATTTGATCGTTCATTAAAACTTGATGTGATGAATGCCATACCAAAGTATCCTGAATTAGTGCAAGATGTAGCCAGAACTGTTACTGCATTGCCACCAACACAAGTCAGCGTTGAAAGATTATATTCAGCTCTTTGGTTAATTAAATCCCACCTACGGGCTAAGTTGAAGGAGGACATAATTGATGCTATACTTTTCTTAAGAACAAATTCTCCTTAGAGAGTTAAATTATTAAGTATGTTTTTTTAGCCTTTTTTTAATATTTAGCTTCAATATTAGCATATCATAATATATAATGGAAACAAAATATTCTTTACCAACTTTTTTTTATTTAGCTACGGTACCATACACAACATTAAAATTTTAAAATTGTTAACCTAATGAGGTTATAAATATTTTATACGAGATCAATTTCTTTTTCTGTTAATTTTTATTTTTGTGTAATACAACATTAAAATTATATTAAATTACTAAACTGTATTATTATCGTACCTACTTTATTACATTTATTTATACTTATATATTTGAAAGAGTCGGGAGTCGGAGTCAGTTTTTAAAAATACTGACTCAGGAGTCGGAGTCAATTGTTTTTGGCCGACTCCCCATCCCTGGTTTGTACCCATTGTTACCATGCTATTATCATGCCATTTCACAAATAAAATTTCTTCTTTGTTGTCAAATCTATAGTCGAACATACCGCATGCTTGCTTTTTCATCGATGAGAGGACATTTCCCAGTGCGGTTTGCACAGGTAGTTCCAGTTACTCTGACCCCGAGGGATCTCATGTAAACTAACAATTTATAGCTTGTGAAAAAGTTGTCAATATATATTTCATGGTCTTCAGGATTTTGCAGATGTTTAACCATATTCAACACTACCTTTGCTCCGAAGGTATCACAGAAATCTTGCTCAGGTGACCTTTTCTCTTTCCCTTGATATAGATTCATTTGGTAGCAGTAGCCAGATGCTCCACAACACATCACCCACTGCTTGAAGCCAAAACGTATTGGCTTTCCTCTGATGAACTGCTTCAGAGAGCTTCTTCCGTAGTACCTAACTATTTGCTCATCGATAGAAAGTTCTTTGGGAAATATTCCGAATTGCTTGAATTTTTCATTCAAACTATCTGTAAGTGGCCTAATTTTGAATGACCTATCGTCCTTCATGTTTGGAGCTTCCTCATTGTTGGCAAAATGAATATATATTTATACTTGTAAACCTGTTTCTCAACATAGCTTCTCTGACTATTGCAGTATTCAGGTCTTCATCCAAACTCCAATATTGACGCTCACTTGGCAATTTATGGTACCCTGAAACAAAAAAGATGCCAATAAAATTTCTAACACAATCAGTAGTGAGAAAGAAATCATGATTATTTTTCTGACTTGCGTAGATAGCAGATTGGTCACAAATAAGTGTAAGTCATTCTTCAGAAAAAAATAGCTCAAAAAGTTCTACTGGGGTTTTACCATTCAAGTTATCTTTCATTGCATCTTTTCTTTCATTGGCCCCATTTCTGGCTGTAGAAAATCTTGAATACGTTGGTTCCACTTTTTTCCATGACACTTCCTGAATTTTCCCTTTTTTCTTTGCGGGTTGTTGATGATTATTCTCACTTTCATCATACTGGTGAAGTTCTACAGTGCTTGGAACCTCTGGTGGAATAAATGTTGGATCTCAATTGTCATCATCAAAATCTTCATCCGTGAGTGCATCAACTGGAGGAGGAATTTCTATAATGTCAATATGGTCCACTTCTTCAGGAACTGGGTTCTCTTCAACGAAGCTAACAGCACTTCAAACAGAATAGAATGAATGACTGTGTAGAATGATGGACATTCATGGCTCTTGAATCCTGAAAAGAAATATATATATATATATATATATATTAGGGTGTGCCAATTACATAGAAGTGAATTTTTAATTTTATTTTTTTTAAACGACCAGGGTATATTATTGTTCAATTTAATGTAGAAATGCAACACAAAAAATTGAAGGGGCTGCATCAATATTTAGGACTTGCTCAACAGCATTTAATGTTACAGTATTTAGCTATGTTTTTAGTAATTTGTCAAGTTCTGCACATTATGTTTCTTGGTAAAGCATTCTTTCTTATATAAGTATTTCACATAAGTGGAGTTATAGAGCTACTGAACAAGTATTAGTCACACATTCTCTACACGTCTGTACAGGTTTAAACGTAAACAAACAAGGAATAGAAAGCAGCTATGCACCAGTTGGCACACATGACACATCAGTCCTTGTTCTCAAGCACTGCTGGTGGGTTGTGTTAAACTGTGTTTTTCTGCTCAGCCACATACAGTAATTGTTCAGTTTTTTGCTTTTAGTGTCTACCAAGAATGGCAATGAAAACAAGACGCTACAGTGATATTTGGTTAGTTGGTAAATGTGAAGAAAAATTTAGTGCTGCAAAGTTACCATCAAGGCGTGATGTACTAAAAGTGTTATTTAATTTTCATACTGATAAACAAATGAGGGTACTTGTGGGTTATCTGTCGCCACTTTTTAATTTAATTTTCCAACTTTTTCACAAATACAGATGTGTGTTATCATGTTGCCATTTTTACAAAAATATACTATTTTTTTCTTAAATTATTTTTATTTCTCAAAATAACAAACATTAATCATATTATTCGGGTGGCATGAACGCGGCGATGGCCTCCAGGATGCCGTCGAATGGGTCGACACTAGCGGGTAGCTTGCTCCTCCACATGAACTCGGCCAGGTAGGTCTTAAGATGGTGTCGGGCCGTTCCTCGGTGACGCTTGTTCCTCCACTTTGCTGATCCCCACAAGCGTTCGATATTTTGAGTGTGGACTCCGGTATCTGCATCAACGAAATTGTATCGATGATTAACCTTGAAATGTTGGAAGCCAGCCTCCTGGAGGTCGGTGGTCTTATATCCTCGCCAGCTGTTGGAGTAGATAATGGAACCTTTGGCGATGTTTTCCACAATGGCAGCCAAGAGAGTTGCAGCAGAGCGGTTGGGAACTTGAACGATGAAGCAGTCATTTGTTTCACGGCAAATTCCTCCGAACATCCATTGTTGTGGTAAAATGCGTCCGGCATTGTTTTTACGCCTCGTGAACAGGCTCTCATCGATCTCAACCACTATTCCTTCGCCACCGATCTTGGTTTGCTCTAGGTTGGCTAACCTAACCTAACCACACACTAACAACCTAACTAAAAAAAATAAATGACCCACAAGTAAAAAGTGGAAACAGATAACCAATAGGTATATTAAAAAGTGGCAACAGATAACCCACAAGTACCCAAATGAGTCTGAAGGAAAGTGTTAAGAAAACTGTTCGTTTAATTTTGACGATTTGGGAAAGAGCACGTATACCTACAACAACTGAATTACATGCGTGCGAGAGAGTTGTACGTCTTCATAAAGAATGGCAGTCACTCAAAAAAAACATAAATAGATCAACATCTACTGAAAGCAAGAAACGTGATATTTTTGGCGAGTCACTGGATGATTTATTTGATATTGCACACCAGGATGCCATGAGTTTGATTAAGATTGAGGAAGATCGCTTATTCTTACAAGGTCAAAGAGAAAAAGGCCATCGTGGATCAATGATAGGAGTAGACATGAAACTTTCAAAGAAAGAAGCTAGCAGAATTGAGCGATCACTAGCATGTGAAAGGCAAAAAGAGAAACAGAAATATTTGCAGGAAGCATATACATCATCAGCAGCAACAATTAATGAATCGATAGAATTAGAATCAGCAGGAGAATCATCTGATAAAAGTGATCATGCTGATTTTGATCAAGAGATTGCTCATAAGGCTGTTTTGTCTAGGTGTTCTAACAGAGGTCGTGTTCAAGTTGTTACGCAAGAAGTTGCTGCAGCACTAGATCGAACAAAAATAAGTAGCAGAAATGCTGTTCACATTTTCTCAGCAATGGCTTCATCTAATTTGCTCAGAGCTCCCAGAAGTGAGTTACAGATTAGCCACAGAACAATTCATCGAGCCAGAAACAAACATCGTGAATCTCTAGCAGCAGAAATTCGAGCATCTTTTGATCCAAAAGTACCCCTTACTCTCCACTGGGATGGAAAAATTATGGATGATTATACTGGAGCTGTTCAGAAGACTGTAGAACGTTTACCAATTTTAGTGTCTGGTAAAGATATTACAAAATTACTTGCTGTTCCAAAGTTCAATACTGGGAATGCTTCTGGTATTGCTGATGCTTGTCTGACAGAAATATGAAAATGGGGATTAGAAAATAGAATAGTTGCATTGTGTTTTGACACTGCACCAACTAATACTGGATTGAAAGGTGGGGTTTGCCTTAAAATTGAAACAGAATTAGAGAAAGATCTGCTGAGTCTTGCATGCCGCCATCACATATTTGAAATTATGTTAGAGAAAGTATTTTCTCTGCATGATGCTGGTAGGTCACCTAATATTGAAGTTTTTTCTCATTTCCGTGAATCTTGGCCTCATATTGATAAAACGCAGTATAAAACTACTTAATATAAATACTGGTAACATGGTAGAAGAAGAAAGGAGAAAGGTCTAATTGCATTTGCTCTTCAGCAGTTGCAATCAAAACAGCTTCAGGGAGACTATCAAGAGCTCCTAGAACTCTCCATTATATTCCTTGGAGGTACTCCCTCCCAAGGCATCACTTTCGTAAACCTGGAGCAGTACACCGAGCTCGATGGATGGCACGAGCAATTTATGCCATAAAAATGTGCCTTTTCCAAGAACAATATTCTGTTCAGCACCGTCAAACTGCAATTAGGGGATCCCGCCTCTCCTATGTCAGAATGTTAGCAATTCACTTGTTACGAGTGTCACTGTTCGTCACAACTGTGTACATTAAATATTGGTTTACATGTACGTCATCTTGTGATGCTCCAAGAAACGATCTCATGCTTCTAAAAACACTTGAAGACTACGCTGACAAAGAAGTTTCAACTGTTGCTTTGACTGCATTCTCACGACATTTGTGGTATTTATCTGAGATATCAGTAGGTCTAAGTTTTTTTGACAATAAAGTATCCATGAAGAGAAGAGAAACATGATTTATAACATGAGAGTGCAACAAGGTTCCGAAGAGCCTCCAAAGAGGATTCCCCCTATAAAAAAATTTTCTTCATGTTCATTGGCTGACTTTGTGACAAAATCAACTAAAATCTTCTTTAGTATTTTGGGAATTGATGAAACCTTTCTCGGTAAAGACCCCGCAGACTGGTCCATTGATGCAACCTACAATGAAGCTCAAGCAATTGTGTCATCTCTTAGAGTAACAAATGATTTGGCAGAACGAGGAGTTGCTCTCATGCAATCCTTCAATGAAAGCCTTACTCGTGACGAGGAACAGAAACAGTTCCTTCTTCAAGTGGTTGAGTATCATCGAAAGAAGTTTGATGAGGCTGTCAAAAATGTTGATTAAAGTTAAGTGTTAATGTTATTGAAAGTAAATATTTGTTAATTAAAAGGTAAATAAAATTAAAGTAAATGTTTATGTTAATTGAAAGTAAATGTTTATGTTAATTGAAAGTAAATGTTTATGTTAATTGAAAGTAAATGTTTATGTTAATTGAAAGTAAATGTTTATGTTAATTGAAAGTAAATGTTATGTTAATTGAAAGTAAATGTTTATGTTAATTGAAAGTAAATGTTTATGTTAATTGAAAGTAAATGTTTATGTTAATTAAAGGTAAAAAATTAAAGGTAAATTTTTATGTAATTGAAAGTAAATGTTTATGTTAATTAAAGGTAAATTTTTATGTTAATTGGAAGTAAATGTTTATGTTAATTAAAGGTAAATATATTTAAAGTTCAACATCTTTGAGCAAGTCCTAAATACTGTTCAATTTTGATAAGATTTTGTACATTATGTTTTTGCACTGAATACAAAAAAATTACATCCTGGTCGTTACAAAATTTTGAAGTTGCAATTTTAGGCACACCCTAATATATATATATATGTGTATGCGCACTAGGGTTATGACTTTTTTATAACCTCATGTTCCTGTATCATAAATCAATTAACTTTTGCCCCCTGACAATGAAAATAACAGTTTTTTCGATATATTTTGAAAAAACTTCACCCCAAAATAAAAAAAAAAAAATTAATAAAATAATAAATAGAAATTTGCATGTTTATTTCACAATTATTATACATAAACATATATTATATTATACAACATTATACCTATACAATACATATTAATTATACAAATACAATATTATACATTTACTCTATTATTGTTTTAATTTTACTTATTGCTTAAAATAAACCTGTGATTAAGGTTGTCTTTATTTTTACAGTTTACATAAAGTTCTTGCATCACCTTAATGGCACGTTCCGCACATTGGTTGCTCCTTGGTATAGCTATTGCAGATTGGTCTCTGTTCCAGTGATTTTCCAGAGTATTTAGTGCTTTTCGGTATATTCCGGAATATTCAAGAAAATACTAGGTAACCAATCTAGAATGGTGCAATGCAGCTGTCTCGAATATACTAATATACTATATTTGCTTTCGGGGTGACATTTTTTTTTAATTCTGAAGAATTAGGCCCTTTTTTATTGTTTTCAAGCAAAAGTTCATCGATTGATGATACAGGAAACAATATTTATGACAAAAAATTAAAAAGTCATAACCCTAATGCGCACGCAGGTGTAGGCACATGGAATATTTGTTTTTAGAGTTCATCACAATATAAATAAGTTTGTCAAAAGATAAAAATTATCTATGATGCATGAATCATAGAAAACGGAAAAATTGGGCTACACGTGACCATGGTCCTAATTATAGGACCATAATTATAAGTTATATAATAAAACAAGTATATATCAGAATATTAAAATAATGACTTAGAAACATTCCCTGGTATTTGTTTAAATAGTGATATAAAAATTATCACAATTATGCAAATGTTTCCTAACAAAAATTAATTTTGAAATCTAAGAAAAACAATATGAATGCATACTTGTAAGATAATCCTCATCCTCTTTGTTTACAAATATTGAAGCTCAGTATTGCCAACATTATGAAAAAATTTGTTTCAAATGATTTCAAAACTTCAGTTTACATGCTGGATAGAAGAAAATGTGAATATAGTAATTAAAATCTAGATTTTGACTGAAATAGTAAAAAGTCCTAAAAATAAGGATCATGGGCGCTAATGGGTTAATATATCTTTGGTTTTGCAAAGATGTATACTCATCCATAGTTAATGAATAGCAGATTCCTTGTCTCACCTGATTCTTGAAGTAGTTGACCAATTCATGTTCCTTTTTCTTATAAAAACTAAGCACCATTTTTCTGACACCATTATGGGAAGTTGTTGAATGAGGCTTGTCGTATTTTATCTTTCTTAGGCTTTCTTGAATGAATTCACTTTTAGCAATTGATTGGAAACTCAGTCCATCTACACATGCAAGTTTTGAAATTTCCTCTTCTATGGACTTTTTTTGCACAAACTCTTCCACTGTTCTTTGTTTCTTCAATGGCTGATTAATCTGGTCGATGTTTATGCCATGAATATTTTTCATGTGGGATAATAAACTTGAAGTAGAACCTCCACAACACTAAAACTTTGTGACATGTCATACACTCTGCTGCTTCTTTATTCTTATGAATGAAATGATACCAAGCATTTGATTTCTTTGACATGATGGAGTATTAAATCTTAGAGTCTTAACTGATCAATGTGCAATTATCCACATAACATTCAAGACTGAAGCATCAATTATTTACACTTATAAACAAACAAAAAATGATGCAAAACATAATTACTATGTTTTTAAATGTTTGGAAATGTTTGTTTCATAGAAAATGGACCAAAGTGATCAGAAACTTGTGCAAAAATATGAAAACCGGTTCTTATCATCAGTTTTGGTGATGATTAAAATTTTTCATCACTGGTTAGAAACCAGTTTTTAAAAACTGGGTTCCATCTCTAAATCAGAGTGGGTATTTGCACATTTTAGTGTAAATAACATGCACAGTAGCTATTTGCACACTTTAATGTAACCCTTTAAGTGCCTGTTATAATAAATACACCATTAATGACCACCATCCATCAGGAGATGTAGTGCAGTGGTAGTGCATTTGTTTTGCATGTGAAAGGTCCCAGATTCAATCCCTGGCATCTCCATCCTTTTTTATAATGTTAGGTTAGAGGCTATGGGTACCTCTGTGGGTCACCTGCCCCTCTGACCTGACCTGCCTGTGATCTGGCTTCTTGATCTTACATGTGTCCCAGGTGAGTCAGACTTCCAAGCCTTTCATTTGTAAAAGAAAAAAATCTGAAAATACAGTAAAGAAAAAATATATGAAAACATAGTTTTTTAGGATAGCATTTTTTTTAGGCTGTGGGTATTTGTATTTAATTATAATGTACTTCTAACCTAACCTCGCAATATAAAAAAGGATGGAGATGCCAAGGATTGAACCCAGGGCCTTTCACACGCAAAGCAAATGTGCTACCACTACGCTACATCCCCTAATGGATGGCAGTCATTAACAGTGTGCAAATACCCACCAAGGTGTTTTTTTTGTGGGTGGGGGTGGGGGGTCTAGTGCAGTTTTGTCTCCTCTTTTCAAATTTGTTGCAAATAAATAATAATAAGTTACAGCTATTTAAAGTTTACCTAATCACCAGCAGACATGCGGTAATAATAATAGACTATTACAGGATTTTTCAAGTAAAAGTAATAGATCATAATTTTTTGGCTGTAATAGTAATAGTAATAGAAGGCAAAGTAATAGACAATAATCTATTACTTTTCTATTACAGTGGCAATGGACATATTGTGTGAACAAAGAACTGAAAAAATGAACTAAATCTACTCTAAACTAAAATAAACATGTATGCGAACTAATATTGTGGCAAATTTTCCTTCAATAAAGTAAAATTTATTGAGACCTACAGTCTCTGAAATTGTAATGATTTAGTCAAAACAAATATTTGTTATTTGGCTGCCACTCAGCCTCATCCTGGATCCATGAGTGCAGAGCCCTCTGCCTTTAAGCCTCAGCCTGGATCCATGAGTGTAGAGCCCTCTGCTTCTCAGCCTCATCTGGGATCCACGAGTGCAGAACCATTTGTCTTTAAGCCTCATCCTGGATCCACAAGTGCAGAACCCTCTGCTTCTCAGTCTTATCCTAGATCCCTGAATCCATCCAGACACTGCTACATCGCCAGCTCAATACCATCTTACACAGGGTACCCCCTCCCCCAAGGGGCCTTGGTGAATCAGGATGCTGGGAATGCAGTCAGGAGTCATGATGAGGTATCTTGGATAATGGTGGTAAGGAGGGGCCAGAAGTGAGTGACCCCTCTGAGAACTGCAACCAATGTAGTAGCTAATGGTGGTGGTCCCTCAAGAGGGTCTGGTCCCACTCATGCACCAGCTAGAGAGAGTCAGCCTGTGGCAAAGGCTGGCATAGAATGGTGGGTTATCATAGGGGCTGCCAAAACAGATCGTATGATGGCTGTACCAACGAAGACCGCAAACATTTTTGTCTCAAGATGTCAACCTGATCTTACAGCTGAGGAGCTGCAGGCATTTGTGGAAGATAAAGTGAACCTTCAGGTTACATGTAGGAAAATTGACTCCAGATGGACTACAACAGTTCCTTTCAAGTTACAGCAGTCTGTGATGATCCAGGGGTATTTATGGATCTAGCAGTATGGCTGGAATGGGTACATGTACAGTGGTTCTATGAGGAGAAGGAAGAAAAACACCTGCAGCCTCTCTCGCAAGTGTTGGAGAGGGTAATTATGGAGACATCATACATCATACTGTGGAGGAAAATCCAGCTGGGTCTAATGCTGTAACTGCTGTGCCTGGTATTTATAAGTGGAATTCAGCATGTAGTGATGGCTGGCAGAACTCCTGCATCTTCCTAATTGCAACATTCAAGGTAATCTCTTATAACTGTAGAGGCCTAAGCTTAGGCAATAACAGCAAATACAGGCAGATCATAATTGATAAGCTGTTAGAGGATGCTGATATTTTCTGTCTGCAGGAAACATGGCTATGGAAACAAGACTTAAAGGATCTGAATAGCCTGTCCAGTAACTTTCATGGAATAGGGGAGGCCACCAGAGATAAACAAGATGGTCTCCTTGCAGGCCACCCACCTGGTGGGATAGCAATTCTATGGAGGTTGGGCATGGGAAATATATTAGTGAATTAAAGCTTGGTTTGAATTGGCTAACTGGAATAGAAATTTGTGTAGACAATAAAAAATTTGTAATTCTGTGTATCTATATGCCTTTTCAGGCAGTTGATAATGAAGAAGATTACCTCATTAAATTGGGGCAGGTCAGCAGTATTATTGATGAGTTGGATACAACATGTGTAGCTATTATTGGTGACTTTAATGATAATGTGGTTAATGATAATTCTTTGTTTAGCAACCACTTAAAAGCCTTCTATGAAGATAATAACTTGACCCTTTCACCCATGAGTAGTCTTCCTGGTGATAGCGTTACTTATGTTAGTGATAGTTGGCACACCACCGTGGTTGGATCATTGTATTTTTATGTTCATTATACACAGTGATTCACTGGCCTACTTAGTCAGTGCTCCAGACAACTATCTCTTAATCTTCTATGGACCTCTTGTATAATGTTTATACCTGTTCGAGTCTGAAATAAAGGGTTTGTTCGTTTGTTTGTTTGTTAACACACTGCTTCTAATTGCATTTAAATAAATATAAAGATCCTTTTCAAATGAGTGAAGTACCCCACATACAAAAGTAATAGTAATAGAAGGAATCAAAAGTAATAGTAATAGAAACCCAGTAATTGACCCCATGTCTGAATTCACCAGTTGGGTGCTAAACTGCAATTTAACCAGATACATAGTTGCTGTGCAGCCCCTAGTTAATTGAATGCCTGGTTAGGTCAACTGTACACTCTTGACAGTTAAGTTATGATATTTTCATTTAAACTAATGAAAATATCATGATTTAACCTAACCAATCATCAAGGGTGTACAGTAGGGTGGAGCGATTTCCCTGATCTTTGAAATGACATTAGTAATAGTGCGGAAAATGTGCTATTGTATGTTGAATGCAAAGTGACAAAACCATTTTTCTCTAAGACAATATCTTCAGGTACCAATATGCCAATGAATTTCCAATAAAAACTTAAAACCTCTTTATTTTGACAAAATATTATATACAGCAACTCCGTAAATAAACAAATTTATATGTAATAGTACCCCACACATGGTGACGATTGGCATATTGACGCCAATCACCATAAAATCATCATGGCAATCACCTACGTGTGTGGCCAGCATAACACAGTGTGTTAGTGTTAGACCAGCTGTTGCCGCGGTAAGGTGTTACGCTCTGTCCGCTTGCGCAATCACATCAGATCCTTTCACTATTTAATATTTGATGTTGCATTTCAGCACATTCTCTTACACTTTTGTGATCTTGTTTTTATAAATTTGGATTATATTATAAATCTTGTATAGTAAAAGATTTATAATCAGGTCAGACATGGCAACTAAAAGAATGCCTCGGCAGTCAAGAACAACGGACTGTCACATATTTGGCAGTGGAGAAGAACTGAGTCATCTTGTTCTACCAACATTTGAGGGTGTTATGAAATGCTATATATATGAAGAAGACTAAAAGAAGAGTTAAACAATAAAGATACTTCTGTTCATGAAATATCATCGGCGGTTGCAGAAAACTTAATTTCATTATACAATAAAGCATCAATTCCAACTGTATCCTTCAACCGCGTTGTAAAGAAAAAAAAGATTATCATACAAAATATAGATCTATATTAAAACAGCCTAAGGTATGAAACAAACGAGTCTTACTTAGATAAGTATAAAAAATTTAAAGATGATGCTCAAAATCTTTTTGATACTGCCGCTTGTAAATGTAAAGACTTTCAATCCTGCAAATGCCCAAAATCAAATTGAGTACCAAAACATGAACAAGAATTCCTAAAAGACCAAAGAACAAAAAGAAAAATGGCCATAGGATCGGTTGATGTTTCTGCTTCTAAAAAAATACAATTAGCACAAGTTAGAAAAAGCAGTAGAGATTTGTATCTTTCAAAACAACTGCCAGTAATGTCATCAACTTCATATTGAGAAAGTTTTCAGTTTGGAGATGTATCTTCTTCAACAGATACAGAAAAGAATCTGACAAAACATTTGATGAGCCAATCTCCATAAAACGGAAACGTATCAGAAGCAAACACGGAAAAGTCGAAACATAAAATCTCTGAAGCAATTATGCTTCCCTTCACTTGCAAAAGCTTGTGATCGTACAGGTATTTCAGATAGAGCAGCTGCCATAATAACAAGTTCTGTTTGCACGACATTAAACAAGATGCTAGTGTAGGAAAACAATTATAAGTATTTATTTTGACGGTCGCAAGGATAAAACTATTGTCCAAGAACAGAAAGGTTCTAAATTTTATTGTAAAGTTGTTGTGAAAGAGCATGTAACCTTGGTAGCAGAACCAGACCAAGTGTATCTAGGGCACTTTACTTCTGAATCTGGGACATCTAAAAGTATATGTAAAGGAATATGCGATTTTTTGAATACACATAACGTTGATTCTTCAAATTTAGTTGCTATGGGATGTGATGGAACTGCTGTGAACACAGGAGCGAAAGGTGGAGTCATTCTGCTTATGAAAATGCATCTCAATAGACCTTTGCAATGGATTGTGCGTCAGTTACATGCAAATGAGCTTCCTTTACGCCACCTCATGGAGAAATTGGATGGAAAAACCACTGGACCTCGTGAATTTGTTGGCATCATTGGCCAGCAATTGCAGAAATGTGAAACACTTCCGGTTGTTCATTTTGAAAAAATCGAAGTTGAAATTCCATCTATTGACAAAGATGACTTGAGCATGGATGAAAAATATTTGTTTGATATTTATCAAGCCATTTCAATTGGCAAGTGTAGTACTGACCTATCAAGATGAAATCCTGGCAAGATGGTGCACTCTAGGTGGTTAACCACTGCAAATTGTATTCTGAGATTATATGTAGCTACACCTGAACCTTCTGATGATTTGAAAAATTTGGTTTCGTATGTTATGCACATTGCACATACTGTATATATATCCCAATGTGGTTTACAATCAAACAAAGCAAATCAATTGCATATGGAGCTCCTAATGTTTTCAAAACCATTCAGTATTCCCGAATGTTGAACGATTCTGTTTGAGCAGTTATTAAACCAGTGATCCAAAGAAATGCATTTTTCGCTCATCCAGAAAACATACTTTTGAGCATGATACAAGATGAGCATAGCCATGTAAGAGTACTTGGATGGAGAAGAATAAAGAAAGCTAGAGAACAATATCATGCGAAAAGACTTAGATTCTTTAAAATCCCAAAGTTAAATTTCAAAGCTACAAACTACACAAACATGATTAATTGGCATGACATTGCAGTAACTGAACCTCCAATGACGCGTGATTGTGTTTCCAACGATGAAATTGATACAATGATTGCTAATAGAGAAGTGAAGGATTTCAACAAGATGCCATGCCATAATACTCAAGCTGTTGAATGAGTCATCAAGTTAGTTACAGAAGCATCGTCTGCTGGTGTGAGCAGGATCTAGAGATGGATATATTCAATCGAGAATGGTAGCACGGAAAATGATGCCCTCATTTGAAACCAAATCTGAATTTCAAATATAATTAGATATTGACTAAAGTTTTCATTACATAAATCATGTCCATAGGTTGGGTGGTAGGGTTGGGTGGTAGGGTTGGGTGGTAGGGTTGGGTGGTAGGGTTGGGTGGTAGGGTTGGGCATGGGTGGAACTCAACATACAGCCACCTCCTCGTGGTGAGTTTTGGATCATTCGGGCTGTATACGAATTTACGTGACAGTCGAATGAACGAAGAGCTGTATTTATGGAACCAATTATTATCTGGAAATAAAAAATCAATGCAAATAATATAAAAGCTATTTCCATTCATTGAAAAACTCAATATTTAAATCAGTTAAATTTCCTTATATCACTTGTCTGTAAAATATACCATTTTTCAGGATAAATTCATAAATTTAGGTAATAACATTGGTACCTGGAGATGTATCCTTAGGAGGCTACAACTTTTATACGTGCTTACTATCAAGTCACAGCATATTTTGTGCACTATTAGCAATCATAATTCAAAACTTACATAGAACTTTCCATTTATGCCTTTTACTGAATATTGCTATTTTTTGCCATAAATCTACATATTTGGAGTAAGATTGGCACCTGAAGACATTAAGTTAAGGTGCTATAACTTTAGAACGCACTTACTATAAGGTTTTGGTCCATTCTCCACACTATTACAATCCATAATTCAAAAGTTACAAATAAATTTCCAGTTGTCTATTTTTTCTAAATATCACTATAATTTCGCAATATATTCATAAATATGGAGTGAGACTGGCACCTGAAGATATTAATGTAGGAGGCTAGAAATGTAATACACACTTTGTTTCAGGTCATAACACACATTTTCTACACTATTGTGAACCATGTTTCAAAAGCTTGTGAAAAAAAACCCCAAAAGTGCTCCACCTTAGTGTACAGTTGACCTAACTAGTTGGTTGAATAATTTGGGACATCAAAATAGATTACAGCCAAATATTAATAACAATAACAAAAACTATGGTTAAATTGCAGTTTAGCACCAAACTGGTGATTAGGTAAAATTAAATAGGGTTAAGATTCGGTACAACACATCCACCCAAACTCAACATTGATATTTATACAGTGAGATAGAGCCAAAAAAAACAATACTTTATTCTATACTAATTTTGGCAGAAATTTCTATTTACCAAGATATTTATTTTCAAAATTATTAAATTTTAGCACCATTATTCACTAGTCAAACCATCTCATCCTGTGATGTATGTAGTCATGTTATTATCATTAGCCAATCTGCGGCTGCCCCACTGTCACTTGATACTCCCACACAGGTCTGGCAGCTGAGATTTGAATTCATCAGTCGCTTTAGAATGGCTGTCTGTGGTGGGAGCTCCCAGGCTGAGTTGGACATCATCTAGGCCTAGGTTAGGTTAGGAGTACTACTTACCTTTCCATGTCCCAAATTCATTATGGGGTACCCATGCCCAGTTAGGTCAACTGTATGCCCAGTTAGGTCAACTGTATGCCCAGTTAGGTCAACTGTATGCCCAGTTAGGTCAACTGTATGCCCAGTTAGGTCAACTGTATGCCCAGTTAGGTCAACTGTATGCCCAGTTAGGTCAACTGTATGCCCAGTTAGGTCAACTGTATGCCCTTGACAATTGGTTAGGTAAAGTTGTGTTATTGGTTAATACGTTTCTGGTCACATGAACTGAACTTTTGGTCAAAAATACATTTTTCTGGGTTAATATTACCCGCTCTTTTCAAATTTGTAAGTTATTTTTTGTGCAAACTAAATTGTAGAAAATAATAATAATATAAATATATATATATTTAGTGTATTTATAGTCAGGGGTGGTATGACATCAT
This sequence comes from Bathynomus jamesi, assembly GCA_023014485.1. Taxonomy (NCBI): domain Eukaryota; kingdom Metazoa; phylum Arthropoda; class Malacostraca; order Isopoda; family Cirolanidae; genus Bathynomus; species Bathynomus jamesi. The sequence continues at coordinate 28,898 of JAJOZX010001560.1, forward strand.
TCTACTCTGCGACTTAGTTTGTTGGTTTCTGTTCTGGCTACTTTTTTTCTAATTGGATTCAGTTTGGTGGTGTTTGTGATAGAATTATGACGTGCCATTCGTGTGGTTTTGACTTTGAGAACTTGATTCATCATGTGCCCTAGATGAAGATAAAGGATTGGATGTTTTTATCAATTACAGCGTTATTCTCTCATCCTTAACTTGCCCGAAATGTGACAGTGAGTGCCTAATACAAAAAGATCAGAAGATATTTAGGTGAAATAACCAATATTGCCCGGTTAGGTCAACTGAATGCCCGGTTAGGTCAACTGAATGCCCGGTTAGGTCAACTGAAGGCCTGGTTAGGTTAATTGAATGCCCAGTTAGGTCAACTATACACCCTTGATGATTGGTTAGGTTGTTACGATATTTGTTAGTTTAAATGAAAATGATGACAGTAAACTTTTCTGGTTAATTTTGAGGTGTTTTGTACGAAATGGCCATCCGTTTCCTGTGCAAATACGTAGTTTTCAAGATGATGATATCTTGAAAACTACGCATTTGCACTAACTAGCTAACCTAACTAAATTAACTAACCTAACCAACCTGCGCAAATGTAAAGAAATAAGAATTTGTTTACATTATTTTAGTCATATTTCATCATATTTGCACAGGAAATGAAGGTTATATTTCAACAGAGCACATCAAAATACACTAGAAAAATATATTTTATTTCAACTTCAGGCCATGTCATTTTCATTATTTTCGTTTAAACTAACAAAAATATCATTACTTAACCTAACCAATCATCAAAGGTGTATAGTTGGCCTAACCAGTTATTAAATATCTTCTGATCTTTTTGTATTAGGCACTCACTGTCACATTTCGGGCAAGTTAAGGATGAGAGAATAATGCCATAATTGATAAAAACATCCAATGCTTTCTCTTCATCTAGGGCACATGACGAAAGTTCTCAAAGTCAGAAACCACACGAACAGCACGTCATAATTCTATCACAAACACAACCAAACTGAATCCAATTAAAAAAAAAAAAAATAGACAGAACAGAAACCAACCAACTAATTAAGTCGCAGAGTAGCGAAAAAATAACCCAATCAGGAAAAATATTTTATGAAAAAAGTACATTGTAGCCAAAACAGGAAATATTCACTATAAAAATGTACCAGTAACTTGTAATTTTTTCTATAATCTTGCATTTCCACAAAAAATGATTAGTACCATCGTAAAGTGCATGAAAAATAGTGCTAGTGAAACACAACCTCTCATTAGCCCCTGTGTCCAGCCAAATATTAACTGAGTAATTAATTCAGCAGTAATTTCAGTAATTATGTATATAGACACATTCAGTCATTTTACATACCAAAATACATTTTTCTAGTAGTATTTGATGTGATTTGGGTAATTACCGTATTTCCCGGCATATAACACACACCCTAATTTTGAAGAGAAAATTTAGGAAAATAAAATTTAGGAAATAATATACCTCCTACCTCACTTCACATGTACAATTTTAACGAGTTAATTTTAACACAGGGTGATTTTTGGAGTATTTTTGGGGGAAAAAAAGTGTGTGTTATACACCGGGAAATACGGTATGTATATAGACACATTCAGTCATTTTACACACCAAAATACATTTTTCTAGTAGTATTTGATGTGATTTGTTCAAGTCTGACCTCCATTTCCCTCGGAAATAAGATCCAACGAAGTTATAGTACTTTGAAGTTTGGCTCATTTTCATGGGAAATGGAGGTCAAAATCTAAGCAAAACATCAAATATACTAGAAAAATATATTTTGGTATTAATTAGAACATGACAATACTCATATTATCCAAATTATGCTAGTTAAAAATTAAAAAAAAAAGGATAAAGTAGTTTGGCCACACAAAAAAATATAAAACCCTATACCGATCAATTTGTGATGCGTGATCATTACGGGGGCTCCACCCCCGTACCCCCAAGACCAAATTATACACAATTCTATTAATGAGCACTCATTTCCACACAATTCGCACTTATGGGTTGATGGTAAAATATTATGTTTTGTAAATATTTTTATTGCTCAAGAGCCATTAGAATGCACTTCGTATATTAAATCCTCAAAATAATATTCACACCCTTCGCATGTCATCGCGACCAACATCTATGAAAAACTAACATAAGTGGAAGTAGTAACCTAAAAAGCCTAGCTCATATACCATGTTTTCATGATGTCACCAGGCAAATATTGGAAGTGAGGGAAAAAAGTGCTGCAAAAATGTCATAATATTCAAATCTATATAATTTGATAAGGACACACCTGCGAACATAGTGACTTATATCAAAATGATGAGAAAATTATGCTTTAATATTTTATAATTATATTTGCTTTTGATATTCTGAACGTGACGATATTCATATTATCCATGATTTGTTCAAATCTGACCTCCATTTCCCTCGGAAATGAGATCCAACAAAGTTATAGTACTTTGAAGTTTGGCTCATTTTCAAGGGAAATGGAGGTCAAAATCTAAGCAGAACACATCAAATATTACTAGAAAAATGTATTTTAGTATTAATTAACCTAACCCTACCTAACCTAACTTAATTGGTATTATTATAATTTCAACCACAACTTGATTACTACATATTTGATATTTGTAATAGGTACATTTAAAGACGAGAAAGTTTTTTCTATAACTCTTCCGTTGCAAATGAATAATAACTAGGATAATAACTGAAAATAATAACTTTAGTAATGGGTACCTGTAAGCGGTATATCGGTATATTTAAGGTATTGTACTAAGCCGTATTCACTCCCATTTATAATCGTGGTTTAGTCTTAAAGTGGCGTTTATATGTGATGGTTGTAATGAGGATGAGTGGCAAGTTATAGCTAAATTTCATAGTAAAAACCAAGAATCGGTTAATATTCGTTTTTTGACCCAGTCACACCCAGCTATAACAGCATATATATTGAATAACCAATCAAAACTGAATAAGAAAATATATATATTATCTTGTGCAAATTTGTATAAAATGTACTTTTTTAAAAAAAATATTTTCTACTTTCTAATATGTATGTACAGTGCCCGCGAAAAGTATCCAATCACCCTTGAAATTTGTATTTTTTACATAAAAAACAATGTTTAAATGTATACTAACCTTATATTAGTGTTTTGTCATCTGTCCTTTGGTTTGGATGACTTGTTCTAGACGTTTTGGCATGGATTTAATCAAGTTTTGACAAACTTCCACTGATATTTCCTTGCACCATACCTTTTTGATGGCCTCTTGTAATTTTTCGACTGAGCCAGTGTCGTGGCATTCAACCTTATTTTTTTATTATTAGCCACAGATTTTCTATCGGATTGAGATCTGGACTATTACCAGGCCAATCCAAATATCAAATTTATTGTCAGTAATCCATTTTGTCACTATTTTGGCCCTGTGACATGGTGCACCATCATGCATGTATGTTTTTGTCCTTTGGATTTGCCATTGCCATTAGAAGTTTATCCTGTAGCATTGCTAAATACCGTGCACCATTCATAGTTGTGTTCTTCGGAAGAAAATATAAGTTTCCACGCCCATAGTAACCGAAACAACCCCAAACCATCACACTTGGAGGGTGTTTCATTGTCTTTAGGGTGTATTTAGGGTCCATCCTATTTGAGCCAATAGGCCGGCGAACCTTTTTTGGAAAACTTCTGAATGTCAAAAATGTCGACTCATCGCTAAATAAAACCTTCTTCCAGTCATCAACAGTCCAATGAATGTATTTTTTACAAAATGCGACACGTTTTTTACGCATTTTTTCATTAATGAACGGTTTCTTAGCAGCATGGCGAGATGGTAATCCGAGTTCTTTTTGGAGCCGCTCCTGGATAGTTCGTTCAGAAACACCAGATAACAAATTATTCATATTAAATTTTATTTCTTTCGCAGTTATTGTTGGGTTTTTCAATACTAAACGTTTCATAAGTTTGTCTGTTCGCGAATTTGTTTTTCTCGGTCTGCCAGATCTTTTTTTAGGGACTGGCGTGGTTAGGCCACCATTGTTCTTAGCCCGTGAAACCCATAAATTAACGGTACTTTGGGATATGTTTAATTCCTTAGCTATCTGTCTCTGTGATTTCCCACATACATGCAAAGCAACAATAGCACCTCGACAATCACTCTTAAGTTGTTTTTAGCACACATTATATATAAATTTTATTTACACCACTTTCTGTAAAAAAAAAAAAAATCAAGAAATTTACACAAACAGTGAAATCTGACAAATTTGAGACACAGCCACCCGCAACGAAGGCTACCAGAACACTAATTTGAGAATGCGTTGGATAGCTCTCATATCAGCGAGCAACCTCAAAGTTACCAGATGTCGCTAGAACAAATAGAAAGTGAATTACGTGTCTCTGAATATTAAGGGAAAATATTGTATTTTCTTGAGTGATCGGATACTTTTCGCGGGCACTGTATATAAATTTCGGTGGGTTTGTTTATTTTGGCTACCTTTTTTGGAGATTTTTCTTGGCTTTTTTTGGCTACTTTTTCTTGCTTTTGCCTACTTCTTTCTGTTTTTTGTTAGTGTGGTGATTTTCGTTCTATTGTTATGATGTGTCAATCTTGTGAACTTGATTTTGAAGACCTAATCTGCCTTGTTGGCCTCAATGAAGATAAAAGTTGATGTTTTTTTCCAATCACGGCATAATTCCAACATCCGTGATTTGCCCTAAATGTAATACTACCGTCTGTATTTTAAGACAAGACTCGAAGGTGTTTAGGTGCCGTAAAAAAAATCCAAAAAATAAGCGTGAGTATGGATTTACTGTTTCTATCTTTAAGGGCACATGGCTGGACCATTGCAACTTCTCGGTGAATAAAAACCTCCAGTTCATAAATATTTATTTGCGAAAATATTTTTCACAACGTTATGCCGAGACGATTCTACAATTCTGCATCACTTCCTTACTGTAATTGCAGAACTATATCCTCCAAAATAAGGTGACTGATTAAGTTAGGTTAAGCACGAATGCAAACTTTTCTGGTTGATTTTGAGGTGTTTTACATGAATCTGCAATCCGTTTCCTGTGCAAATGCGTAGTTTTCGAGATGACAATATCTCGAAAACTACGCATTTGCACAGGAAACAGATGGCAGATTCGTGCAGAGCACCTCCAAATTGACCAGAAACGTTTGCTCTCATTATAAAAAGAGACTAGGTCAAAAAACGAATAATTACCCAAGAATCTTTAAGTTTTTTGCATTTGCACGGTGTTTTGCCTAATTCAGTTAAGTGTAACAATTGTGATCTCCTGTGTACATACCGCGCAGATAGACACCAGTGGCGATGTGGATGTTCTTGTTATTCCCAAAACAAAAAAAATGATGGTGGTGTAATTTCATATTAGCAATTATAAGGGCACTTTTCTCGAGGGAACTCACATTCCACCTTGGAAACTAGTGCTTTTTATTAATCATTGGTTTCAAAAGAAGTGGGATCATCAAACAGTTTTGCGTTGTTTACAGTTTTCCCCTAATATATGCGTGGACTGGCATAGTTTTTGTTTAGAGGTCACGGAGTACTGGTTAAGTAAGGTTAGGTAAGGTTAAGTAAGGTTAGGTAAGGTTAGGTAAGGTAAGGTTAAGTAAGGTTAGGTAAGGTTAAGTAAGGTTAGGTAAGGTTAGGTAAGGTTAAGTAAGGTTAAGTAAGGTTAGGTTAGGTAAGGTTAAGTAAGGTTAAGTAAGGTTAGGTTAAGTAAGGTTAGGTAAGGTTAAGTAAGGTTAGGTAAGGTTAGGTTAGGTAAGGTTAGGTAAGGTTAGGTAAGGTTAGGTTAAGTAAGGTTAGGTTAAGTAAGGTTAGGTTAAGTAAGGTTAGGTTAAGTAAGGTTAGGTTAAGTAAGGTTAGGTTAGGTAAGGTTAGGTTAGGTAAGGTTAGGTTAGGTAAGGTTAGGTAAGGTTAAGTAAGGTTAGGTTAAGTAAGGTTAGGTTAAGTTAGGTTAAGTAAGGTTAGGTTAAGTAAGGTTAGGTTAAGTAAGGTTAGGTTAAGTAAGGTTAGGTTAGGTAAGGTTAGGTTAGGTTAGGTTAAGTAAGGTTAAGTAAGGTAAGGTTAGGTTAAGTAAGGTTAGGTAAGGTTAGGTTAAGTAAGGTAAGGTTAGGTTAAGTAAGGTTAGGTTAAGTAAGGTAAGGTAAGGTTAGGTTAAGTAAGGTTAGGTAAGGTAAGGTTAGGTTAAGTAAGGTTAGGTAAGGTAAGGTTAGGTTAAGTAAGGTAAGGTTAGGTTAAGTAAGGTTAGGTAAGGTTAAGTAAGGTTAGGTAAGGTTAAGTAAGGTTAGGTAAGGTAAGGTTAAGTAAGGTTAGGTAAGGTTAGGTTAAGTAAGGTAAGGTTAAGTAAGGTAAGGTTAAGTAAGGTTAGGTTAAGTAAGGTTAGGTTAAGTAAGGTTAGGTTAAGTAAGGTAAGGTTAAGTAAGGTAAGGTTAAGTAAGGTAAGGTTAGGTTAAGTAAGGTAAGGTTAGGTTAAGTAAGGTTAGGTAAGGTTAGGTTAGGTTAAGTAAGGTTAGGTAAGGTTAGGTTAAGTAAGGTTAGGTTAAGTAAGGTTAGGTTAAGTAAGGTAAGGTTAAGTAAGGTTAGGTTAAGTAAGGTAAGGTTAGATTAAGTAAGGTAAGGTTAGGTTAAGTAAGGTTAGGTAAAGTTAGGTTAAGTAAGGTTAGGTAAGGTTAAGTAAGGTTAGGTAAAGTTAGGTTAGGTAAGGTTAGGTTAAGTAAGGTTAGGTAAGGTTAGGTTAAGTAAGGTTAGGTAAGGTTAGGTTAAGTAAGGTTAGGTTAAGTAAGGTAAGGTTAAGTAAGGTAAGGTTAAGTAAGGTAAGGTTAAGTAAGGTAAGGTTAGGTTCAGTTCCTAGGTTTTCCGTTGGTTTCTGATGTGATTCATCTGAAAATGACATTCATTTCCATCGCAAATCACTCGTTTTTGTTCCCCCCACCCAAAAACCCCGATTTCCCATGCATTCCCCCATATTGTGGGGGGGGGGGAATCACAAAAACGAGTAATTTGCGACGGAAATGAAGTCTCATTTTTGGATGAATCACATCAGAAACCACTGGAAAACCTAATTTTTATTTTTCAAAATGAGTTGTGGTTGAAACTATAAATTTACCACTTAACCCTACCTAACCTTATGACATATCAAAATGATGAGAAAATTATGCTTTAATATTTTATAATTATATTTGCATTTGATATTCTGAACGTGACGATACTCATATTATCCGTAATTTCTACTTTATACTTTTAGTTACTTTTCAGACATCAGTAATTTTTATTTGTAATCAATTACCTTTTGCCCACCACTACCGTTGAGGAGTGAGTGATTAATTGATCGATTGATCTCGTGTGTATCAACCTTTGCGGTCATTAACACATTTACATTGAAAAAGAGAGATAAGGAGGGAGTGAAGAATCTACTGATAGCTCAATTACAATCTCGTGTGTTATTATAATTACTTACTGTTAAATCTCAGTGATAGGATTCTTATGTAAAGTGACTGTTTCGACATTTTTATTTAGGCAAGCAAGATAAAAAATATATATATACTATATTATTATTATTATTATAATTATAATAATAATTAAAACCAACATTTTTATTTAGGCAAGCAAGATAAAAAATGGTTAATATTCGTTTTAATGCTTTGTTCGTTTACGATAGAAGGAGACATTCTATGACAATTTAACATATACATTCGTATTCAGGACACCTTGAAACCTCAGGGAAACTGATAAAAATCAAGGAAATGTAATAATTATTTTTTATGAAAAAAAAAAAATTTAGACGTAAAAAGCAGCCATTATAGGCCACTGACCGAGTATTTAGCTCTTAACGCTGTTAAAATTTTAACGAACGTCGCCCTCTCCAGTTTTATGGGGAGACATCTCGTGGCAAAATTAGGAAACATAGGTCAAAACAACCAATTACATCTCGTTTTGGTTTCACGTGACCTTATCCGACCAATCAGAGACGTACATTTTGATCTCTCATAATACATACTCATTCAAGAATGCTTTAGTCTGGTTTTCATTATGGTTTGCGGAGGTTGCGATTGCCTGGGTTTTTGGTACCTTGGAACGCAGTTCCAAAAAACTACTGTTGTTTGCGGTTCCTCAGAGAGACGCAACAACTCTTGTTCGCCTGATTCAGCAACATATTAGGCCTGGGACTACAATCTATTCCGACGAGTGGCGTGCGTATTCTCAACTTGGAAATCTAGGCTACATTCACCGGACAGTCAACCATTCACAGCGGTTCGTGGAAGACACCGTTCACATTCAAAATATTGAGTGTTGTTGGAAAGACGTGAAGAGCTAGATATTACGGTCTAGCAACAAAACCCGGTTAATATGTATTTTATCCCACTCAGTCATTTTACACACCAAAATATATTTTTCTAGTAGTATTTGATGTGATTTGTTCAAATATGACCTCCATTTCCGTCGGAAATGAGATCCAACAAAGTTATAGTACTTTGAAGTTTGGCTCATTTTCAAGGGAAATGGAAGTCAAAATCTAAGCAAAACACATCAAATATTACTAGAAAAATGTATTTTGGTATTAATTAACCTAACCTAACCTAACCTAACCTAACATTACCTAACCTAACCGTGGCTAAACGAGCCTAACCCTGGCTAAACGAGCCTAACCCTGGCTAAACGGGCCTAACCCTGGCTAAATGGGCCTAACCCTGGCTAAACGGGCCTAACCCTGGCTAAACGGGCCTAACCCTGGCTAAACGATCCTAACCCTGGCTAAATGGGCCTAGAGTATTACCTTATTATGGATTAGGTGGTGGATACAGACGAGAGCTCGTTTAGCCAGGGTTAGGATCATTTAGCCAGGGTTAGGCTCGTTTAGCCAGGGTTAGGCTCGTTTAGCCACGGTTAGGTTAGGTTAGGTTAGGTTAGGTTAGGTAAGGTTAGGTTAATTAATACCAAAATACTTTTTCTAGTAATATTTGATGTGTTTTGCTTAGATTTTGACTTCCATTTCCCTTGAAAATGAGCCAAACTTCAAAGTACTATAACTTTGTTGGATCTCATTTCCGACGGAAATGGAGGTCATATTTGAACAAATCACGGTTAATATTCGTTTTAATGCTTTGTTCGTTTTCGATAGGAGACGACATTCTATGACAATTTAACATATACATTCGTATTCAGGACACCTTGAAACCTCAGGGAAACTGATAAAAATCAAGGAAATGTAATAATTATTTTTTATAAAAAAAAAAAAAATTTAGACGTAAAAAGCAGCCATTATAGGCCATTGACCGAGTATTTAGCTCTTAACGCTGTTAAAATTTTAACGAACGGCCCTCTCCAGTTTTATGGGGAGACATCTCGTGGCAAAATTAGGAAACATAGGTCAAAACAACCAATTACATCTCGTTTTGGTTTCACGTGACCTATCCGACCAATCAGAGACGTACATTTTGAATCTCTCATAATACATACTCATTCAAGAATGCTTTAGTCTGGTTTTCATTATGGTTTGCCAAAGGTTGCGATTGCCTGGGTTTTTGGTACCTTGGAACGCAGTTCCAAAAAACTACTGTTGTTTGCGGTTCCTCAGAGAGACGCAACAACTCTTGTTCACCTGATCCAGCAACATATTAGGCCTGGGACTACAATCTATTCCGACGAGTGGCGTGCGTATTCTCAACTTGGAAATCTAGGCTACATTCACCGGACAGTCAACCATTCACAGCGGTTCGTGGAAGACACCGTTCACATTCAAAATATTGAGTGTTGTTGGAAAGACAAAGAGCTGGATATTACGGTCTGGCAACAAAACCCAATCAGTTTAGGTTAGGTTAGGTCTGTTTAGGTTGTTAGGTCTGTTTAGGTTAGGTTAGGTTAGGTCTGTTTAGGTTGTTAGGTCTGTTTAGGTTGTTAGGTCTGTTTAGGTTGTTAGGTCTGTTTAGGTTGTTAGGTCTGTTTAGGTTGTTAGGTCTGTTTAGGTTGTTAGGTCTGAACCAAAACACATTTTTCTGGTGTTTTTTGGTGTGATTTGCTCAAATCTGAACTTCGCTTCTTTGGGAAATGAGCCGTTTTTGAGAAATTTTCAATTTTAAAATTTCTCAAAAACGGCTCATTTCCCAAAGAAACGAAGTTCAGATTTGAACAAATCACACCACAAAACACCAGGAAAATGTGTTTTGGTTCAGAAAGGAGGAAAAGCACTAAAACGAATAATTACCTAAAAATATATATATATATATACTATATTATTATTATTATAATTATAATAATAATTAAAAACTATATTTCTCCTTTTTCACTTCGTAATGGTCACTGAATCAACTGAACAGTGTTTACCGCGATAAATTACGTCATACTTAGGCGGCGATCATAGTAAAATTGATTGGTTTATAGACTCGTGTCAAAGCCTAACAATATCTAGTTGGTCCACACTCACAATATAACATGCAAATAATTTCACACACAAAATTTTAATACAATAAGACCATAAAATTTACTTTAAACTTACGAACCACTCATATATTAAATACAGCTTCATAAATTTTGTCCCACTGCCTTTGGATGTGAAGCTCAGTGTTCATGGCTGCGTTATTTTGTACATTTTATGACCGACTGCCTTTTCCGTGATTTAAAAACACCTGTATGAATTTTTTACAAGCATAGTTTGACTAGATATAGGTAGGCTTCGCTCGTATGCCTTAAAGGCCATTCACATTATCGTCACATTCGTCGTCCTCAACATTTGCAACTTCCATTTACACTGTTATCACAAGTTCATCGTCCTCTCTTGATTTTGCCATTCTCGAGAATATTATATGAAGGAATAACATATATATGAGTATGCGCGTCGCGAGTCCGAAGGGCAAACTCGTCACATTCGCCATTTTGTGATTGTTCCACGTGAATAGTTCAACCTTTCCCCATCCACAGACAACTTGGTATAAGCAAATATAATTATTTATATACTATATATACACACACACACACACACTTTGTTTTCCTTCCGCTCGAATTGTTCATTCTGACGAAGGTCAAGCTTGTCACTCCACCTTAGACCTACAGTTTAACGTGGAATCCGAACCACGCCCCACCAGCAGCCTAGCTTCTTAACCACTAACCTATCATGGATACCCATTCATCTACCAACCATTTTTTTTTACTGTATGGAAGGATGAACATCTGGGTTTTGCTGCGCACCGCCTGCTGTCACTGGGTCTCGATCCCGGGACCGATGGATTCGTAGTCAGGAACAAGGAACTCTTCTAGGAAAATTAAATCCACTATAGTCCGAATAAGTAATGGTAAATGACAAATACTATAGTTTTTTTCAACGGGTCACTCGCAAAGAGGTCCCAAAAATTAGCTTCCCTCACCAGCTATCTGCAAAGCAGATAGGATCCAGCTTTGGGACAGGATCTAGAGTTTAAAGCAGCCTAGCCCAGCTACATTTAGAACCTCAATATAAGCAAAAGACTCGCTGCCTTCACGTCAGATTGAATACATCAAAGAAAAAGGGGTAATTATTATATTTTTAGCCAAAAAACCAAAACTTAAACCTCAACTGGCAGAATTGAGCATCCACTTTTCAAGGCATATAACATGTCCGTTTCATGATGGGAATGTTATGTTATGTGCGAGTAACCCGGTGCCAAAGGTGGGCACCCGGGCCTCAAAAAGGACCGACGGTCCCGGTCCCGGTCCTTGCCTCAAACTGGACCGACGGTCACGGTCCTTTCTGAAGATAGGACCTAGGAACGACTCGGTCCTCGGTCCTTATATAGAGGGTGTTTCAAAAGTCCCTCATTATTTTTAAAATTTTATTAAAATAGCAATTACAAGAGGAACCAAATGACAATTTGGTTGCTGAGTCTACGATTCATGAGAATTTTGGTGGCATCAACTTGGCTTCATAAGTCTACTGGAAAGTCACTGGTACACCTCAACGTGGGCACCGTCTTTTTCGAAACAAGCGAGCCACCGTTTTACGCATTCTTGGCCGACATTGGACAACATTTCGGGAGTAACAGAAGCACACGCATTCCTGATCCGTTCTTCTAGTGTGGGGAGGACTCGCGGCTTGGTGGCGTACACTTTGCTCTTAATGTAGCCCCACAAAAAGAAGTCGCATGGGGTAAGATCAGGCGAGCGAGCAGCCCATTCGATGGGACCACGGCGACCAATCCACCGATCCGGGAACTGCTTATTCAGAAATGAGCGAACCTCACGCGAGTAATGAGCAGGGGCACCGTCTTGCTGGAAAATGACTTCTTGCATGTCAGCTACAGCCTACAGCTGACAGTTGGGGGATGCAGAACTCCTAAAGCATACGAAGGTAATTGTCTCCGTTGACGTTCACGGAATTTCCATCTTGATCCCGGAAGAAGAACGGACCAGTCAGCCCAGCTGAGGAGATGGCACACCAGACGACCAATTTAGGCGTGTCCCTTTCATGTTCACGGATCTCCGCAGGATTGTGAGTTCCCCAGATGCGGGTGTTGTGCCGATTGACGCGACCAGAAAGGTGGAAGAGAGCTTCGTCGCTGAACCACATGTGCTCCAGGATCGATGGGTCTCTTTCGTAGTGATGCAGCAGTGTCTCACACATCTCCACCCGGCAATCGTAGTCTTGAGGTTCCAGCTTCTGAACCACCTGGATCTTGTACGGATACAGCTTGAGACCACGCCGCAAAATCCGTTGGATAGATGTCGCGCTGATGTTCAGTTCCGCAGCAGCTCGCCGAATGGACTTTCCTTGACTCTGAGTAAACGCCTCACGGACAGTTTCGACATTCTCCTCACTCCGCCCACTTCGAGGTCTTCCTGATCGTGGTTTGTCCTTTACGGATCCGGTCTCCATAAACTTCCGGTGGGTGGCGACGATGGTGTTCCTATCCGGTGCATAATGCTGTCCGGTCCGTAGACTGCCCGGAATCGTCGCTGCACTTCGACCACAGATTGAAAAACCTCCTGCCATTCAGCGATTTTACACCTCTGCTCTAGAGTCAGCATGATAACAGAAGAAAACGGAGCAAAACTTCAAATGTAGACTCAAAAAAATTCTCAGCTACTGAGTAAGAGTTTACCACAAGATGAACGTCGTTGGTCGATTAGCTGCAAAGAAAATTGAAAATCAAATTAGTGAGGGACTTTTGAAACACCCGGGGTATAAGTGAAAAATTTGGTTAAAATGAAAAATGAAATTAAAGACACCGGAAATCTTTAATTTTATTAACGTAAATTATAATTAATACAATACATAAATGATGAAAAAAAGTTATTAAGTTAAATGCTTGAGTTTCCCTTCAAGAAGACTAGCATTTCAAGACTAGCATCTTCTTTAGAACTTCAAATAATCACTAAACACACTAAAATCACTAAAAAAGACCGTCCGGACCGGACCGTCCGGAATTGCTTAAAAATTGACCGTCGCTCCTCATTTCAGTCCTCACTGAGAAAAGGACCGACTTTCCCGCTCACGGTCCTTAAAAAGGACCGAGTTCCTGGAATTCGGTCCTTTTGGAACTCGGTCCTGCCCACCTTTGCCCGGTGCCCACGTTGGGCTTTCCATCATGAAAAAGAAAAAACTATAGTATTTGTCATTTATCATTACTTATTCGAACTATAGTGGATGTAATTTCCCAGAAGAGTTCCTTGTTCCATGCACGGTCTGTGTTTAACATACTATATATATATATATATATATATATATATATATATATATATATAGAAACGACGTAAGTATAGAGGAGAACCTGCACACGAGGAAGGGAAATAACGAACAAATGAAAAATGAGGTGACCGCCCGGGAATCGAACCCAGGATCTTCCGATTGCCGGTCAGATATGCTACCACTACACCACGGGCCTCGATCAGTCAGAAGTCGTAATTCTCCTACATAGGACAGAAACCAATGCCTTGAGAGGGCACCCTCGCAAATCGTGAATATGTACATTTAACTGCAATGACCACGCAGTATATTAATGTATAGAAACGACGTAAGTATAGAGGAGTGTTCTGCACACGAGGAAGTGAAATAACGAACAAATGAAAAATGAGGTGACCGCCCGGGAATCGAACCCAGGATCTTCCGATTGCCGGTCAGATATATATATATATATATATATATATATATATATATGTGTGTGTGTGTGTTGGGCACATTACTTTCTATAAGTAACGGCGTTACCGCTACCGTTACATTGATAATAAAGTAACGTCGTTACTGCTTCAGTTACTTCTATGAAAAAGTAATGCTCTACCATTACTGCTACTGCTACCGTTACTTTTCAGAAAAGACTAAAGAGTAAAAAAGCCTTATAGTAACAAATTATACTCTATATGACAAAAAATGAAAAAAGGCCGGTCCACAAAAATCTAATCTTGCAGATTTTTTTTTTGGAGCGTGTTGCTCGATTTCAGGAACACTAGTTTTTCAAAATTGCCATCTGATAGTCGTCCTCGTTTGGAGGAGGTAACAGCTAATAAATGATACTAATCAAATGATCAGTTTGAAAGTAGCGAGTAACGAATGAAATCGCTCTAAAAAGTAGTGCCGTTACCATTTTCGTTACATCTCGAAAGTAACGGCGTTACCGCTAAAATACTAAAAAAGTAACGCCGTTACTCCCAACACTGTTATATATATATAATTTTTTTTTTCCCCCACCCACCCTTATGATGTGCATCATTTATTAATCTAATGTGTTTAATTGTGAAATTCATCCCATATTTACTATACCCAAGAATAACTCGCACATGTATAAGAGAATCAACGGATACATACATATGTTGCTCGATATACATTAACAGATTAAAGAGAACCAGAATGTACTTTGAAGGTGCATTACGTACAGAAGAAAATCTTCAACACCTGGAAGATGTACAATTTAGGGTAGATCACTTTTCACTTTTTTTTTAAAATTATAGCTGGTCAAAGTTTTTCCCATGATTTGGTTCAGTGGAAGTACACTGACACCATTTTTACCAAAATCGATCAATATTTAGGGGTCGCGCATCGACCTTGAAAATTTCAATTTTGGACATTTGGCCAAATTGACAATTTTTTACTGAATAAAGATAAATCATCAAATGACCATATTTTCTGAATCCTCAGTGAAAGAAATCCTCTCAGATACTTACCAAGTTGATCGGACAAGTGGTTTAGAAGTTACACTCACCTAGAAATAACATTAAAATTTAAAATACCGTATTTGTCCCCCGTTATGGACGTAATCATAGCATCAGTAGCTGGCGCATCCTAAAATCCCAATTACACACACACGCTATGTCTATGACCAATATTTTTACTAATCACAGTTTGCTTTTTACAGATCAACTGTGTCAATTGATTCTTGTTTGATAAGTCTAGACTTTAGTACAATGGATAAACTGTTAACAACCAGGAGTGGGAAGACTCTGAAAGTTACTTATTCTGGAAAAGAGAAAGCAGCAACAACAGCACCACCTTCTCTAAGGTCAGCCACGGACGTCTTCTTAATTGGTCAGCCATCTTCCTCGATCGGTGGTGCCAAATTGCCAACCACCCATCAAGTTCTCCAGTACTTCTTCTATGCCAAGCAGGAAACTACTGACAGGAAGGCCGCCGTAAAAGACACGGTGGCCAATGTTCTGGCATTTTGGAACATGGCACGTATAAAGACGATCACGAGGCGTAACTGCGAAAGAAAACTGGAGTTACTGTGGGAAGAGTGGCGCTCGCTGCAGAAGAGCAAGATGAGAGACAGTGACGCGGGAAAAGGCAGGGAGAAGTTTTCAGAAAATCTGAACAAGCTCTGGGACATCGGAGCTCCCGATGCTATTGAAGAGATACAGAAAAGTCGACTGCTCTCAGACAACAACAAACAAGAAGATATTAAATTTTATGAGGATCAACGGGGCCTGCGCCAGGCAACAATGAGTGGGAATGATAAAGTGTTCGTTGTCAAGAGAAAACGGCAACTCTCAAGACAACAATCTCGTGATGAGCCAGGCACCTCAAAAACGAAATTAGGAACCGAAGCTGAGAGCGACGATGAATCTATAGAAAGCAGATCATCGAGCAACTCCGAATCACAGCTAGAACCACCATACCGACAGCCGAGAGAATCAACTGTATCAATCAGCCTTCCTCACCGCATCCTCAATGCACCGGCTGTTATTGAAGTGGCTGATCGCTTCCGGATGTCCAATAATCAGGTGTGTATATATCATCAGTAATGATCTTTCCTTGACAAAGATATAATAGACGTAACGACGGAAAATTTAGTGATTATTTTGTCACATAAAAACCATACGCATCCTTGTCAATTTCCTTTCAATTTCGCACATAGGTGGCAAGTGTCGTGGCGGCAGTCCTACGTTCGGCAGATCCGCCCGCAGACCTGGACAAATTCAGTATCTCGAAGGACACGTCTCGCCGTGGAAGAGTGGCACATCGTTGTGAAGTGTCGACAGCTGTGCAGAAATCCTTCGTATCTCCGAGGCATGCTGTCGTCCACTGGGACGGTAAAGTAATCAAGGTCAGTTTTGCCCTCACCGTGGACGACAGTGAATTAACATGTTCCAGTGACGACAGTGGATTGACATATTCCAGTGGACGATAATGGATTGGCATGTATGACATACGTTTCAGGACTCTCTTGGATCATTGGAGCACCGCCAGGCGATTCTCATCTCCGGAGCTCCCCAATGCACAGAAGGAAAGTTGCTGGCCGTTCCGACTGTTGCTGACGGCACCGGTCTGTCCCAGGCCCAGGCGACCTTTCGTGCTCTCAAAGACTGGGGATGCGAGAACAACGTGATTGGACTGTGCTTCGACACAACTTCCTCCAATACGGGGAGGGTGCAGGGTGCGGTGGTCCGGCTGGAGAACATGCTTGGTAAACCGCTCTTCCAGCTGGGCTGTCGCCATCACGTTATGGAGCTCATCGTGGGGCAGTGGTCATCACCGCGTTTGGAAGAACCACAGCACCAACTGAACCTTTGTTCCAGTATCTGAGGAAGGTGAATTTCAAGTCTAAGGCGCATTTGTTTTCTCCAATGATTTTTTGCCTTCAGAGCAATTGAGATATCAGCGTCCTTCTACTAATGATGTTAATAGCAGTCGAAAAGGGAAACTTCAGTCGTTTTCATGCAATATTTTCATAACTCCCCTTTCAGGTGGGACAAGCTCGACCTCTCGACTTATCGCGAGCTGGAGATCGAGCATTTGGCGGAGGTGACGTGGCTGATGGAGCTCCGAGATGAGGCAGTCAAGTTCCTCGGCACCGCTTCTGGTCTTGTCAGAGAAGACTACCGAGAAGTGGCGGAGATTACACTCCTGGTACTCGGGGCCCAGCCACGTCGTGGCACACACTTCATGCGCCCAGGAGCCTACCATCATGCGAGGTGGATGGCCAAGGTTGGTATTTTGAATTAGAAGTTAAATATTGTATTGCCTTCTGCAAACAGCCATTTGAAGTCCCTACCAGAAAAAAATAAGATAAATAATTTACCATTAAACAAACTTATATGGAGTGGTATCGTATTTATACATCACAGTGCGTATTCGTTTCAGATCATCTACTACACGAAGCTCCTGATGTTCAGCGGTCAGCTGGAGTTCGACGACGAGCTGGTACAGAAACTTCAGAGTGGTACTATTTACTGCACTCCTCTACGCACCTGCCTGGCTGGCGGCTCCTGTCGCAGCTGATGCCCCGCTGAATGACCTTGTGTTGTACCAGCGTCTTCTGCAGTACAGGGCTGTGGATCGCGAGATTGCAGAGGCTTCACTGGCAGTGATCAGGCGGCACTTGTGGTATCTGAGGCCTCAGACCGTCGTTTTCGCGCCCTCTGCAGTGACAAAGTGGAAGACACTGTGAAGCACGAGATGGCAAAGAAGCTGTGCCGCCTCGCTGTGCCCGAGGACTTCACGTATGACAACGTCTCGGTTGATGACACGACGCGCCTTCCGGACCTGATCGATGAGTCATCGTGGTTCGTGTTCACAGGCCTGCAGGTGTGCGCGTCTACGTGGCTCACTCTGTCGGTGAATAAGTGGGATCAAGATAACTACTGTGATCTGAAGAATGTCATCTCGCATCTGAAAGTTACCAACGACGTGGCAGAGAGAGGGATAAAACTGATAGAAGATTACGCGAACACTGTCACAAAAGACGAGTCACAGCTGCAGGGTCTTCTTCAGCTCGTGGAAAAGAGCCGGAAAGAACTCGGTGACTTCAAGAAGTCGTCACTTGCCAAGATGACGTAGCGCAGAGGGAAAGGGAGTTAGCAGAGAGAGTACATGGCGCACGCCTTAAGATGACGTGTGTTCTAACCACGATTCATACAGTTTTTGAACCTAGTTAGGGGCACCGGAGTAAGTGCCTTTAGTGATATCGGTAAACCGTTTTAATACAAAATACATTTGATCTTTCCTTATTCGTTTTATCTTATCCTAAAAAGCAGACAATGGCAGACAGCATATGGAGGTACGGGGACAAATACGGTATTTTAAATTTTAATGCTATCTCAAGGTGAGTATAACTTCTAAACCACTTGTCCATCAACTTGGTAAGTATCTGAGAGGATTTCTTTCACTGAGAGGATTCAGAAAATATGGTCATTTGATGATTTATCTTTATTCAGTAAAAAATTGTCAATTTGGCCAAATTTCCAAAATTGAAATTTTCAAGGTCGATGCGCGACCCCTAAATATTGATCGATTTTGGTAAAAATGGTGTCAGTGTACTTCCACTGAACCAAATCATGGGAAAAACTTTGACCAGCTATAATTTTTAAAAAAAAGTGAAAAGTGATCCACCCTAAATTGTATATAGTATATGAGGGGTCGCGCGTCTTAAAGTACCTAAGCACCACCACAGGCGAAAACGTGTTTTTGATGGATATCACTTCCTCTATCGCGTGGTTTGGGTTATAATGACCTTACGACACTAGAAGTATGGTTGAAAACCTTATGAAGCGAACTACTTTTTTCACCTCTATTCTGTGCCAGAAATCGCACCCAAAGTTCGGCATAATAAGAAAATAAGAAAATAAAAAAAATATATATATATATATATATATAAAATATGAAAATCTATTCCAAAAACTCATCAACATCTTCATTAGCATACTTAGAACTCTAATTTAGCCAAAAATGAACGTTCTAGCTCAATTAATAACAGAGATACTATTGCCAGAATATTGCTGAACTTTGGAGGCGATTTCTGGCGAATTTTAATTTTGGCGCTTAGGTACCTTAAGACGCGGAACCCCTCAATTATTATATCCGGAACTACAGTAAGGCCTCCTGTAACGGTGGAGTTTCTACGCGGAGAGAGATCGTGTTAAGCGAACTCACGTTATGCGAATACTTAACTTTATGGGAAAACCCCTTTCATCCCAGAAAAATAAAAATATAGATCTATATACCGCCTCGGTGGTCTAGTGGTTAGCATCGCTGATTACGAAACCATCGGCCCCGGGTTCGAGACCCGACAGCAGCCGGCGTGCAGCAAAACCCAGCTGTTCATCCTTCCACACAATAAAGAAAGTGGTTGGTAGATAAATAGGTACCCTAGGTGGCCTAGTGGTCAAGACGCTGGGCTGCTGATGGGGCGTGATTCGGATTCCACGTTAAACTGTAGGTCTAAGGTGGAGTGAAAAGCTTGACCTTCGTCAGAATGAACAATTCGGGCGGAATCTAACCAAAGGTATATACCTAAAAAATATTCATTACCAAAATCCATATAAAAAACAAAGTTCTTTGCAAATGTAAACCCTCATCCAACGCGTTTGTCCAGCGCGAATTTGCTTATACACGGAAAAATAAATGCGAACAATTATTTGCTCAAAGCAGAAAACTTGATTATACACGGTCCGCCAAACACGCTCTAATACAGTAGTACAAATATAAAATGTTTGCCGATACCCATACCCATTAATGGCAATCTGATGTCGGCCAACAAGAAATTTAATAAGCAATTATTGAATACTTTAAAAGATTAATAACCCCCGTTTTATATTTTCTTAAAGAGGTGGAAGACTTTTCAGCAATGGAAATATTTATGAATCAAATACTTAATAGAAATAGTCTTGAAAATGGTGGAAAGCTAATTTTTACATTACCACCTTTAATCCAATGTAATAATTAATAGTTGGATAAATGCTGAATTTTACTTAAAACATGAACTCTTGCATGAAGAACTTTTTATTGGCGATTAAAAAGGATAAGAATTCACTTATTTCATATCACACAATTGCAGTAAAAATTGCATCTATTGCTGCGTAGGAAAATGTTCATTCATTTTACTTATTCTCATAAAAAGCAAGAATGAATGTATTACATTTGGCCTAGAGCCATGTAAAAAAACGTCACAAATTATTTTTCTTGCGGTTAGATATTCGAGCGACTTGCCAGCTTTGAATAGGAAACGGACTTTTAGTTACTCGTCTTACGAGCGCAGACAAATGAAATAAACATCTAGAATATCTTGAAGCAGAGGAAAACTTAAAACACTTGTGTAATAAGTACACCTGACGTCTGATCTTTCTACCATCTCCGACTGGGGACAAAAAACCTTGTGGCTTTCAATACCTCAAAAACTCAATTTCTTTATCTATCTATCTACTAATCACAATCTTCCACACGACTATCCCCATTTCCTTCAACAATACGCAATTCAATCCTTCCTCTTAATTCTTGGAATTTCCTTTTCGCTTGATCTTTCCTTTAAAGATCACATATACTCTTTCCAAAACAGCGTCTAATAGCTACCGGCTCCGCTGTTTCTTCACCCCGGCTTAGTTGCTGTCTCTGTACAGGAGTCTTGTCCGTCTTTCTCATGCGTCGGGGTGGCTCAAAGGCTTTTCGTTTCATCATTTCCCTGCCTCTTACTCACCGTCTTCAATCCCTCTTCGCCGCAATGTTGCCTCTCTCTCTCTCTCTCTCTACTATCGCTATTATAACGGATATTGTTTTTCTGAACTCACTAACACATGGCTCCTCCTTTAAGAACAACACGCAGTACCAGACTTTCGACACATTCACATTCCTTTTCTGTTCACCTCCCAAACGCAAGGGTTAATGGGTTAACCGGTGAACTTTGGAACAATCTTCCTCAATCCGTCTTTCCCCGTCTATAACCTCCAATCTTTCAAACGCACTGTGCGCACTCCGTGCAGGCATCTCAAAAACCCTGGATCTTGATTTTTAGCTTCTACGGAAGGGGGCGTTTTTGCGAGCATTCGCCCTTGGCCCGTACTTCCTGCGTAAAAAAAAGAGTCTTCTTCACTTCGAAATTGTATACTTTTCGTAAGGTTTCCGTTAATAAAGGAGAGAAAGAAAGAGAACACTAAACTAACTTAACTTTTTATTAAATAAGTTCTTACAAGAAAAAATTAAGTTTTATTCTCTTGATCCCTTTAAAAGAAAACAAAATTAGTCAAATTAATCTTACGCAAACATGGATGATAGCTCTAATACTTCAATGCTTAATTCTTAAAATTTCTTAAAATCACAATTTTTTTTTTCTTTAAAATAATGCTGGACTCGAAGTTAAATTAAATTAATTTCTGTTGGGCCTACATGTCATATGGAGGAAAGAAAATCAGATTATGTGTCAACATAGATTTTAACGAACAAACTCCATTTGTAAACTGTATAAAAATATTCTCTTCCGAGTGTCCAAGATGTGTGGTAGAGGCGACGCTCTTACAGAAGTAAGCCTAAATGGAAGTCAGAGTAACGCAAGAATTAAAAATTATTATTATTACGTATTTACAGACAGTGGAGGGAAAAAAATACAAAAAATTTAAGAGGCTCAAGCAACGACCAAATTTTTGCATTGGTTCGAAGGATAATTATTAGTTCAAGGAAAGTTCTACAAACAGTCCGTTCGTTAGTTTCGGTACGTGCTACGAAAACTGTTTAATGAAACGGGGTTAAACATTCTTTGTTGGAATGAAATTTCAAGTTTTTATGTTCTTACGAAGAACGATAACATTAAGATGAAAACCTTTTATTATATAAAGAGATCTTCATATGGCAGCCTATTGAGAGAGAAAACTCTGAATAAATAAAAATAATTCAATACAATGAGACCTATCCTGTTGCTACCTGGCTAGGCTTACTTTTAATGAGTGGTGGTATAACATACTGCTACATCAAACCTGGTGGAAAAAACGACAATAGCTTTCAATTTGATTAGGCCCTATTTTTATTTTTTATTTTATATATATATATGTATATATATATATATAGTGGTAATTATCTAAATGTTAAGATTACAAGGCAGAGAGGGTAAGGGAAAAAGAGGACAACTAGCAAAATAACAATCACAGATAAGGCATTCAAGAACCTCGAGGAACTAATCAGCAGGTCGCTTCTCCGCGTTCTTTTTGGTAAATTCTTCTGCATTTTTCATAAATTTTTTTCTATCTTTGGTATATTCTTCGGCTAAATCTGCCCGTAGTGGATGTTCTGGCTCGGGCTCATTAACTAATTGAACGAGAGCTTCAATCACTGAGAAAAAGGAAAAAACAATGACAACAACAACCTGGAGAAAAATGCCCTTAATCTTAATGAAAATACAAAAAGATGAGGCGAACTTTAAAGGGTAAAATGCCTTTATAATTAACTTATTTACCTTATTCATCCTCTTCACATGACCATACCAACATAACACGCCCTCATCCATTATCATCACTGATATTTTTCTATCTACACCTTTTCATGTATGTCCTCATTTCTCTTAAAATCAATCCGTTTTACACCAATTAAGCTCCTTAAATTACTCATCTCAACTGCTCTCACTTTTGACAGTGAACCATCAAGTTAAACAAACATCTCGTATCCATACATCAGTGTTGGCACCAATATACTTTCGTGTAAACCTCTTGCTGCATCTGCATTCTAGCACTTCCTCCCTACCAAGGCTGCTGCTGCTGTTGTGCCCATGACTCGTTTGACCCGCTTCATTTTACTTTCCATTTCCAATGTATTTATATGTTTTTTGTTAAACACCCAAAAATGCTTAGTTTCCTTCATAACTTTTAAATTTTCTTCATTCACCACAATATTACATGCTGGTTCTTCTCCCTCAATAACAAGAACCTACTTTTACCGATGTTCCCACAAAGTCAACAAAACTTGTTATTGCTTTTTTTATTTCGTTCACCGATTCACCAAAAGTACACCACCTCACGCATTACTCCATATTTTATATATATATATTTTTTTTATTGGGGTTGTTTAACCTCCTTCGCAACATCTAAGGTCATATGACGGAGGGGACCTACAGCTTTACGTGGGATCCGAACCACGAGTCGCTACATAATCTGGGCGCGGAGGACGGTCTCCCATCTAACTACTACCCAGACCCAATGTCGCTTAACTTCGCTGATCTCCGGGAAGCGGTGTTACGACATTGGCCACGACGTAGCCCATTATATATATATTATGGTGGTGGTAGTGGTGGT
Source organism: Bathynomus jamesi (assembly GCA_023014485.1). Taxonomy (NCBI): domain Eukaryota; kingdom Metazoa; phylum Arthropoda; class Malacostraca; order Isopoda; family Cirolanidae; genus Bathynomus; species Bathynomus jamesi. Next base: position 52,372 of record JAJOZX010001560.1, read on the forward strand.
TAGCGTCGCTGACTACGAATCCATCGGCCCCGGGTTCGAGACCCGACGGCAGCCGGCGCGCAGCAAAACCCAGCTGTTCATCCTTCCACACAATAAAGAAAAGTGGTTGGTAGATAAATGGGTACCCTAGGTGGCCTAGTGGTTAAGACGCTGGGCTGCTGATGGGGCGTGGTTCGGATTCCACGTTAAACTGTAGGTCTAATGTGGAGTGAAAAGCTTGACCTTCGTCAGAATGAACAATTCGGGCGGAAGCTAACCAAAGGTGTATATATATATAATATATACAGGGTGTTTCAGGAGGAAAGGTCAATACTTCGGGGGGTGATAGACTGATAGTATCGGTCATTGTGAGAAAAAAGTTCGTATGAACAATGAACATGTGTCTAATTCTGAATGGTTACGGAGATAGAGCTGTTTGAATCTACAAATACAAAAGCATTGTTAATAGTAATCAAGAAAAAGAAACCGATTACTGTTTCTAACATTTAATGTTTAAGCATTGGCATTTTGAATGGTATCAGATACAGAAATGACAAATTTGTTACAGTTTACAATACGTTTTCGAAAATTCCACACCGTCAACCTCAATGCACTTTGCAACTCGTGTGCGAAGATCGCGTGTTGTTCGTCTGAGTTGATCTTGACGTTCCTTTATGCGGGCAGCAGCATCCAAAATGCGCGCAAGCAATTCGTCTCGTGTATCCACCTTTCTTTTGTAAACTTGACTTTTCATCCACCCCCACAAACAATAATTTAACGGAGAGAGGTCTGGAGACCTTGGTGGCCATTGAATGGGACCACCGCGGGGGGAGGAAGAGCTGCGCGCGCATCAGATTCAAACAGCTCTATCTCCGTAACTATTCAGAATTAGACACATGTTCATATGAACTTTTTTTCTCACAATGACCGATACTATCACCTCCCGAAGTATTGACCTTTCCTCCTGAAGCACCCTGTAATATATATATATATATATATATATATATATATATATATATATATATATACAGGGTGTCCCGTAAGTCTGGACCCATAGGGAAAAATAATAAAATTACAATAGTCCAAAAATTTATTACATAATCTGTTCAGTGTCCGCCGTTGTGTCGCACTTTCTGAATCACAGTCGCAGAAATTTCTTGACACGCCTCCACAATGCGTGCTTTAAGGTGGAAAATGTTCTGAAGTTTGACCTCGTACACTTTGGCTTTCAAGTGGCCCCACAAATAAAAATCATAATAAAAAATAATAAAAAAATAATCATAATAAAAAATAATAAAAAAATAATCATAATAAAAAATAATAAAAAAATAATATAATAAAATAATAATAATAACATAATAAAAAAATATATTATAAATCCCTATGGGTCCAGACTTACGGGACACCCTGTGTATATATATATATATGCTGCAAACCCACAAGGAAAAAGAAAAACGATTCCAAGGCCTTTCGTGTATTCAAAGCTACACCTCGTCATATATATATATATATACATATATATACATATATATATATATATAATATATATATATACTCTCTCCAATCCTCTTCAACCTTTTCATGCACGACCTCCCACAACCTCTCTCCCCCCATGTCCACGTTTCCTCCTATGCAGATGACCTGACCATAACAGCACAACACCATAACCGTAACACCGCCACACGCCTGATCCAGCAGTACATTACCAATCTGGAACTCTGGCTGACTAATAATAGGATGTCAGCATCCCCTCAAAAATCCTCCATCACCCTCCTAACCTCAGACCGCCACGAATCCCAAGCACACCCGAGAGAGACCCTCATGGGACATCCCCTACCTCTAAACAAAACCCCAACAATCCTCGACCTCACCCTAGACACACACATGTCCTTTTCCCCTCACATATCAAACATTTGCTCCAAAGCAACAAAAAAACTCAACGCTCTCAGAACACACCTCCACAACATTCGGTCAGCAGAAGGAATCCCTTAGTATCCTATACAAACAGTTTGTACGTACTACCCTAACTTACGCTGCCCCCGCCTGATCCCCGTCCATCTCCCACACAAACCAGAAAAAGATACAGACCACACAAAACAGAGGTCTCAGAAGCATTTACTGGCTGCCTCCGAACCACACCCATCCCACATCTACATGCAGATACGAAAATACTCCCCATCGAACACCACATGAACATGACAGGGACTCAATTCTTCTCCAGAGCACTGGCCCCAGACCACCCCTGTCACCATCTCACATTACACAATCCCCCACCCCGCAACAAAAACGTACTCCTGCTGCTCACTATTCGCAGCTACTGAACAATATCCCCCCTCCTCCCCTAAACATCTCCACACAGAATTTACCCGGAAATACCTACTCGACCAACCACACAACACTGTCCTTCACGATACTCCCCCTGTAGTCCATCAGAGCGAACAAACCCTCCCAAGGAAAACAAGAGTTACTCTGGCCAGGCTCCGTTCAGGCCACCACCCCTCCCTCCAACAATACAGACACAGACTCCACCTAGCTGACACCTCCACCTGTCAAAAATGCTACCTCCACCCTGAGGACACAGAACACCTACTCTTACACTGCCACACTCTCTCAACAAAGACACAACTCCAACATTACCTCTCTACGAGACCTATGGACCCGTCCCACGGTGGTAGCGGGATACCTGAGTGCCGCCGGGTTCGCATAAGAGAACCCGGGGGCTACGAAGTAAGTAAGTATATATATATATATATTGGGCTACGTAGTGGCCGATGTCGTAACACCGCTTCTCGGAGATCAGCGAAGTTAAGCGACATTGGGTTTGGGTAGTAGTTGGATGGGAGACCGTCCTCTGCGCCCAGATTATGTAGCGACCCGTGGTTCGGATCCCACGTAAAGCTGTAGGTCCCCTCCGTCATATGACCTTAGATGTTGCGAAGGAGGTTAAACAACCACAATTAAAATATATATATATATATATATATATATATATATATATATATATATATATACTCACTTAACTCTCACAATCACTACTACTCACAAACCTTTTCACTGCATCTAACAACTTACCACTGATACTGTACATTCTAAGCACTTCCCATAGGGTACACATAATCACAGTTATACTTTCTCAAAATCCATAAATGCCATATACACCTTCTTATCACTTAGTTTGTTAGTTAGCTGCCTCACTGCAAACACTGTCAACACATCCTCTGCCTTCCCCAAAGGGGAACCAAAACTAATCTTTTTACCCTTATCTCTTCTATATACTCAAAAGACTTATACCCCTATAATTTAAAAAAAAAATTTATACAATGGCAAATTACAGCTTAGTTCAATCATCTGGATTAATTATTCTGGAACACATCCCTTTCCCATGCTTGTTGCTATATCTTCCAAAACCATTTAAGCATCACTACCTCCACATTTAATAATTTCACTACATACCCTGCCAACTTTCCTTCCTTCAGCTTGCATACTGCTCATTCAACTCCCTTTAATTCAATGTCCTCCACTCCTTAGTATACATGCATCATTTAGTTTCTTTTTATGCAGGAAGGAGCCAATTACCCACTCTAATGAAAAAAAAAAAATGTTTAAGGTGTCTTAGTGTCTTATCTGAGGAAGATATCCAGCTACAGGTATGTTGCAATGCAGTATGGACAAAGAATAAATTTTATTTTAAACTGCTCAGCACTTTTCCCTATTTTGAAATCAGTTAATGAACTTTAAAAAAAAAACCTACATACACACCCGCACTATATGCTCTCATAATGGATTTCAACCTAACCTGTATTGATGAACATAAAACTACACAATCATACTTTTGCATAGAGGCCTACATATGCAAAAATGTTAGCATAGCTTTGAATAGTGACATTAGTGCATTTTTATGTAATGTATTAAGTTACAGTGATCTTTTACCCCTCCTATCTTTTGTAGTTTGCATTTAATCCTACACTTATGAAATTTAGGAGCTGCGATTCTTTTGATGCAGGATGGGTTGCATTTATCGAGTAGATACTCTTATGTATTCCAAAATCTTTTAGCTTTTTTTCACATATTTCACAAAAATTAGTTATCTAACAATGTTTAAGCACTGAGAACTAAATATGATGTTTACTTCCTAACTGAAAATACTTAGCATTTATGAAAACTTTTATTTTTCATAAATTAATAATGGCCCCAAGGAAAGAAATTCCTATAAAGAAACGCACTTGACTAATGGCTCTGCATCGTCTTGGGCTATCCAAAAAAGATATTGCATACAGGAATGGTGTTTCTCAGACTGGAATGTCCAAAACCATTGAAAGAGGAGATAGGCTCAGTAAAGAAGAAGATCCGAGAAAGAAAAAAAAAATGACAGTATGAGTGGATAGATTATTGGTTACAAGTCCAAACGAAACAGATTCCTGACAGTGGGTAAATCCAGGAAAAATAGACAGGTAGAAGTGCTGATATAACACTAATACATCTTCAATATTCATGAAACTTGGTCTGAGGGTGTTTTGTAGTGAAAAAAAAAAACAAATTCCCAAATTTTTTTGAAAATTGGTCAAATAGGTCAAAATTTTGGGTCAGGTCAAATTTTGGCCAAATCATGACCTAAGAATTTTTAAAATCCCTATATCTTGGCTTCTAATTGTCATAGCTTAATAAACTTTATATGGATGGAAGCGGAATGAGTTTGTTTCCAAAATTGTACTTTCATTTGAGTAATTTAATAAAAAAAAACACTTAATTTTGAAGAAAAAAAAAATTCAGGATTTGACCTTGAAGGGATCAATTTTTTAAAAAATTTTATTGAAGAAAAAATGTTGCCTGAGCAAATATCTACCATAATCAGCAATAAAAAGTTAGCTTACAGGCCATTATATAGCTTAAAACTTAATTTTATTAATGCTGGCTTTCTTCATTTTTTCAGAATTTCATCATCAAAAATTTATTTAATGAAACTACCTAAACATATTAAATAGTAGGATAACAATATAATAAGGATATACTTAGCATTTGTAATTATTAATTGTAATTTAAATACGTATCTACTATCTACGCTCTGCTATCTGCAGCTTTGGGTTTTGATGGTATGTACATTAGTGTGGACCAAAAAAATGAAGGTTTAAAAATCTTTGTTCCACATGAGTAATGTTATTCCTTTTGCTTACCTTAATCAAATTCAAAATTTGAAACCTCTACGTCAAGTTTTAAGGGTCCCGAGAAAATTGCACTTTTCCTTTTAATGCTGAAAAAATTAGTTTTTCCTCATTTTCATAAGTTCTGCTTTATTTTTTGTTGGAAATTCTTTACGATTCTTGAAAACTGTTTTGAGCAGGTATTGTTTGTCCTCTTCTTTAGTTGTCACTGCTTGATTAAATTTTTCAATCAATGCAACACCCCGCTCAGCTGTGTCATTTGTCACTCTAAGGGCACGAACTCTAGCACAGCCTCTTTGGTACTCAGGATCTATTCCCCATGTTGATGCAGAATTTTCAGTGAAGAGAGAATTGAGATGTAGAGCATCAAAAAGAGATTTAGTCCTTGAAGTAACAAAATCAGAAATCCTTTTTCTTTAAAAGAAGCTAGGGTTACCTTTGCTTCTAAACGTTTCAGTCCCTTATTTCTTGGAGGCATTTTGATATTATTTCGCATTTGCTCCTTTTCTTCAAGGGATATGCTTTTGTCAAAGAAGCTTAATCCAACAAGTGTTTCTGAGAGGTACCACAGATGTCGTTTAATGGCATTTTGGGCTTGCTTGATAACACTTGATATCAAAGAATTTTCCTCCATTATTGCAAGATCTTGCAAAAATTTAAGATCAACATTTGGGGCTTCCTCTGGTTGAGAAGCTTTTGCCCAAGATTTTGCGTATACCAATGCAACAAATAAACAAATTTCTGTTATTGCATCAAGTTCTTTTTTAGTCATCTTAAATTGATTTTGGAGAAGAAAAAGCTTAAATGCATAAATTCCTTTTGCCATCCATCTTGCATGATGGTACGCTCCAGGTCTCTTCAAGGGAGTATTAGAAATGCTTTCTTCTCCAAAAAACAAGAGAACAAGTTGAAAAAATTCTTTATAATCATCTCTTGGCTGTTTAGAGTTGAGTGCCTCCTTCATGATTAAGACTGTTTGATTTTTTAAATCTTGAACTCTTTCAATTATTCTGCAGCTTTGGGAATCAACAGCAGTTGTGATTTGAGAATGATCCATAAAATCCCATTGAGTTTTGAATCTTTTGAAGATTGGAATATCAGGTTCAGAGGAATGGCCCATAGAAGTCCGGAAGACTTGAGATAGGACAATCTCATAAATATGGTGTCTGCAGGCTAAATATAAAAGCTCTTTTCCAAGTTCTTGTTCAATTTTAGTGCAAGCTCCAGCATGGATTCCGGTATTGGATGCTGTTGTGTCAAATGACAGCCCAATAATTCTCTGGGTCATATCATGTTCTTGCAGGAGAGAAATGCAAACACGAGCCATCTCCGTACCCGTGCCAGCAGTGACTTTAGGAATTCCCAGCAATTTCTCTTCACCATTCCCACTGACTAACACTGCAATCCTTTCCATTCTTCCTTCGCCTGCAAGAAAAAGTTAAAATATATAATTTATATATAATTTATATATAATTTATTTTTAATATTTTATTTTATATTTAATATATTTATATATATTATAATTTATATATATATAATATATAATTTTAAATTAAACCTCGACTTATTTTAAATTAAACCTCGACTTATTTTACATTAAACCTCGACTTATTTTACATTAAACCTCGACTTATTTTACATTAAACCTCGACTTATTTAAATTAAACCTCGACTTATTTTAAATTAACCTCGACTTATTTTAAATTAAACCTCGACTTATTTTAAATTAAACCTCGACTTATTTTAAATTAAACTCGACTTATTTTAAATTAAACCTCGACTTATTTTAAATTAAACCTCGACTTATTTTAAATTAAACCTCGACTTATTTTAAATTAAACCTCGACTTATTTTAAATTAAACCTCGACTTATTTTAAATTAAACCTCGACTTATTTTAAATTAAACTTCGACTTATTTTAAATTAAACTTCGACTTATTTTAAATTAAACTTCGACTTATTTTAAATTAAACTTCGACTTATTTTAAATTAAACTTCGACTTATTTTAAATTAAACTTCGACTTATTTTAAATTAAACTTCGACTTATTTTAAATTAAACTTCGACTTATTTTAAATTAAACTTCGACTTACTTTAAATTAAACTTCGACTTACTTTAAATTAAACTTCGACTTACTTTAAATTAAACTTCGACTTACTTTAAATTAAACTTCGACTTACTTTAAATTAAACTTCGACTTACTTTAAATTAAACTTCGACTTACTTTAAATTAAACTTCGACTTACTTTAAATTAAACTTCGACTTACTTTAAATTAAACTTCGACTTACTTTAAATTAAACTTCGACTTACTTTAAATTAAACTTCGACTTACTTTAAATTAAACTTCGACTTACTTTAAATTAAACTTCGACTTACTTTAAATTAAACTTCGACTTACTTTAAATTAAACTTCGACTTACTTTAAATTAAACTTCGACTTACTTTAAATTAAACTTCGACTTACTTTAAATTAAACTTCGACTTACTTTAAATTAAACTTCGACTTACTTTAAATTAAACTTCGACTTACTTTAAATTAAACTTCGACTTACTTTAAATTAAACTTCGACTTACTTTAAATTAAACTTCGACTTACTTTAAATTAAACTTCGACTTACTTAAATTAAACTTCGACTTACTTTAAATTAAACTTCGACTTACTTTAAATTAAACTTCGACTTACTTTAAATTAAACTTCGACTTACTTTAAATTAAACTTCGACTTACTTTAAATTAAACTTCGACTTACTTTAAATTAAACTTCGACTTACTTTAAATTAAACTTCGACTTACTTTAAATTAAACTTCGACTTACTTTAAATTAAACTTCGACTTACTTTAAATTAAACTTCGACTTACTTTAAATTAAACTTCGACTTACTTTAAATTAAACTTCGACTTACTTTAAATTAAACTTCGACTTACTTTAAATTAAACTTCGACTTACTTTAAATTAAACTTCGACTTACTTTAAATTAAACTTCGACTTACTTTAAATTAAACTTCGACTTACTTTAAATTAAACTTCGACTTACTTTAAATTAACTTCGACTTACTTTAAATTAAACTTCGACTTACTTTAAATTAAACTTCGACTTACTTTAAATTAAACTTCGACTTACTTTAAATTAAACTTCGACTTACTTTAAATTAAACTTCGACTTACTTTAAATTAAACTTCGACTTACTTTAAATTAAACTTCGACTTACTTTAAATTAAACTTCGACTTACTTTAAATTAAACTTCGACTTACTTTAAATTAAACTTCGACTTACTTTAAATTAAACTTCGACTTACTTTAAATTAAACTTCGACTTACTTTAAATTAAACTTCGACTTACTTTAAATTAAACTTCGACTTACTTTAAATTAAACTTCGACTTACTTTAAATTAAACTTCGACTTACTTTAAATTAAACTTCGACTTACTTTAAATTAAACTTCGACTTACTTTAAATTAAACTTCGACTTACTTTAAATTAAACTTCGACTTACTTTAAATTAAACTTCGACTTACTTTAAATTAAACTTCGACTTACTTTAAATTAAACTTCGACTTACTTTAAATTAAACTTCGACTTACTTTAAATTAAACTTCGACTTACTTTAAATTAAACTTCGACTTACTTTAAATTAACTTCGACTTACTTTAAATTAAACTTCGACTTACTTTAAATTAAACTTCGACTTACTTTAAATTAAACTTCGACTTACTTTAAATTAAACTTCGACTTACTTTAATTAAACTTCGACTTACTTTAAATTAAACTTCGACTTACTTTAAATTAAACTTCGACTTACTTTAAATTAAACTTCGACTTACTTTAAATTAAACTTCGACTTACTTTAAATTAAACTTCGACTTACTTTAAATTAAACTTCGACTTACTTTAAATTAAACTTCGACTTACTTTAAATTAAACTTCGACTTACTTTAAATTAAACTTCGACTTACTTTAAATTAAACTTCGACTTACTTTAAATTAAACTTCGACTTACTTTAAATTAAACTTCGACTTACTTTAAATTAAACTTCGACTTACTTTAAATTAAACTTCGACTTACTTTAAATTAAACTTCGACTTACTTTAAATTAAACTTCGACTTACTTTAAATTAAACTTCGACTTACTTTAAATTAAACTTCGACTTACTTTAAATTAAACTTCGACTTACTTTAAATTAAACTTCGACTTACTTTAAATTAAACTTCGACTTACTTTAAATTAAACTTCGACTTACTTTAAATTAAACTTCGACTTACTTTAAATTAAACTTCGACTTACTTTAAATTAAACTTCGACTTACTTTAAATTAAACTTCGACTTACTTTAAATTAAACTTCGACTTACTTTAAATTAAACTTCGACTTACTTTAAATTAAACTTCGACTTACTTTAAATTAAACTTCGACTTACTTTAAATTAAACTTCGACTTATTTTAAATTAAACTTCGACTTATTTTAAATTAAACTTCGACTTATTTTAAATTAAACTTCGACTTATTTTAAATTAAACTTCGACTTATTTTAAATTAAACTTCGACTTATTTTAAATTAACTTCGACTTATTTTAAATTAAACTTCGACTTATTTTAAATTAAACTTCGACTTATTTTAAATTAAACTTCGACTTATTTTAAATTAAACTTCGACTTATTTTAAATTAAACTTCGACTTATTTTAAATTAAACTTCGACTTATTTTAAATTAAACTTCGACTTATTTTAAATTAAACTTCGACTTATTTTAAATTAAACTTCGACTTATTTTAAATTAAACTTCGACTTATTTTAAATTAAACTTCGACTTATTTTAAATTAAACTTTGACTTATTTTAAATTAAACTTTGACTTATTTTAAATTAAACTTTGACTTATTTTAAATTAAACTTTGACTTATTTTAAATTAAACTTTGACTTATTTTAAATTAAACTTCGACTTATTTTAAATTAAACTTCGACTTATTTTAAATTAAACTTCGACTTATTTTAAATTAAACTTCGACTTATTTTAAATTAAACTTCGACTTATTTTAAATTAAACTTCGACTTATTTTAAATTAAACTTCGACTTATTTTAAATTAAACTTCGACTTATTTTAAATTAAACTTCGACTTATTTTAAATTAAACTTCGACTTATTTTAAATTAAACTTCGACTTATTTTAAATTAAACTTCGACTTATTTTAAATTAAACTTCGACTTATTTTAAATTAAACTTCGACTTATTTTAAATAACTCGACTTATTTTAAATTAAACTTCGACTTATTTTAAATTAAACTTTGACTTATTTTAAATTAAACTTGACTTATTTTAATTTGAACGAGTTATTTTAATTTGAAGGTAAAATGGTGTAGATTGTGAAAACTAGCTTCAGACAGTGAAATGTAACCTAATTAAATAGAAATTTAGCTATCAAAATGTTTAATTAAAACCAACCAGATAATAACACATTGCCTAGGTGTGAAAACCAGACCCACAACTAAGTTTTTCACCTGAGAGATAAAATATAAATATGCTAAATTAATCAGACAAAAAAACTAACCTGATATCTCTGGGAGCATTTTTCCATCCCAATGAAGAACTAAAGGCTCTCCAGGACAAAATGCTTGCTCTTGATATTCTGTTGCTATTTCTTTGCGTAACTTTTGACGAGTTCGAAGCATAGTAGATTTTGACACTAATGTTTTCCAAATTATGGCCCAAAGACTGAGCAACAACAGCATAAGACATAGCTGCATCTCGATTGGAAAGATTCATTCTATCATAGGCTGCTACAACATTTTTGTCAATAGGCTTTGACTTTTTAGGAGCCAACATTTTCTTTTTAAATTGCTCTTCAGAGGGACCTTGAAAATTCATTTCAAGGTTGTCGTCATTAGTTGATGGTGATGATGATGATGATGATATGAAATCATCTCTATTGGCAGGCAAGAATGATCTTTTAGATCACTTCTGCTCTTTGAGGGCTCTTTCACACTCTAATTCTTCACGATGAAGCCTTCTTTTCTCTCTTTTTGCAAGAATTTGGTCTACTGTACCCATGCTACTTTGTGTAGGATCTTCTTGCTGGCTTAAGTAGAAAAGCTTGTCTTCTTCATTTGACATCATCAAAAGGGCATTAGAGTGACCAATATCAAGAATTTCAGCCTTAATTTCATCTTTAAACATAGCTTCTTCAATACGGCATTTTTCCTCGGGCCTTTTTCTGTTTTTCATCAATTTATCATAACAGCTTATTAAAGAGTCAATCTTTCGGATGGCACTGTCTCTACGCATTGTGGGAATCCTGGCTTTCTCCCAGTAGGTCATCACTTCATCTAAGCAAAGATTAATGGATCTTCTTCGTCCCAATTTTTCCTCTTTTTGATGGAAGAAATATTTTTGCAAAACTTGCAGTTTTGTAGGTAAGCGGCAACAAAGTATATCTTTATATAAATGGCCAATGAGCCAAACTTTAGTTTTAGAATGAGTAGCCATTTTTAGTTTAAAAAATTAAATTTCTGAAATAGTAAAATAAACCAGTTAAATTAGGAGATAAAAAGGATAACTAAAAGGTTCAAGCCAATTAGGCAAAGCCTTTAATTTAGAGTTGACCAATTAAGGATAATATATTTTATCCAAAATTTTTGTTTTCCTTATTAATAATTTTCTCTGAAATAATGATCTAAGATTATTTTTGTACTCTATTAACACCAAAAATTTCTTAAATAAGAAGAAATTTTTTCATAAGTTGCAACTCAAGAGTTGAGTTGATCATTGATGTTCTAAGCGTGCCTATTCATTGGAAAATTTTTATAAGTCATTAAATCTTGGGACCCCTAAATATTCTCATATTTGACCAAAATTTTGCTGACATGTCTATCTGGTCCAAAGGAACAAGGGCATTAATGTGGAACAAGGATTTCTTCAACTTTATAATTTACCCCCCATTTTGGTCCACACTAATGTACATACACACACAGTGTGTGTACCGCTCTGACCTGCAAGTACACACCAAGAAGGTCTTAAGTTTGCAAAAGAGCTAAATCCAATTTTTGGATTAGCTTCATTTTTTATATATTCTCTGAATAATTCACGTAAATTACATAGCATCAATCTCTTCTGCATCTTCACTTTTTCTCTATTTCCATTAATAGTAAATTTATAATCCTTCATTCCCGGACACATTCGGCTATAATCATCGCTCTCATAAAATTCTCTTACAATCCTCTTCACTTCACTGGTTATGACCTTTCCTTTCGACATACTCGGAACATGTGGTAATATACCATATTCTTTTTGCAAACTCCGACTTTTTCTCACCATATACGTAGAAGTTTCAAAGAATTCTGCTGTTTTTTCAATTGAAAATGGATATAAAGATATAATTTGTAATTTAATCTTGCGATCAGTTGTAGAAATAAATTTGTCTAAGCTCTTGCATGACATTTTCATACCTAAAATTATATAAAAAAAGAAATGAGTAAAAATCTAAGTTAAGTTGGTAAATTAAGTATTAAATTTTAGTTTATTCTCAAAAAAATCTATTGTTTCATTATGTATTGTGCATATAAATAACAATAGCTACATGTTTTTAATGTATAATAAACCTTTTGCCTTTTTAAATCATCATCCCAATGACCCTTTTTGGACAGGCCAGCAACAGCGTCTTCCTGGATAGAAGTCCCGTAGGCAGATTCTATACTACTTCTAACTTTCCCTGATGTTACCTGAAATTTTGAAGTGGCCTTTTTTTGTTTTTGCTGTGATGTTAATCCAGCTGTAAAGAATTACATAAAATTACAATTGAGATACAAATATTATTAAATTATATATGTAATGTATGTTAGTTGTCTAACTGAGACTTGGTTTATTAATTAGATAAAAATTAAATATATGTTTATTGAAAGATTTCATTAATTATATAAAAAATAAATATATGGTTATTTAAAGATATTTACCTGTTTGTATGGGGCTCTCATCTAAATATGGTAATATTTTATCGCTAAGTATATCCTTATGTTGTGGATCTTCCAAAAAAAATTTCCTCAACAGGTGGAGCCGTAGAAATATTTGTAGATGAGCTACTACTGCGCTCAAAGGATTCATTTGCTGGTAAAGGACACAGTTTTTGTAGCGGTACAGCCTCCTCTGCTGGTGCTGGTACAGATTCCAGGTTGACTTCTTATTAAGGTGTAGCAATTGTTATACAATAGCTGATCCTTTTGAAGAACTCCATAACTTACAGAAGCCATAAGTTCCATAACTTTTTAAATATTATTGAAAATTCTTTTTTTGTGTTTTTTTAAAGGATCACAATATAATTTCTTATTTTTTGGCATTTTTTTAAAGTTACTTAGGTAGATATTTAGGTACACCTGTATCTTTCAATATATAGTTATTAAAATCTGAAAACAGAAAACTAAAAACTAAAAAATGAAGAAAGCCAGCATTAATAAAATTAAGTTTTAAGATTATATTATGGCCTGTAAGCTAACTTTTTATTGCTGATTATGGTAGATCTTTGCTCAGGCAACATTTTTTCTTCAATAAAATTTTTTTAAAAATTGATCCCTTCAATGTCAAATCCTGAAATTTTTTTGTTTTTTCAAAATTGTTTTTTTTTTTATTAAATTATCCAAATGAAAGTACCATTTTTGGAAACTAGAGCTCATTCCGCTTCCATCCATATAAAGTTTATTAAGCTACGACAATTAGAAGCCGAGATATAGGGATTTAAAAAATTCTTAGGTCACAATTTGGCCAAAATTTGACCTGACTAAATTTTGACCTATTTGACCAATTTTCAAAAAAATTTGGGAATTTGTTTTTTTCACTAAAAAATGCCCCCAGACCAAGTTTTATGCAAATTGAAGACATGACCTTGTTGTTTATCTGTCTATTTAACCTGGATTTACCCCAATACTTCAACTAGCCATTAAACACAATTTAACATCAGAAAACAGCATCTGTTTAACTGTCCAAAGGTAACTAAGAAGGGCAGGGTTGAATGGTCATGCAGCTATTAGAAAACCTTATTTGAGGCATGGCAATAAGCAAAAGCAACCGAAATGCGCAAGAGAACACCAAAACTTTACATTAGAAGACTGGAAACAAGTACTCTGGACAGATGAGAGCAAATATGAAATATCTGGCAGTTAAGAGAAGATGGTAGGCCTCTGTGAAAAGAAGAGCTGAAGAAAGGTTCAAAGAGCTGCAAGGTGTCTACAGTCAAGCACGGAGGTGGCAGTGTAAAGGTATGGGGTTGTTTTGCTAGTGATGGAGCTGGTGACCAGTGAAAATTGAAGGAAACCTCAACAAAGAAAGGTACCAACATATCTTACAGCATCATGCCATTCCTTCCAGTCATCGTTTCATTGGGAATAACCATCTTCCAGCAAGGTAATGACCCAAAACATAGAGCACTATGTAAGATGTGAAAAGAAAAACTGAAGATGGAGCATTAAGAATAGTGAATTGACCTCCTCAATCCCCAAATCTAAACCCAATTGTGATTATGTGGGATGAACTTGGGAGAAAGGTAAAATTGGGAGGTCCAATGAATTCCACTCAATATGGGGAATATCTAAGAGTGGAATAATTTGGCATCAGAGTACTTAGAAAAAATTGATGAAAAGAATGCCCAAAATATGCCAAACTGTGATAAAGCAGAAAGGATTTTTTTTTTTTTATGAAAAGACATTAACACCATACCAAATTATTGTAGTATTATAGAGCAAATATGTAACAATTCCCATTAAAATTATGCATCCTACAAAGACTGTTAATGTTTATTTATAACAACAGTAAACCTAACTAGTATGACCATAGTTGTATTTTTTCTGTTTTGCCACCATAATTTATATATATATATATATATATATATATATATATATATATATATATATATGCAGTAAAATCATAGAATAACACATGATCTTATTAATAAGCAAACAACCACATGGAAAAAGGAAAAAGAAACACGAAATCCGAGCGCTTTCGTGATATATTCACATCTTCAAGGACAAGAAAGATGTGAATATATCACAAAAGCACTCGGATTTTGTTTCTTTTTCCAGAGTTATTGAAGAATAGGGACCCCAACCTCCTTTAGTTAGGCTTATAAGACTAACTAACAAAATATAACGACCTAACCTAACCCATCATTAGGTTAACTGTACACCCTTGATGATTGGTTAGGTTGTCATGATATTTTCATTAGTTAGCCTTGTAAAGCTAACTAAAGGAGGCTGGGGTCCCTATTCTTCAATAGCTCCCTTTTTCCTTTTTCCCTGTGGTTGTTTGCTTATATATATATATATATATATATATATATATATTATTGACTAAAATCCATAATAATTCATCCATGTCTGTATGGGCCCTACATACAGTACTTAAACTTGTACAGGACTAATTAAAATTACCTTGATCTGTTTTAGTTGCAGGCTTCCAGTTCTCAGCACTTATGATGGGCAGACATACCTTGAAATGAAAAAATATTGAATGGTAGATTAAATATGCTATCAAAAACATGTGAAACCTTATTCACCTTTTTCCATATTTAATTTTGTTGAAGAAATATAAAATACTAATGCGAGAACTTTTTTCAATTAGGATTGGTACAATTATTCATCTTGAAAATAGGTTTTCTGAGAATGTGAGATCAAATCACATTGATACAAGGTGTGTTCAAAAAGTTTCTGAACTGGTTATGCTGCGTGTGCATCACATGATGCGCATGTGATGCATGTTGTAGTGTGACTCAGTCTCTGTCCAAAGACAGTTACTGCTTGTTGATATCATATTTTCTCTCGATGTTTACTGTTTCGTTGCATGTTGGGCATTTGAATAATGGCTACTATTGAAGAACAACGTGTGCATAAAATTTTGTGTTAAGCTGGGCAAGACTGCTTCTGAAACCCATGCTATGCTGAACACAAAATTTGGCAATGATGCCGTAAGTTGGACAACCACTTTTGAGTGGCACAAGTGCTTTAAGGAAGGCCGAATGTCGACGGAGGATGACCTTTCACTTCTAGAACTGATGACACTGTTGCCTGTGTTCGTGAAATGTTTTAAGAGAACTGTATAGTCAGGCAGCTTAGGACCACATTTTGACAATATGGGGTCATGCCAGACAAAATCACCATTTTTTTTCCTGACAATTTGTGTAGTATAAATTTTGATATTTTTATTGGAACCAAGTAATTTGAGCTTGCTGGAGCCTGTTTCAGCCATTTTTAAAAAATTGGTGGATGAAAACCAGGAAAAAATCAGTTTTTTGATTAGAAATAAAGATATTGGCTCTGAGAGCTCAATTACGGTTGTAGAATGTTATAATAACCAAGGGAGATGCTGTGGCCTGGTCAGCCTACCATGCCAGTCATCAAGACCACATCTCTGATGACTCACAACCCACTCTCACACAACTCTTGCCACTCTTCTATGAAAAGGCTGCTTCAGCTGCCATGATCAAATCAAGCATGGGATGAATGTACAGTGTGTAAAGCCACTCAGTTCCTGAATCCTGGACAGATTCCAGTGATTACTTTGGATGCACCATTGTATGCACTGGCCAAGTTTGTTCAGTGGAACTGGCCTCAAACACATGGCGAGGACAAGTACATAATCATGTTTGGTGGCCTGCACATTGAGATGGCAATGTGGAAAACATTCGGGGATGACTTGGAGGCCTCTGGGTGAACCACTGCACTGACCCAAACAGGCATCACCTCCTCTGGCACAGCTGACTCCTTCCTCAAGACATCCCACCTCACCAGGATAAGACATGCCCACATGCCCACCAATTGAGTGCTCTGGCCCTGGCCAAGCTCCAGCAGGATGCCTTCACACACACTATGACCGAAGGACTGCATGATGAGAAGGCCAAAGAAATGTGGAGACAAGATATGATCAGCAAGAGTCCAACATTTCAGTACTGGGATACCATTCTCAAGATGGAAATCTTTGGTCTGATCTTCATGCAGGACCACTGAGAATGAGACTTCTCCCTGTATGTGGAATCACTCAAGGCTTTGGTTGGTTGATTCTTTGCCCTTGACCATCACAACTATACCAGATGGATTCCCATGCACCTACGGGACATGGAGAGCCTACCTACAGCCATCCAAGAGGAATTCAAAGACAACAGCCACTGGATTGTTTCAAAGACAACCAAGCAATTCTCATCCATACCAATCAACCAGGCTCACAAGCAGAACAATGAGTTGGTGAAGGGTTCAGGGGGTGCAATGGGACTGACTGACAGAATCCTTCAGCTTTCAAGAAGTGGATACTAGCTGGACCTGAGCAAGCACGACTTCTCCAAGAGTTTGAGGAGAGGTACACCTCAGAAGAAAATCACCACCATGAGGAGGGACTATCAATACAGAAGACATTCAAAGAGCAAACACTGGGTCTGGTTCAGGCTCTCTCTGAGATAAGCAATCCTTTCCTAGATGACAGCCCTGAACTTTTCACACTGGACACACAGAATGTCATCAACGAGTCTGTTGTTAACACAGTCCGTACCATGGAAGCAGTGGGCAGAGAGCAATACAATGCCTACCATCAGTCAGTGCTAACTGACCACAAACACTTCATCCATGAGCCCATCAAGAAAAACTCCCTGCCTCTGTTTAGTTGTCCAACACCCAAGTCAAAGACCAAGCAGGCAGGGCAGATCTCACTGCTGAAGGATGATGTGACTCTTCTCCAGATTATACAGTCATGCAGCAGAGGGATGGAGACATGGGTACCTTCTTCAAGCATGAAAATCATCCACATCCTCCATCTCTCTCTGACAGAGGAGGAAGTCGGATCTACTGAGCATTCTGACCCATGAGACAGATGAGCCACAGTCGGAACCTCCTAGGTTCTTTGATGTGAAAATACTTGGTGCTGCCCTGGTGCACCTCCTGCCAATCACCACATCTGATGAATATGCCAGTGGTGTCTTTCTTCCCCACATTATGCAGCAGTTGGAGACCTCTGCAAGAGTTGATGTGGTCTGGGACACCTATGTATCCAGCAGCATCAGAGTCAACCAGGGAGAAACGCGGCAAAGGCATCAGGAGGAAGGTCACTGGTCGAGATAAGGTTCCAGGGAACTGGCCAGATTTCCTGCATGACCCCACCAATAAGCAAGAGTTCTTTGCATTCCTCTCCAGCAAGGTTGCATCTACCAAATGCCCAGAAGGCAAGCAGATCTTCATCACATCTTGCAGCACAGTTGTCAGCAAAGGCACCAGCCACTGCATGCCAAAGTGTGACCATGAGGAAGCAGATACAAGAATACTGATTCACTTACAAGATACCATGGAGAGTGGTTCTAACATCTGCTTGGTGCGCGCTGTGGACATTGATGTTGTCATCCTCCTCATCAGCAAATTCCATGCCATCATCGCCAAATATCCACTTGCAGACATCTGGGTTGCCTTTGGCACTGGCAAGAACTTCATGTACCTACATATCAATGCCATCTGCCATACTCTAGGCAAAGACAAGTTCACAGCCCTTCCCCTGTTCCACAGGGTGTGACACAACCTCAGCATTCTATGGAAAGGGGAAGATGTCAACATGGGAAGCCTGGAATTCCTACCCTGAGGTCACCCAGGCATTCAACTACATGGCAGCAAATCTGCACACCCCACTGACAGTGAACTCCCAACTACTAGAATGCTTCACAGTCATTATCTATGACAAGATAAACACACTGGAATCTGTCAATGAGGCATGGAGGGAGTTGTTCTGCAAAAAGAGCAAAATGATGGGAGAACATTCCACTGACTCAGGAGGCTTTGTTGCAACACTCGAGGCACGCTACCTACCAAGATGGAATCTGGATGACATGTGAACTGGCCCAGCAGCAGACTCCTACTCCAGAAGGATGGGGATGGACATTTGACAGAGAGAGCAAGTCCTGGCTTCCCGTGTGGAGCACACTACCAATGGCCTTCAAAGCATGCAGTGAACTGGTGAAGTGTGGGTGCAAAAGCGTGAGTGGCTGTGGTGCAAAGTGTTCGTGCAAGAAGGCACACTGGAAATGCACAGAGCTTTGCAGCTGCAAATGTGACATATAACTAAACTTGCTGTATGTTTTGAATTGAAGCATTTTTATATTCTACAGGGTGTCCCATAAGTCCAGCATCATAGGAGACATTCATATTTTTCTATTTCTACAAACCATAATTCATATTTTTCTCTTTCTACAGGCAATAATGTCTGTGAGCAAGGAAGAACGAATACAGATAATTCTACTCATAGGAAATTGGAGTCAAAGAGAGGCCGCTGCTGAATTTAACAGACTGCATCCAGACAGTGAGCCAATAACACAGAGTTGTGTTAGCAGACTTGTTGCAAAGTTTAAGGAAACAGGATCCATAGAAGATAAACCACGCAGTGGACCTTCAAGGAGGTCCACTGACGATGATACAGCAACTGCTATCCTGGCTCATTTTAACAGAAGTCCCAATAAGTCTCTTCAGCAATTGTCCGCTGAGACAGGAGTGTCAAAAAGTAGCATCCATCACATTCTTCAGGCTCACAAATGGTATCCATATAAACTTCAGATCCTACAGAAATTAAGCAAAGATGATCCCAACTGGTGGATGGAATTTTGTGAATGGGCTATGGAACAATATGCTCGGGATGCCAATTTCCTGTCCACCATTCTGTTCAGTGATGAGGCTGTTTTTTATGGAAATGGTGAGATAAATCGACAGAACACCCGCTACTGGTCTCAAAACAACCCTCACTGGTATACCTCTTCAAAGGAACAAGGTGCATCTCGGGTGATGGTATGGTGTGGCATTTGGAAGGATCGCATCATAGGCCCCCTCTTTTTCAATGAACATGTCACTGGAGGCACCTACCTACGTATGTTCAAGGAAGAAGCATTTCCCAGTGTCTTGAACGAAGAAGGAAGTTTCCCAACATGATTCCAGCAAGACGGCGCTCCTGCACATTACAGCACCCAAGTAAGGGAATACCTGTACCAACAATTCCCTGGTCATTGGATAGGACGTCGAGGGCCTGTGGAATGGCCAGCTAGAAGCCCGGATCTCACACCACTAGATTTTTATCTCTAGGGCCACTTGAAAGCGCTGGTATATGCAGAGAAAATTAGGAGTGTTGAACATTTGTGGCAGCGCATTATTGGGGCATGTAACACCATTACTCCTGACATCATTCACCATGTGCTTGCTGACTGGGTATCACGTCTGAATTTGTGTATTGAAAATAATGGTGGACATATTGAGCACATTCTGTAAATAAAAGCTTTTGTTTTGCCTTTTTTTATTATTTTTCCTATGATGCCAGACTTATAGGACACCCTGTACATACATTATGATGTTTTTATTTTTTTTTAGCTGTTTAATATAGTGATATATCAAATTACTGTGTTTTGTATTCTAAATATACTGAATTACAATGTTTTTATATTCTACATACACAGGATTGACAATCTTATATCCTAATTCTACTATATAGGAAGATTGGAAAATCCGATGCCTTTAGGTGTAATTTATTCATATTCATATTTATTTTTTTCCTGCCAAAATTAGTCTGTGTTGCAATGGGCCAAATGGAAGCTCCATCCATATCAGATTTTTTGGTTCCAATAAAAAAGCTAAGTAATATGACCTAATAAAAGGTCAGAAAAATGTTGGTGCTTTTGTCTAGAATGTCCCCTTCATTTTGTTAAGCTACCTGACTAGTAGACTGACAGTCAGGGAAGTCGGAGATGAAATGGACATTTCAATAGGATCATGCCACATGATACCGAGAGAGAATTTGGGTATGTGTCATCAGGGCTGTGGAGTCGGAGTCGTGGAGTCGGAAGCAATTTTGGTGTGCTGGAGTCGGAGTCGGTAAAAATGTACCGACTCCGACCTCAATATAAATTTTAATAAAAATGTTTTTGTGTGTGATATCACTGGCAGCTATGGTGGTTAAACCACTTAAATAATAAACACAATGTTTTCCATTTCAGACACTAATGCCATTAATTCATTTTTTCTTTTCAGATAATATTTTTATTTTTAATGCTTATTTAATTTCGAGTTCTTTCTAAATTTCATAAGTTTTTAACTTTCAAGTCTAAAACCCCTTTCACAATGGCAAAGACACTTCCAACAAAGTCTGCAGTTTTTAATATTTTACAATAACCACAGATGGGAAACATTTCGTGTGTCAGTGTATGATAGATGATGATGATGATGAAAAATTATGTGAAGCAAAAATCAGTGGTTTTACTGGCTCTGATAAAAATGCACCAACCGAGCATCAAATTTGAAAAGACATTTGCAGTGTTTCCATCCCAAAATTTTAGAAGTTGTCATTGAGAAAGATCGTAATAAAAACCTTCCAACTACTTCAAAGTTAACAAAAGATCAGAAATCTACTGAATGACAAGCACCACTTACAAGATTCTTTACTACAGACAAAGTTACCGTAACAATGACCACAGATGATGATGCTTCACGTGTGGTGGTGATGAAATGCCTCTTGTGTAATTATCATCATAGCAGATTTAGAATTAATATACCTTCGGAGTCAGTTTTTTATGTGCCGACTCCACAGCCCTGCGTGTCATGAGTCAGCCAAATTTGTGCCACGACTCTTGACTGCCAAGCAGAAAGAGCAACGTGTTGTTGCATTTCAAGACCCCCTTCAATGTGCCAACCTTGATGAAAATTTTCTCAGAAACATCGTTACAGGTGATGAGATGTGGGTGTATGAGTATGACACAAACAAAACAGCAGTCATCATAATGGAAGTGTGTGACAGTAGCCATTATTCAAATGCACAAAATGCGACAAAACACACAACAGTAAATATCAAGAGAACAAAATACATTATCAACAAGCAGTAGCCATCTTTGGACACAGACTGAGTCACACTACAACATACATCACACATGATGCACATGCGCATCATAACTAGTTCAGGAACTTTCTGAACATACCTTGTATTCTATTAAGGGACACAAAGCAGTTAACAGGTGGAGAGAAAATATTTGGAATGTTTGAAAGGAGAGAGATTTGCAGTTTTTTAATAATAATTATCACTGGGATTAAGCATTTGTGAATATCTGGAAACATTAAAAATAGATATGTTGACTGGAGTACCAGTACTATTATTCCTCCTGAAGAACATGTTCCCAAGGACCAAGCCAAGAAAATTATACCATTATTACTAAGCCAACAACTACTACATAAAAAAAATGTGCTAACTTGGAGATTTTAATTTTTCTAAACTAATTATGTAACAATATTCTAAACACTACCCTAAAAAGATATTAATGTAATAGCTGTATCATATTACTTAAAGGTTATATAGATGATAGTTTCTTTTTCAATAAATAAACCAGGCCTAGTTTGGTAAATGCCAACTCAAGATTGTTGATCCATACCTGTCCTTTTTCATCTATGTTTGGATGATAAATTTTTGTTTTAAAATTTATTTTTGGAGGTTTAAAAGGATATTCTGCTGGAAAGTTGATTTCAATTCTAAAAGCTCCCTTACTGTATGGCTGATTGTCCTGTTAAAAAAATTAGAAATAAAAATAATGGAAGAAAAATAAAGATTGAGTAAAATTATTCATCATCATCTAGTTAAAGATTGTCAAACATTTGGCCCGCAGGTTCTATCCAACCTATACAAATGCTTTATCTTGTCTGAATACTTATGAGTCTTCTTTTTCTCTTCAAACTTATTAGCTACTCAATAAAATAAATCAAAATTAGTCATCTTGTAATCTGAAAAATTCTTAGGAGGGGAAAAAGGGAAATTTGATTCTAGTTTTGCAGTATGTTGAAATCATTAGTCTGCATAAGTACTCAGCAATAGTAATAAACACAACTTAAATTCAAATACTATGATACTTAACCCCATCCCAAACAGTAACTAAATGTGTTCTGTACTCCAAACACAATAGGCCTATTGGATCATATCCTTTGTATAAAACAAGTTTGATATCTTTGAGATCAAACCAATGATTTTGCTATTAATTTTTCTCAAATTTCAATATGCTAATGAGAAAAATTAACAAAAAAAAAATATGAAATTTTTTTTCTTTGTGGAACATTAGGCTATTGTAGCCATCTAATATTGACTTACCAACTGCTATGCATTCTTAGTTACAATAACTGATGTTAATATTGTAGCCAACTGTCTACCATTTCTCAGTTTTAAACATTTCAATCAAACTTGAACAATGTAGCTACAATACAATTAGAAAATATAAAAAAACTATTGATGAGAAGCTATTCCATGAACATATAAAATACACGAATAAACAGAAGCTCCTTACGGGATAAAAAGAGCTAATAAAAATAAGTTACTTCATACAAACTGCGGGAAACTTCCTCTTTATGAAATGGGTACTTGAAATTGAAAATAGACCCAGCCAAAATCATTTTTGCATTAAATAATCTTCAGTCACTGCCATACTGTATACCAGGGATGGGGAAACCCTCGCCCGCGGGCGAAATTTCGCCCACAAGCTAATTTCAATTCGCCCACTTAGGTATTTATTATTTACAAAAAATTATTTATTTACAGCCCAGCAAATAGCTTTTTAAAATACATCTTATATACAGCATGTCCCAAAGAAATGTATACCCACTTTGTTCGATAATACCAGCTATGAGGATAATAAATATATTATTTTTTATATGTTTTTTAATAAAGAATTTTCTCCTGAATCTAAATATGTAATTATTTTTATTAAAAATTGAAAAACAAAAAAGTTACAGATGTTTAAATTATAATTATTATTTTCGAGACTTCATGTGCGATATTTTCTAATATTTTTGCACGTATACGAGATAAGTTTGAAACCGACGGCACTGTGCAAAACTTACAAAAACAACGTTCTGGAAGACGTCGAACATCTTAGATAAAGTGTCATTTAACCATGGAATTTGTAAATTTTTTGAATTAACTAATAATTACAACATTTATGCTTCAATATCAACACTAAACATAAGTATCTCAAAACAGTTGGTTAAAATTAGTGATGGGACGATTAATCGGAATCGGAATCGAGAATCGAGAATCGGAAGAATCGAGCATTTTTCAGGAATCGGAATCGGAATCGAGAGAATTGTACCATGATTTCCGATTCTTAAAACGATTCTTTAACTTTTAATTGAACCAGTTTTGCAATGTAAACTTTAAAATTTAAATGAAAGAGGATAACAAATTTTATTTTTATTGTATTGTAGCTATACATTAAAACATGTATATCCATGATGTGTAATCAAGAAAATTAAAATGAATTGTTACAACTTACAGTTGATTTTTATTTTTAAACCAATCTATTATAATTTATAATTTATATTACCATACTCATAATGTAAATAGTTAATCTTACCAGAGTAAAATATGACAATTTCCAGAAAAACAAGTATAGAATTATATTTAAAAATATTGAGAATCGGAATCGAGAATCGTATCGGAATCGGAATCAGAATCGTTAAAAATTTTGGTATCGTCCCATCACTAGTTAAAATATTAGAAAATATCGCACATGAAGTCTCGAAAATAATAATTATAATTTAAACATCTAACTTTTTTGTTCTTCAATTTTTAATAAAAATAATTACATATTTAGATTCAGGAGAAAATTCTTTATTAAAAAACATATAAAAATATATTTATTATCCTCATAGCTGGTATTATCGAACAAAGTGGGTATACATTTCTTTGGGACACGCTGTATATAAGCTTAAAATTTGCCAAACGCCCATGGAGGTGTTTATGTTATTGATTTTCGCCCTTGGTACTGAAAAGTTTCCCCACCCCTGCTGTATATAGTGTATAATATGAATGACTATTAACAAAACAATATAGAAAAAAGTTTAATAAAAACAACAATGTACAAACGCCTACCAAATGTTTGTAGGGCCTGCATAAAAGACAATGTGCTGACCACTAAGCCATAAATGCATTAGTAGTCATCCATTTTGCACGAATAACTACTCACAAAAAATCCAAGTGAACATTTCACTGTACAGTTAATTTTGAAGATTAATAAGTGAGAACTTTTAAAGCTAATTACAGTACTTGTATGATGGGATCCAAATTAAAATACAAATGTCAACTTGTATAAATTCAAGTTTTGAATTTAACTTGTATTCTCAGAACAGTAATTTACCTTATAGTACCAGTAGCTACTTCTAAAATTACATTATTAGCATATAGCTACCTGGTCTCTAAAACTAAACTCTAAATTTAAAATAAACTTACTGGGAGAATGAGTCCTTGCCATTGTAAAATATTTGTATCATCAACAATAATGTCCCTAAAAAATTTAATTCCTGATTTTCGTATGTCTGCAAGTTCCTAGAAAATAGAAGTTAGAAAATATAAATATAAAGATTGAAGACAAGAAACTTAAACCCTAGTTGGAATACATATCATGACACACAAACTGAATATACCACCTTTGCTTTCACGTATAGGCCTATAATTGCGGAACAAAATTAACTGAATAGCGAGAACTCTCTAAAAACACCAGGAAGATAGACATTCACTATTTTAAAATCCACCCACACACACATTCTGGTGGACCAATGGCTCCTGCACATGGCTAAATTACACACCTGCCACACTTTGTACACCATGCATGATGACATCAAGAATAAAGAGAGTCCCTACTTACATCCTTCTGACAAGCCTCTTCCATTCTAACCTACTTGCAGTCACCTCTCACTCACACCCACTTTACACCCAACCATTCACACTCTTCACCCCTTTCATCCTGTTTCCCACATCTCTAGAACATCAAACCTTCCACTCTTGAAGACCTGCACCACTTCTGCTCTCTCTTGATCATTATTTATTTCCCTTACATTTCACACACCTACATCACAAGGTTCTTGTTGCCCTTCATGAGAAAAAGAGGGAAGGATTGGGCCCTAGCCCAATCCTTCCTCTCTTGTACAGCAGAGCTGGGCATTTGCGGCATATTTTGCGGTACTTGCGGTACCACCGCACTACCACCCCGGGCCCCCATAACGCAGTACCGCAAAGGATCGCTGAAAGTACCGCAGTACCGCTACCGCATTCAAATTTCCGCGTACCGGTTTGGTAGTGCAGCAGTACCGCAGTACCGCAATATGCCGCAAGTGCCCAGCTCTGTTGTACAGTACTGTAGATGTGGAGTAGGGTGTCCCACTTATGACCTTTTTTTTCAGATCCACTGAACATACCTTTTTTCCTGTTAGAAATGGTTCACTTTTACTAAATATATATAAAAAAAAGATTCAATTTAACAATTTTGGGGTCCCTGACCCATCCCCAAAAATGCTAGAAACACACATTTTTTGTATTGTAATCAACCTATTGTGTCCCACTTGTGGCTTTTTTTTCAGATCCACTGAACATACCTTTTTTCCTATTAGAAATGGTCCACTTATACTAAATTATATCAGAAAAAGATTCAATTTCAATATGTTATGGGTTAAGGTACAGTAAAAGGCATTTGATCAGGTTAGTGGGGCTCAAATTCTCAACTAAGAAAGGGACTTTTTTATTTTAGCTAAGAAAGGCGCAATAGCAAGAGTTTATTATGGAATTAACCATTTTGTGATTTTTTTCCAGGTATTTAGATAATAAAATATGTTTAATTATGAGGTATTTAAGAATAAATAAAAATAAAGAGCTGTATTAAGAAACAATCCAACAAACTTCAACTCTTTGCTTGGTGCATTAAAGGATGATATAAGTGGCCAAGAGGGATGCATGCTACCATCAAAAGGAGACGTTTTGAAGCATTTTTTCTACCTCAGAAGAAAACAAATGCAAGGCCCTAATATTTCCAGAGAGGAAAACATTTTGAATGTTTTGAAAAAAGTTCAAACAATTTGGGAAAAGGCAGGCATTCCATCAAAGGATGTCGTAAGACATAAAACCCCACAAACCATGTTACTAAACTTGATAAAATTACATGAAACAGTAATAAAGAGCAAAAAAGCTAAATGCTATGAAACCAAAAAACAAAGTTACTTGGGTCAGTTGAATGATCTGTTTGATATTTCTACACAAAACGTATTTCATGAGATAAGAATGGATTCCCTAAGAACTCAGGAACAAATTAAAGAGGACATAAATTTCCTAGAAGACCAGAGGGGAGAGGAAGATGCATCTTGGTCCTTTAGACAAAGCTTATGTGTCAAAAGTGCAAAGGAAAGAAGTAAGATTCAATGAAGAAAGAAAGTGACAAATGAAAGAAGCTGAACGAAAAGCATTGGAAAAGAGATCAGGCAATCCAACCATCACTGAGAGTGATGAGACAGATAATTCTTCAGGTGAAGAATATTCTCCAGAACCCCAGCCAGGCCCATCAAAGCCAAGATCTAGTAGTTTGCTTCAATCAACACTAGTATCAAACACAGCAGATCATCTTGGACTCTTCATAAGGCAATGTACAGTTTTTGCATCAGTTGTCGCCACAGTGTGTGGCAAAAACATAGAAATGAGCATATTCAAAACTACTTCAGCTCAAGCAGCTACAATATCAAGAAAAAGAACGTGGCAGGACATCCAAGGTGATTTCATTCCTCCCCAGTATGTTTTGATCCATTGGGACAGCAAAATGATCTGTAATTTATCAGGTGGAAAGGAGGAAAGATTGGCAATACTAGTTACTGAGGAAAATGATTTTGAGAAATTACTCTCCATAGCAAAAATCAAACAATACCAGATCAGCTCAAGCAACAAGCGTGTTTGAAACCATCTCAGAATGGAAGCTAGAAGACAATGTGTATGGGCTAGTATTTGATATAACTGCCTCAAACACCAGATGGAAAAAAGGTGCATGCCAAAAGGTGGAAGAACTTCTTGGAAAAAAATTACTGTGGATGGCATGCCATCATCATATTTCTGAGAGGATTTTGGCTACTGTCTACATCAGAATATTTGGCAAAGCTAATTCACCTGAAAATGAAGCCTTCAAGAACTTTAGTTTGTGTTTGGAAAAATATTGACACTAAACTGCCTCAAAGACACCTTGAAATAAAAGATAGGTATTTAAGAGATATGAGAGAATCCAGCATCAGTTTCATGAATGATATTCTTAACCAAAAGAGTTCCCTTCCTCGCAATGCCTATAGAGAATTGGCAGAGACAATTCTCCTCACTCTGAATGAAGTGCCTTCCAGAGGAAAGATGGATGGCTTCAATCCTTTACACCAATAAAATGTTAGCCTTCTCTCACCATGCTGGCTATGATGTCGCTATTCAAAAACTTGAAAGATTTTGTCAGTTTACATCCCTTTTTTATGGAAAATATTGGTTGTCCTGTACTAAATCATCCGATGCTCCTGTAAATGATCTTAGATTCTACAATGAATTGATAAAATACAAAAAAATAGACAGTGAGATTGCCGAATCTGCCCTAGCCATTTTTCAAGGTCATTATCAGTCCCCATGGCTTTGTTTGGCTCTGTTAATAATGAAGAAAAGGTTAAGATGGCCAAAGAATTAACAAAATATGATCCTCCTCAAGAGTTCACACCAGGTCAACCTATCTTCCCTATTCTGAAGCAGGGTGTCAGACTTCATCGCCTCATAGGTCCAAGATCTTGGTACCTAATTCAGACTTCTCAACTCATCTAGGGAATGGATTAAAAAACCCATATCATTATGGGAAGATGATGATGATTTTAAAAGAATGAGGGGCCTTATTTTGTCTGCCAAAGTAGTAAATGACATGGCAGAGCGTGGCATCAAGCTCATGCAAGATTTTCATGGGCATTGTAAGGATGAAAGTGAGTTTCAACAACTTTTGCAGGTCACTGAACAAAATAGACATGCAATCCCAAACATGAAGAAGAAAAATTTGGTCACTGCTCTGAGTTTAAAATGTAACTAAGATTATTTGTTTTTGTTTTTTATTTTAAGCTTTGTTTCAAGCGAATAAAAGTTTGTTCATTGCTTTAAGTGCAAAAGGTTCCTAAGATTACTTTTGTTTTAACCTTTATCTTCTTATGTTATTGGTAAAGATATTTTTTGTTATTTTTGAGAAAGAAATAAAAAAAAATGATGGGGCTTTGTTAACATTGTCAAAAGCTTAAAGTATTTTAATTTATATAATTTTAACCTAATGTTAACCAATTTATTCCCACTTTGATTCGATAAGATGAATAAAGTTCTTACTTGTCTTATCCTTTCAAGGCCCATTGCCGCAGAGCTGCATTGGGATGATGCTCTAAAGGGGGCAGTAACACCCTACTACTGTTTCTTGTACCTTACTGAATAAAGCTTCAAATTACCTTTCTTTTGATATCAAATATGTTGATATTTGACAAAAATGTTCATTTAGGTTGATTACAATAAAGAAATGGGTTATTTCTAGCATTTTCAGGGGGGGGGCCATTTTCGGGGGTGGGTCAGGGACCCCAAAATTGTTAAATTGAATTTTTTTTTATATATTTAGTAAAAGTGAACCATTTCTAACAGGAAAAAAGGTATGTTCAATGGATCTGAAAAAAAAAGTCATAAGTGGGACACCCTAATGTGGAGCTAGCTGCACCTTTTGGTGCATCCCTACACCACAAGCAATTTTGATACTACTGTATGTTAAAATGTCTAGTTGTAGAATTTGTCAAATTATTCGCAAGTCTTTATACCAAATTTCTTAATTTCACTTGACTTTTCAATATACTAGAGTTCAACCACTGTGCATTACAGTATTTTCACACTTTAGTCTGTGGGTCATTCTCTGTCAGATCAACCAAAAAAAATTGAAATTAACACCCTCATCTCTCATATTTTGCTGAAATTTGGTTTATAGGGAGTTTGTGAGCCCTGAATCCATTTCTGAAATTATAAGGTCAATCCGACCAACGGTTCAAGAGATATGACCTCGGGCAATTTGAGGTCACTCGCGAGGTTACTAACATTTGGCGAGCCATAACTTGGGTAATAATTGTCATAATTATATAAAAGTATATATATTTAGAATCAGAAAATGACAAGGAATCCAAATATGCAAGTTTTAGAACTCTAGGTTGAAAAATAAAAAAGTTACACTGTAACCAAAATTTGAGGTCACGATTTGACCTCTGGGGTATCAAATGAGAATTTTTTTTTAAATGTAAAAAATGAAGGCATAGGCATTGGCTATTAGAATCAGCAAAAAAAGTTTGTTTATGTTAGTATTTTTCATGTAACTAACATATAAGTGAACACCATATTCATAAGTTGTGCGTCAATTCTACCTATTTTTTCACACAAGCTCATAATTTGACCTATAGAAATTAAAATTACATTTTTTATAGATATAAAAAACAAAGTCAGAGTTCTTGACTAATAGAAACAATCATAAAAAGTTTGTTTATGTTGGTACTTTTCATGTAACTAACTTATAAGTGAACACCATATTTATAAATTGCTTGTCATTTCAAGGAATTTTTATATCTTAGCTATCAATTTGACCTCAAGCTCCAAGAATTTAATAAAAATTGTATTTCACTGCTAATCTACACTGGCAATAATAGTTATAATAGTGAAAGGGGAAGACTAAGCTCACATGTAGCCTAAACAAACCTGTTGAAACATGTTGCTACTTGTCTAAGTGCAGAATCAACACAGATAGTTGCAAAATTCCTTGTCTACAGGTTAGTACAGTTCCAGCCAGCACTGTGGGTGGCTGGTGGGTATGGTGTTTTAATGAGCCTCAGAGACTATCAAGGCCTAAAATATTAAGTGTGTATAGCTATATATTTTCTAAAAAATATATATTACCTAATTGTAAATCCTATATCTTTACAGATCAAAATACAATGGTTCGGCACTTGAAATACTGCCAGGACCCTATTCAAAAACACAAGAAACGCATAACAATCAATCTTAGAAAAGTGACTGATGTACTTGTTGAAAAATGTGCTGGAAGAGTGAAAAAAGACTCATTGTTGTGTGTGAACTGCTGGACACTGATAATGAAAAACCCCACTATACTTAGTACCACTGAAAACAACGAGTCTGAGCAGGATTCAAATGAATCATCTACTATCAGTGGCTTGAGTAACATCTCTTCAATTCAAGATCTGGACAATGACAGTGATTGCTTGATAAAGGAAAATCCTTCAACTTCAGTTGAACCAGTTCTAGCATTTCTGGACCAAACACCAGTTAAAAAAAGTAAGTAATAAATTAATATAATAACTTATACTTTACTACAAGGTCTGTTTGATCTACTATATAGCCAATTATATAGCATTTAAGGTACTATAATTAATATTTAATTACTAATATTCAGGTGTGTGAAACCTTTTTTTCTGTTCTTTTCAGAAGGGCTGTCATTAAGCCAGAAAAAGCGCAAGGCTCGTGGTAAGCTATCATCTGCTCAGAAACACCTGAAGGAGAGGCTAGAACTCAGTTATGGTGTTCAAATTACCGAGGAGGTAAGTGATACTTCAAAACCTGAAACTAAATCTGAAAAACATCTAGACAAATTAATGAATGAATTGAAACAGTCATTCCTGGAGAGCAAATGTCACCATCACAAACTACAAATATTGACACTCTCACCATACACAATTGAAAAAACAGCTAGTTTCTTTCAAACTACAACATACATGGTGAAAAGAAGCCGTTCACTTAAATCAGAACATGGAATCCTTCCGAAGATTCCACTAATGAGCAAAGGAAAAGTGATATCTGAAGAACACAAAGATATAGTTAGAAGATTCTATGAGTCAGAAGAGGTTAGTCGTATGTGTCCTGGCCAAAAGGATTGCGTGAAAGTTATCAGTGCTGAAGGTGCAAAAACGATTGGTCCTCGGGAATTTAAGAGAGATGTTTGAACTATATAAAAATGATGAAAAGAATCCCAAAATAGGATTTTCCACATTTGCAAAATTACGGCCATCATATTGTGTGCTTGCCGGTAGTGGTGGGACTCATTCTGTCTGTGTCTGCACATACCATCAAAATCCAAAATTGCAGCTGGCTGCATTGGGAGAAAGAGGTCTTTCATACAAGGATCTTATGGATTACAGTGTCTGCAGTACAGAAAGAGAGACTTGCATGATGCAACTTTGCAATGATTGCCCAAGAGAAGAGGGTGTCCTGGATTTTCTTGAGTTACTTGACAGTGTGAAATCAGCTCCAAATGAAATATCTTACAAGCAATGGGTGACTGTTGACCGTTGTACAATGGTTGATAAGGTGGAGCCACTTCATGAATACTTATCATCCCTAAGCATGAAAATATCCCGCATGGTTCGTCATCACTTTGTTGCTCAGCAACAATCACAGTACTTCAAGCAGTTGAAAGAAACACTACCACCTCAGAGCGAGGTAGTTATAGTAGGTGATTTCTCTGAGAATTATTCTTTCATTGTCCAGGATGCTGCCCAAGGGTTTCACTGGGACAATTCACAGTGTACAGTTCACCCTTTTGTCATCTATTACACTGGGGAACAAATTTCAACTTTTTGTCTATTGAATTAGATTTGACAGTTAGTTCTAGGTAATTTGGGTGCGCTGAGCACGAATTTTTACTCGGTTTTGCTCTATCAGGTCCTGATTTTGCTCAACACCCCTCCTCTTTCGTCGTATTCATAAAAAGGTTTTTTTCTCAATACTCGCTAAGTCTTTTTGCAGTTACACATTATGCAACTAGGTTTTTATCTAGGTATTTGTACCTATTGTTATGGTATTGTTGTATTATGTATATTTTTATATGTAACACCCTAAA
The DNA here is from genome assembly GCA_023014485.1 of Bathynomus jamesi. Lineage (NCBI taxonomy): Eukaryota > Metazoa > Arthropoda > Malacostraca > Isopoda > Cirolanidae > Bathynomus > Bathynomus jamesi. Next base: position 85,216 of record JAJOZX010001560.1, read on the forward strand.
AATATTTTTAATTTTGTCATTTTTAACCCATTTTAATATTAGTAAATTAAGCTAAAAATATCATAGAATTCTAAAATTTTCTCGAGCGTTCCTGTTCTCTGTAGAGTATTCTAGAGGGACAACTAAAATATATAAAAGCGACTCGTTTCCAGAGTTAATCAGTCAATTCAGTCAGTCAGTCAGTCAGTTAGTTAATTAAGTTTGGGCATTAACATAATTTTGAATTGGCATATGATTTAGTGAGTAATTTCGTCATCGTGATTTAATATAGTTGATTTAATTAGACGTAATTTATATTGTACCTACTCATCCGTGTTTCTAGTTTAATTTCATAGATTGTAAGTACCTATTTCATAATAAGTACCTATTTAAACTAATTTTTGTGTTTATATTTCAGATTTTCTTAAATTTATATGAATTAAGGGCTTTAAATACCTTTACAAATTGGCAGAACAATCAAGCAATATGTCATCAAGCACTAGAAAGTTCAAATGCAAAAACAACCCTGATTCCTTCTGTTATATATGTGGAAATTTTACACTTCCACATCAACGAGCAAATATAACTGACTTCGTAAAAAGAGCTTACTTAGCTTATTTTGGCATAAAACTGGGGGACCAAGATAAATCGTGGGCTCCACATAAAGCCTGCACTATATGCATTGAAAGACTGCGACATTGGACGAAGGGTTCGGATTCAAAAATACCTTTTGGAGTTCCGATGGTAAGTTTATGATTTCATAAAACTACGTAATTTAATCACTAGTATACTGTAACTTACCTAAATGTAATTGTAACTTAGGTACATAAACAAAAATTTACAGAAAATGTTTATAAGAATCTCAAATATTGCATAAGGTTGAAACACAGAAATGTTAAATGTTTGGGTGATAACTTTTGATAAAATTCATAAAAAAAGTCTCTCGTCGCTTTTGTTAACGCTTTACAATTTTTTTTCCATATCAGGTGTGGCGAGAGCCTACTAACCACGAGACCGATTGCTACCTTTGCTTTGTCAAGACTTCGGGCTTCACTAAGAAAAATAAACATTGTATCGAGTACCCAAATTTCGACACCGCGATACGACCTGTGCTACATTCAAATGAGATCCCCATTCCAAAATTTAAGGGTCTGCCAACTCAAGAATTAGTTGAAGATGTTCCTGAAAATATTGTTATGCACTTTGAGGAGTCAGACACCGATTTTGACCCCAGCGTATTTGAAAGTCAAAACGATCCGCAAAAGTTTAACCAGGCCGAGTTGAATGATCTTGTAAGGGATCTAAATTTGCCAAAAAAGGCTGCGGAAATTTTAGCTTCAAGACTTAAAGAGAAAAACTTGCTTACTTCAAACACACATTTCATTTTACAGAAAAAGAGAAGAAACTTGTTAAATATTTTAGAACAGAGGATAGTTTAGTATATTGCTGCGACATAGTTGGTTTGTTAAAGAAGATGGGGTTGAGTCTTACGATGCAAATGATTGGCGCTTGTTTTTAGACAGTTCGAAAAGAAGTCTTAAGTGTGTGTTGTTGCATAATGGCAATCTATACGGCTCGATACCGATTGGGCACTCAACAAAATTAAAAGAAAAGTATGAACATATAGAAAAGGTTTTAAATCTTATCAAATATAGGGAGCACGAGTGGATCATATGTGTTGACTTAAAAATGGTTAATTTTCTGCTAGGACAACAAGGAGGGTATACTAAATATCCCTGCTTCCTTTGCTTATGGGACAGCAGAGCCAAGGAAGAACATTATTTCAAACAAATCTGGCCAGCACGAACATCACTTACTGTCGGAGAAAAAAACGTAATTAATCCACCTTTAGTGAGCAGAGATAAAATCATATTTCCTCCTCTGCATATAAAACTAGGCCTCATTAAACAATATGTAAAAGCTTTAGATACGAACGGCGAGTGTTTCAAATACATAACTTCAAAATTTCCAAGTTTAAGTTATGAAAAAATCAAGGCGGGAATTTTCGACGGTCCACAAATAAGAACAATGATTAAAGACAGCAATTTTCCTAATGTCATGAATGAACGCGAAAAAAATGGCTGGTTCTCATTCGTGGACTTGATAGAAAACTTTTTAGGCAATTATAGGGCAGATAACTACGAAGAAATCGTAAAAAAACTTTTAAGGGACTACAAAGAGTTAGGTTGCAATATGAGCATAAAAATGCATTTTTTGAATAGCCATCTTGACCAATTTCCAAGTAATTTAGGTGATGTAAGTGACGAACAAGGGGAGAGATTCCACCAAGATATCAAAATTATGGAGGAACGGTACCAAGGCCGCTGGGATTCCCACATGATGGCTGATTACTGCTGGTGCTTGAAAAGAGACCTGCCATCAACAAGCAAATACGCTAGAAAGTCTTACAAAAGAAAATTTTTGCCACAGTGAAAGCTTCATATCTGTTTGTTTTTTTATTTTAAGTCATTTCTATCGTTATAATGTAATTTTACTGTAGTTTGAACTGCTTGTATTCATGAAACTTGAAAAAAAAATTTAACACATGACTTAATTTTTTAGTCCTAATTTGAAAAATCTGGAAAATGGCACATAGGCTGTCGACAAGAATCAGGACCTGATAGAGCCAAACCGAGTTGAAATTCGTATTCAGCGCACCCAAATTACCTAGAATCAAGTGTCAGATATCATTCAATAAAATACGTGTTGCCCAGTGTTATAGATCATCTGCAGACCAGGAACTTAGCCATTTTAGTGTCTGTTTCTTATCTGCATCACTAAAACACAACACTATAATGGTTTACTCATTCATATTGAAGCTTATGACATATGTTAAATTCAGATGCCCACAATTGAAGAAGGTGCACTATTTCTCAGATGGATGTGCTGGCCAATATAAGAACAGATACAACTTCACAAATCTCTGTTACCATGAAGAGGATTTTGGTCTGTCTTGTGAATGGCACTTCTTTGCTACATCCCATGGCAAAAATGCATGTGATGGGATTGGAGGAACAGTGAAAAGAGCTACTGCTCGTGCCAGTTTGCAGAGAACTACAGAGAGGCAAATTCTTACACCAGAACACATGTTTCAGTTTTGTGAAGAAAACTTGAGCAAGAAGATAAATTTTTTCTTTGTAACTACAGCTGATTTGAAAGATGCAGAAGAACGGTTGGAACATCGATTCAAGGATAGTAGGGCTATTCCTGGAACTCAGAAATATCATAGATTTGTTCCCCTAAACAAGGAAGAACTGATGGTGTATCCCATTTCAAGTGGCATTGGAGAAAAGAAAAGAATAAGGAAAAGTCATTTTACTAATGAACCTGCAATGCTTGGTAACCTAAAATGTGTCAAACCAGGAGAGTATGTTGGCTGCATTTATGACATGCAAGTTTGGTATGGAATTGTGGAGGAATATTGTGAAGAGTTTGATGATTTCACTGTGAACTTTCTACATCCCTCTGGGTCATCAGGATCAAGTGCATATTATTATCCATCAAACAAGGATTCATGTGCAGTGCCAGGACATCATATATTAACTGTAATGAGTTGTCCTACCCTAAGAGGCAGCAGAATTCAATACATTTTTCCACAAAAAGAAATTGATGAGAGCATCGAGCATGCAAAAATTGTATTAGGCTAGCACATGAATCCTCTAAGTAGGTCTTCCCCTTTCACTATTATAACTATTATTGCCAGTGTAGATTAGCAGTGAAATACAATTTTACATTTTTTGCCTTTGTTTTTATATCTATAAAAAAATGTAATTTTAATTTCTATAGGTCAAATTATGAGCTTAAGTGTGAAAAAATAGGTAGAATTGACGCACAACTTATGAATATGGTGTTCACTTATATGTTAGTTACATGAAAAATACTAACATAAACAAACTTTTTTTTGCTGATTCTAATAGCCAATGCCTATGCCTTCATTTTTTACATTTAAAAAAAAAATTCTCATTTGATACCCCAGAGGTCAAATCGTGACCTCAAATTTTGGTTACAGTGTAACTTTTTTATTTTTCAACCTAGAGTTCTAAAACTTGCATATTTGGATTCCTTGTCGTTTTCTGATTCTAAATATATATACTTTTATATAATTGTGACCATTATTACCCAAGTTATGGGTCGCCAAATGTTAGTGACCTCGCAAGTGACCTCAAATTTCCCAGGTCATATCTCTTGAACCGTTGGTCGGATTGACCTTATAATTTCAGAAATGGATTCAGGGCCCACAAACTCCCTATAAACCAAATTTCAGCAAAATCTGAGAGATGAGGGTGTTAGGCACTGGTTGATCTGACAGAGAATGACCCCTGTGCATCAGTGAAAACTGTACTAAATTTTGTACTGGTCACAATGTAATTCCTTTTGAAATTTTAACCCTTTCATACCCAAATTAAGTTGAAAAGTAAAAAAAAAAAATTGTGATATAAACATCGTTTAATTGGACCCAAAATAACTGAAAAATATATTTTACAAAGTTTTATTGTTCATAATTAATAAAATACGAAATGTGTTAAATTTCACACATTGGGAACTGGAAGGTCTAAAATTGCTTCCAAAGTTAACGATGAAAATTTCACACACTGGGCATTAAAGGGTTAAGCAGTTCTTAAAATAATAATGTTTGAGGCTACTAGACTTTCTCCATAATGGCAGGCAAAGGTCATGTGATGAGCTTCACGTGGTATTTGAACCATCGACTGATACATCATCTGAATGCAGAGGAGTCACCCATCCAACTACTGAACAGTGCTAATGTTGCTTAACCTCACTGATCTAATAGGAAGTACCTGCTGCATGTACGCAACAGATCTAAAATAAGGGTGCCCTAAGTTGTGGCACAAATATACCTACTGAAGAACTGAAACCAAAGTGTCTGCTGTGAGTAAACTTCAAAATAAAGTGAACCTGGGTTACACTATCCGCAAGTTTTTCACAATTTTTGAAAATTTACCTCCTGTAAGTTAGTTCCTTATCCTATAAGGTAACACGGGGTAACATTGACAGTGGGGTAACATTGGCATATGATTATTACACTTTACTGACACCTTTTATAAGAACATTATTGACATAAAAACAAATTAAGGAAAAATGTATATCATTATTATATATTTTAAACCTGCTTTAAAACTATAGTAGTGAAATATTATATTTATTTTAGTTCTTTGTTTTTATTGAGAACTATTATGGCAATTTTTTGAATTTAGAAAACTTTGGTAAGGACATTACTCTTAACTACATAAATCCAGAGGTGGGGAGTCGGAGTTGGAGTCGGGAGTCGGGGCTTTTTTGAAGAGTCGGGAGTCGGTAAAAACGACTGACTCCCGACTCTTTGATTCAATTTCTATATGCCAACAATTTACCAGAATACTACTCTGCCCTAAATAAATATCTTCCTGAACTAATTCTAGATTCACATTTCCACATTTGATTTATTGTTCTGGTAAATCTTAGCAAATGAATTTCATATTTCTATTTTAGGATATTAGGTACCATATAAAAATTAGCAATATATTAATTATTAATTTAATTAGCCCCCATTAGTAATGAGTCGTGGGCCTAGTAGAAAATCAGCAGTCTTTCAATATTTTAAGCTAAATGAGGATGAAAGTATTTTTATTTGTCAAGTAGAAAAGGATGGTAAAGAGAGTAATGCAAAAATTAGTGCTTACACTGGGAAACATGCTAATGCTCCAACTAGAGCCTCAAACTTGAAACGCCATCTACGAAACAAACATCCCAATATTTATAAGGTTGTAGATCAGCATGATAAGGAAAGAGTCAGAGTCGGTTTTTAAAAATACCGACTCAGGAGTCGGGAGTCGGTTGTTTTTGGCCGACTCCCCATCCCTGCATAAATCAGTTATATATATTGGGTAAGACTATTAGTTAAAATGTAAAATTAAAAATTTAATAAAATAAAGCCTATGTAGAAAATATTCACAATATTTATTTGTGGGGTAACATTGACAAAATGTCAAAGTTACCCCATATGCATGAATACTATGTTTGGGCAAAGGTTTGACCACCTAATTCAGAAAAATGTGTTAGACTGAAAAGAACATTTGCAGAATGTTTAACTGAGAATGAAGCAAGAGCCAGGATTCAGGAAAATAAAAAAGATGGGAAGCAAAAAGGAAAACAACGAAACAAAAAGGCTCAAAGTTCTGACTCTGAAAATGAAGATGTGAATTTATCATGTGATGATCAAGAAGAGACATTTGTGAAAGCCAGAGATCTCAAAATTGGTAACTATGTGAAGGTTGACTATGATGATGAGAGATTCCCTGGAGTCATTGAGAAGATTCATCTCATTCAGAGTTGTGCAACTGTCAGTGTGATGATCCGTAGTGGATGTCACTGGAAATGGCCTACAAAAGTGGACCGACTGGACTACCCTGAATCTGATATCCTGAAGAAACTTGGTGATCCTATTCCAGTCAGCAATAGAGGACTCTTTGATCTCCCAGACTTTGAATAAGCATAACTTATACCTCTAGATTATTCAATAGACTATGCTTACTGTTCATTACTATTTCTTAAAAACATAGTTGGGTGTCAATGTTACCCCTGAAAAGGGGAATTGTGGCATATAATGGGGAAACAATGTACCATCAATGTTACCCCACCCGTGGGGTAACTGACATTTTGTCACTTTTTAAAAAATTATGAATGGCTTACTTCTTAAAGATTTTTTATGCAGGGATGACGACTATGATTAATTAACTAAATTATTATAGATCAAAATAAAATCAAAATATGCTGAGATTATTGCATTTTGATAAAAATAAAGATGAAATTGCAAAGATGTGTCACTCTTACCCCACCTTACCTTACTATTACACTAATCAACACAATTTTTAACTGAGAAAAAATATATGCCTTTACCTAATTTTGATATGCTAATTACAAAACCATAAAAAGTTTCTATTACGTGTAGTGTAGATTTTGAGTTACACCCTTGATTGAAATAATAGGTTATTTTTACTGTGCAAGAGGAAATCATGTAGCACATGATACTTTCCAGCTAAGAAATCTAACTAAACTCTGTCTGTACTGACTATTTCATGATCTTTTTATCATTTATCAATTGTATATTAAAATGTAATCCCCTTTTACGTATTCTAAAGACTCTTGTTCCATTTTATAAGAAATAAAAATGATCATAATTTTATAGAAAACTACTTGTACCTGAAAAATTTTTCATCATCATAACTAAAAATCTAGACAGAATAGATAATTTTGAGTATTACCATTGAAATCAGCATGTGCAAATTAACTTTAATGAAAACTCCTTTGTGTCAGTTAGAGACAAAGTTGAAAATTGTTCTCTAGTGTTATTTGCTCCTAATTATATAAAACTAAATACCTTACCTTACCTAAAAAAACTATGGGCCCTATAGCTACCTACTCAAAAAAATTCACAAACTTCTCTTTTAATTTAAGTTTTTCGAAGAATGTTCAAGCAAATGGCACACTATCAAAATTTAAAGTTTCTATATATAAAATGAAATTAATTCAGAATAGGAAACTTGGTAATACAAGATCATTAGGCAAAAGAAAAATTATCAGGGTAAAATAACAAGTTTTAAACTTGTGGGAAATGATAGCGACAAATTGCAATTGCCTCATATCTACTGAAGTTTTATAGGGGGCCTACGTATTTATTAGGACTATAAATTACTGTATGAGATAGGAGCCTAACCTACATAAAGTCACAAATAAAAAAAATTAGCCTATCATTTTCATAAGTTATATCAGCTTTAGTTTCTATTGTCACTAGAGTCTTCTGACTAACTTGCAGCTACCTAATACAGTAGGGCGGGTCGTACTCAGGTGACAACATGAATCTGAAGGAAATCCTACCATCAGGGGTGTCTAAATTGTGTTTTTACATGGGGAATTCAAATGAGAGCTTCTTTTTTGGATAGGATAACTCTAACCTACATCATTTTGCATTTCTAAATTGCCAATTTTACCCTTTTGAACCCCTTTATAATATATTAAAAGATATAAGGTAAATCATTTATATTGACAAGGCCAAATCAACTTTACATATATTTATTAATAGGTGAACTGCATGTATATCACTGGATATAATTACAAAGATCATTCTCCTGACATCTTGAACTTTGCCAGGTTGCACAAATCCTGCTTTGACTCAAGACTTGGACATCAGCTTCCTGCTGGTCTCCTGAGCCCTGATCCCTCCATCCCTCTTTTCCTGTGAGAAGTACTTAGCAGAAGCCTCAGTCACCATTTTAACAACCCTCTCAATGCTTTGTGTGTGGCAAGGCCAGTTGCGCACCTCCATGGGGGTGTTGATGAAGTTTTTCACCTCTGAGGTGCTTAGAGAGCAGGTGAGAGGTGGCTCTGACACCTTCTGACCAGCTGATCAAGTCACCGATGCTGGAAGCATCACAATTGATATCAGGTGTCCTTCTGCTCCTAACAGAGGAGTCCCCCAGCTGAGTGTCCGGGTCCCCCTCTCCCCTGATGGCCAGGATTCTCTCCACCCCTTCAATCCTCTCCTTCTGATCCTCAGAGCAGAGTAGTGTTTGGAGGATGACTTCACTGTGGGCATACCAAGCAGATCTTCTCACAGTTGGCATCACAATATCCAGCAGCACCTTTCTCTGGGACTTGAGGCAGTCCAGCTGAAAGAGGATGTGCCTAGGCCCTTCGATCCAGGAGTGCTTGACCTTCACGTTGAACCAACATGGGTAATACACTCCAATGATGAATTCCACAATGAATTGCAGAATCTTCAGGTTCTTTCCTTTAAGTCCGTGCTTTGACACCCAGAGCCTGAGAAGTCTGTTCGCTGTGGTGAGCCAGCGGCTGTGGTTTACTGGTCCTATCTCTAACAGAGCCAGCCCTGTAGGAAGTACTCCATCCCTGACTGCAGACAATTTTATAGTCATAGTATTGATCAGTTGAGAGATCTTGAATGACCTTGTCAGGAAGCTTGATCAGTGGAGGGCCAACAGAGATTCGGGTGAAGTTTGGATTGATATCAAAGTCTGTAGCAGAATCAAGGAGCTTTCCTATTGGCCCAGATAATTTTTTGTCTGACAGAGTAGGGCCATCAAGGTCAACAATGAGATGGCGCAGGGGAAGTTCAACAGTGTGCAGGTTGCACACCAACCAGACCAGCTTTCTCCCCAGTTGCAGCTCCAGCTTCCGCATTACTCCAGCTTTCACACCAGTGTTGACATTTGTTGAGTCTCCTCCAATGGCCAACAAGGTCTTATCATAACCCCTCTCTTTCAGCCAGGCAAACAGGACCTTAGCAATCTTCTCGCATGTGACTCCTCTTTAGTTGCTTTCTCTGGGGTAAAGTGGAACAGATAGTAGCTGCCAGGCTCACTAACAACACTATAGTGTTCTTCCTTGATCTTTGCGGGAAAAGATTGGTCACTGCCCTCAGCTTCCATCATTACATTGGTCAGGTCAATCCGCCTATCAAAGAGGATGCAAGAGATCCCCCCCTCCTCTCTGCACTTCTTCTCGAACCTAATTTTAGCTCAAATCAAAGTTGTTAATTAAATTTTGCTCAATGTATCACTATAATATGCGTAGAAATAGCTTTTTCTAAAATATAACAGAATAATACTCACATGTGAACAGTAACAAAAAAAATATCAGTACATAATCACTAAATCTATCCCCTCACTACAAGCCGAGGTGGTAAAATAGCTTCATAAATCATGAGTCACTTCAAATATTTCACAAAACGTTTTAGAATGTTCTGAAACGTTACATTCTAGCCTCTGAGAAAGGTGGCTCAGAAAATGGCCTTATGCGCACCAGAAAACCGTCAAAATATTTCATATACCAAACTGTATGATAATTACAATTAAGTGGAATGGCACACCTTTTTATTTGAGTATTTAAATATTATTATTATTATATGAATTACATTATGTGTGTTTATATGAATTAGTTAGAACAATGCTCTATGAGAGATAACGTGAGCAGCCATGATAGAAAACGTGAGAAGACATATTCTGGGGTAACTACAATAGTAAAATAATCAACAATTTAATAATAATCAACTGCAAAATGATGTAGGTTAGGGTCATCAGAATTAAATATTTTCTTCAGAATTGTGTTCTATACACCAAAATATGTCATTTGAACACCCCTCTCCATTGATTTAAAAAAAATGCATAGTATGACCCGCCCTACTAATACAGCCAAGGTAGGCATTAATATTAGCTCAATGAGGGATTTTCAATAATCACTTTTCAAAGCATCCCTGTTCCAAAGATATTTTTTCAAAACCCTACTTTCAGTATAAATAGAGCACCAAAGAAAAGGCTCCAGACAAGGAAGTAACTTAAGACAATTTTAAAATAAACTCCTAAAAAAATATATCACTACTGACTTACAGATGGTGAATTCCTTTTCAGATTTGGCTTCTTTTGTCTGTAGCATCAGTAATTATATTAAGTTATGTTAAACAGGAAGACATGTTATAGTGAGGTTAGTATCTGAAGTCACCCTAAGAACGTAAGCAGCATAAGGATATAATGTTATAATGTTTCAGACCAACAAAGACCCTAGGATCCACTCCATGGCTGGTCTACCTAACTGTGTTCGTAATCGTGTATTGTGTATGTCCTCCGTGGTGGCGGAGGGGACCTACAATTTTACGTGGGTTCCAAACCACAAGAACATAAGAAATTTATGTAAAAACTGCCAGTAAATTGGCAACGACCAATTTTTACGAAACTAAATAATTATCAATTTAAAACCAATTAATTATCGATTTAAAACTAAAGATAGAATCTCTGGATCCAGAGGATCTAGTCATAATAGACTACTATCCACAAATATGTTACACTCTATATCTATTTATAACGGACATGCAAATATATCAGATCCAAAGAATCCAGTCAATTTCATTACAGTATCCATCAAGTCACGGTCCATATCGATTGCGGACCAAGTCAAAATTTACAATCATATACATTACAATATATACACTTACGAGAAAAAGTGTAGGTGTGGCTGTAAAGACTGTACAGTAATGTAGAAATGTGTGGGCACCCATTTTGGGTCTCCCATTTAAAGGTGTTTGTGGGGCAAGTGAAGATCATGAGTTTTTCAATACCTCACAGTACTATGGGGGACACCACTCGGCAGAGGAATCTCTTTAAATGGGGTGTGTAAGGACAGAGAGTATCCCCTAACCCAAGACGCTGCCTCCCTATATCCCACAACACTTGTGTTGAGATGTGGGATGTATCCCCAGAAAGCCTTAATTTTACTACCTTAAACTATACCCTTTCTATCAACATATGCGTTTAATCGATTTTTAAACATGTTTATAGACGTGCTACTAATTACTTCTACCGGCAAACTATTCCAGCTACTTACTATTCTATGCGTAAAAAAGTTTTTCGCAACTGCTGTCTCGAACCTTCTACTTGTCAACTTACACCCATTATTTCAAGTCCTATTATATTGAGATATTTCGAAAAAGCTATCTCTATCTACGTTATCGAACCCATTCATAATTTTGAAAACCTGGATTAGATCACCCCTTAACCTCCTAGTCTCGAGAGTAGTCAATTTTAACTCCTTAAGCCTATCCTCGTACGACTTTGACCTAAGAGACAGAATCATCTTAGTTGCTCGTCTTTGAACTCTTTCGATTTTGTCTATATCTTTGCGCATATGCGGATTCCAAAAGTGGACCGCGTACTCCAAATGGGGTCTAACTAATGATTTATAAAGTGGAACTATAATATCGCGCGATTTGTACTCAAAATTTCGAGCTATAAAACCTAACATTTTGTTCGCCTTATTGACCACTGCTGTACTTTGTTTCGCTACTTTTAAATCACCCGTGACTATAACTCCTAAATCTTTTTCCTGCTCTACGCTTGTTAAATCTTTCCCTGACATACTGTACACAAAATTACCATTACGCGAACCTATATGCAAAATTTTGCGCTTATCAACGTTAAATCTCATTTGCCATGTGACTGACCAATCAACGATTTTATTCAGATCTTCCTGAATTTTACCTCTATCTTCATCATTAATCACCCTACCACCCAGCTTCGTGTCATCCGCAAACTTTGAAACTGTACTGACTAGGCCGACATCTAAATCGTTAATATATATAAGAAAAAGCAAGGGGCCCAATACAGAACCCTGAGGAACGCCACTCGCTACATTAGCCCAACACGACTCTGCTCCATCAATGACCACCCTCTGTTTCCTGCCTCGCAACCACTCTTCTAGCCAATTTATTACTACACCCCTGATTCCATGAGCCTTAGTTTTTTCAATGAGTCTTTTGTGCGGCACGGTGTCAAACACTTTTTGAAAATCTAAATACACTACATCAACCGCCCGGTCTATCGTAAACATCAACCACGCTTTGGAAAAATTCTAAAAGATTAGTTAAGCAAGATTTGTTTTGCCTAAATCCGTGCTGCGTATTTCTAACTAGCTTATGGAATTCTAAGTGTTCGACTATACGATCCATAATTATTGATTCCAGTAGCTTACCTACAACAGACGTTAAACTGATTGGTCTATAATTTCCTGCCGCACCTTTATCGCCTTTCTTAAAGAGAGGTGTTACGTTTGCTAACTTGAAATTATCTGGTACGCACCGCTCAGAAATAGACACATTAAAAATCTTTGTTAGCGGCACAACAATGCTATCTTTTAATTCTTTTAGTTGTATAGGATATATGGAATCCGCCCCGGTGATTTACGCGTTTTCATTTTAGCAATATAGCGCATTACCTCCCTTCACTAACCACTATATTATCCAAAATATTACCATTATCAAACGGTATTATGTCCGTGACCGTAGGGATATTTGTTACATCTTCTATAGTAAAAACTGACGTAAAAAATTTGTTTAGCAAGGTAGCCATTTCCTTGTTTCAGAAACTAGATCTCCATTTAGATTTTTCAAAGGCCCCAAGACACTTTTTACTGGATTTCTATTATTAACATATTGAAAGAATCGCTTGGGGTTTTCTTTACCGTCACGAGCTATGGAGATTTCAAATTCGTGCTTGGACTTTTTTATTACACTTTTTGCTTCACGCCTTAGAGATATGTAGTTGTTTCATAACCACAAATTGTCTTTATCGCACTTATGTAGCCTATAAGCCCTATCTCTACTCTTTATAATGTCTCCTACTCTAGAAGTAAACCACAAGGGCTTGTTGTTTACTTTCGCACGCTTAATTTTGTACGGTACACATTCCTCATTTATAGTCCAAATACTGTTTCGAACGATTCCCACATTAGTTTTGCGTTGGAGTTCCCCATCACGTTTTCCCAATTGACGTGTGACAATTTATTTCGAAATTTACTAAAGTCTGCGTGCTGGAAGTTAGGAATTTTCGTCGAGTTAGCTGGTTTCGAGTGACTTACTGAGAGGACAAACTCTACCATATTGTGATCGCTATTGCCCAACGGTTCTATTATTTGAAGATCAGTAATTAGCCTATCATCCGTAGTTATTACTAAATCTAAAATACTGTCCAACCTCGTAGGTTCCCCAACCTTTTGAATAAGAAAGCTATCCTCGAGAAAATTAACTAAACGATTACCTTCCGCGTCTCCCTGCATTGTATCGTAATTTACGTTAGCGCAATTAAAGTCACCCATAACTAAAGCCTGCTCACTACCGATTATTCGCTTTAGTTCACGATATAACGCTTCGTCCGTATCAGCTGTTTGATTAGGGGGCCTATATATAACCGCAACAACAAGTTTGAAATCGTTCAATTTAAGTTCTGCTATAGTCGAATCTATCGGTTCTGGAATTGTGTGCTTTACTTCTATAACGTTCGCTATATTATCTTTGATATACAACATAACACGCCTCCTCGCCTACCTATTCTGTTTTTAACAAAAAGTCTATAACCTTTAATTTGATACTCCCCTACAAAGTCACGAGTTTCAGTGCTAAGCCACGATTCATTTATCGCAATTAATCATAGTCTTTACAAGCAATTAAAGAAAAAAATTCGTTTATTTTATTTCGTAGGCTACGAGCATTTAAGGATAGAACCTTCAAATTGTTTGTAATTGCGACAACTTCGCGAGCGCAGTGGAAATTTATGGAATTTACGCTGGGACCGTTCGAGTTACGGCAGCCTGAAAAGAAGAGACAGTATTATGAAATAGTCTTCCTAAACGCGCAGCTCCTACGTCATTAAGATGAAGTCCATCTCCGAGGAACAAGTCCCTCCTGCCGCAGAAACTGTTCCAAAAATTCTCAAAATGCACTCCTTCCTGTTGGCAAAGAGACTTTAGGTTATTGTTAATATAGGTCGCCTTGCTGTAGAAATCGTTACGATGGATAATTCGAGGAAGTATACCTGTTAAAACAATCTTATTAGTTTTTTCCTTTAATCGCTCTAGTAAGTCCCTGTACCTAGCCAGCAGTTCTTCCGATCTAGAATTTAAAACGTTATTAGTACCGACATGAATAACATACGTTGTGTCCTCGGAGGTACCATCTGTAAATTGGTCAACACTATTAGTTATATCCTCCACCCTTGCACCAGGGTAGCAGTAACGGCGCCTACGACGAGGGTTTCTCCCACAGAATTCCTCGAGCTGTCCTCGAACAATGGAATCGCCAACGAGTCGTATTTCCGGTTCATCATCATCTTCAAAACCTAAAACAGAAAACTTATTGTTTGTTATTACTGGTAGACATGTCTTAGGTTTTCTCAATGGGGCTCCATTACGCACTCGAACGAAGGGTTGGGAACTAGGAGAAGAGAGAGGGCTATTAATACTATTTATATTATTAATAGAAACTGAGGCAGGAGGGGTCGCAACTGGAGTCTCAAGGGATTCTAATTTTGCCGTCAGGAGCATCACCCTTTCTTCAAGGCTTACTCTGGCCTCCTTCTCACGTTCTAACTCGTTCCTCAGCACTTTTAAGTTTGAGCACCACCTGCAAACTAACTGTTCATTATTATTAGCCATTGTAAACGCGTAAGCGGCAAATTTCCCTTCACAGCGACTGCAAGTACTTGACGGGGGTGCCATGCTTTTAATTAGTTAAACAACAAAAAAAAAAAAAAAAAAAATGAGCGTTTGGAAATTAATAAATTACAATGTAGGTCTACCGCGTTTTTGAAACGCAGAAACAGGTTCTTGTAACACAAATTTATACTAAATGCATATAGAATTAAGCTACCGACAAAAGATCTGTAAAAGAAGAGTATTTATAACACTTATCTGTCCGCGATTTGACCCGACTTTTTTCCCTTTTCTTCACACGGTGCGGGACAACACTCTACCTGACCTCTCGAAGGAAGGAAAAATGAACCTTATGTCAGCACGTTTTTTGATAGATTTGAAAAACAACACGGCAAGCCACGTTTGATCAAATAATATAGTATTGAATAACGACAATAAATGAAATATATTCGTTAATGAATGATTAGTAGCACGAAGTAATTTAGTTATGAATGCACCGAACACTATTTTTTTTAAAACACTTCAACGAAAACCACTTATATTCAAATTAAGAATCCAACCACTAAATATATACTGTAGATTGGGGTAATCAGGCCCACCCTAAGTTAATTGGTTTATTATGCTACGTTGAAGAAATTTTTTTATTTATGTTTTTAGATATGCATTTGAATCCTTAATAATTACTTAAGAAATAATGTGCATCTTAGTTTTTAAGAATTTGCAGCAGCATATTTTTTCTACAAGTGTTTTTTCCAAAAATTTTCTCTTTCTGGATCATGGGAAAATACTAGGCATTAGTGCAACATAAAGGAAAATAGCTATGTAATTTTTTTTGTATAAACTACAAATATAATAAGGTATCCATCAATGAAGTTTTAACTTTGTCTACCGATTGTGGGTCTAAATAGAACCCCTGGGGTTATTAGGCCCAGTAGGTTCTGGGTGATATTGTAGCAGGCAGGCCCACTACCAGGCTAGGTTAATGTTCAGGAAACAAATATATTATTTTATTTCTATAATAAGACTAAAACCATTTGTATTGCAGGAGAATAAATAAGAGAAATAATTATACCATATACCAGATACTAATAAACTAAAAATTATCAAGGAAGAATTAATTAATTAAAGAGCAGTATTTTCTGTTATACTAAAGTCTCATTTACAGCTTACTGTGTTAAAGGTGTTCTATTGTCACATTTTATGTTTTTCTGGAACCATTTGTTTCATCTCTGCTACTTTAAAGCCATATGAAAGTGCATGAACCTGAATGACAAGAACCCTAGCTATTTACAAAATTCCCAGTTTTGCTAGTCATAAATTGATCTTAATTATATCTTGAGCTATTGGTTTCTCACTACAAACTAAACTTAACCTTACTATTACTTAGATTTCTCTGATTAGAAAATTTATCAAGTCCCTTCTTAAAACTATCCAAAGTACAGGTATCCCCGACTTCACATGGCCCCATACAACGCAGTTTCATTATTGACACTTCAAAAAATGCTCCATAACAAGAAGGCCAAGCAATTCATTGGACAGGTTTTTCACACAATTTCATCAACCAGGGCCTTCTTCAGTGCCATAGGGTGCCTCCATCAGGAGAACAAGACCCTGATCATCATGCTTCTGCTCCTGAGGGAACCAGCCAGCAATAGCTCCTCTCACCCTTAACCCACCAGTGCCACAGAGTCATGGGTTGGAATGTGACAACAGAGCTAAGGCACTACTAGTGATTAAGAAGCCAGCTCCAAGATACCCTAATAGTGAGTGTTTATTAAATTTGGCTTATTACTAAATACTGTAAGTTTCATTTATTTATTTACTTAATATGCATTTTATTTGTTAGATAATATTTTCTTTTCCAGATATTATTATTATTGATAATAATATTTTATTTTCCAACATATTCTTTAATTTTTGTGGTGACAGGATCTATAGGGATAGGTGCAGCCACCATGTTATAATTTCCCTATATAACGTAGATTCCTATAACGAGGAATCTCCAGGAACACACCTACTATGTTATGCAAGGGATACCTGTACTGCTATTTACCACTGTAGTTTGCAAATTATTAAAAAAATTAGCGTATTAAAGAAGATTTTTTTCTGTTACTTTCATTTTGTATTCACAGTTTTTCTGTAAAACTCTTTATGTTAAGATATTTATCCAATTTAGGGTAAAGTTGCCAATGGTTCCACATCAGTTCTAATGTTACACATTTGATTTAAAAAACTTGCCACAAAATACTGTTACAGTGAAGGAAATAAAATTCATGCGAAACATTACTTCTAGTAAAGAAGTTACTAGAAGTAATGTTTCGCATGAATTTTATTTCCTTCACTGTAACAGTATTTTGTGATGAGTTTTTTAAAGTCAAATGTGCGACATTAGGAACAATGCGCAAGCACTGGCAAGTATTTTGTGATGAGTTTTTTAAAGTCAAATGTGCGACATTAGGAACAATGCACAAGCACTGGCAACTTTACCCTACAGAAATAAATTCATCAATATAATTAGATTTTCAGAAAAGCTTCCAAAATTTCTAAACCATAACCTTTAGTTTTTAATAAGTATGCCTTTTGCTCTTCATAATCAAACTATTATTTCTTAACTGCCTGTAATTATCAAAACCTACTAGGCTATTACTGCTTTTAAACTCCCTGAATTCTCTTTTATTTTTAACCATTTCAGCTATTTCCTTATTCCACCACAAATATTTCTTAATCTTGTTATTCCTAGTAGTTCTAAAAGTATATCCCCTAAAATTTCTTTGAACCTAGATCCTATCTCAATAGTATTTTTATTGGCAAATTCATTATTCCACATTACTCAACAATTTCCTAAATTTACTATAGTCAGCCCTTGGTGATTTCATTTTCATTTTTGGGGGTCTTGAGTTGGTGGGTTCCTGTAAGAAATTTGGGGACTGTTTAGGGAGCTACGAGAAAAAGCTTAGGAACCACTGATTCAGACTATATCAGAGCAAACTCAGTGCAAAGCCATCGATAGTTATGGGATACATCTCAGTAGACTCACTTTAATATATCAGTGCATTCTACCCAGTTATAAACTGGGTAGAAAAATGGTTAGAAGACAGAACAAGAGTAATTTTAAATGGTCATAAATCTGGGTGGCAGAAAGTGAAAAGTCGGGTACCACAGTGTGGGGGTTATGAAGTTTTTCACCCCCCCCTGATTTTCAAGTCCTATTTGGTTCTTCTCACAATTTTTTCTCTCCCAACAGGAGTCTAGTTAGTTGGCCTGTTAGTTGTAAAAATACCAGATACCAGTACCAGAAGTTCAATTGGAAAGCCTAGTAAAAGGTTATGAAACCAGAGTAGACTACCAGAAAAAATAAGGCAGAAATTTAAGATAGACATGTCCTGTTGGAAGCCAAGGGAGTTCGGAAAGCCTTTAAAGGTATGATGTTAAGTGCTTTAGCTGTAATCCTTGGCCAGTGTACAATAGGAAGGAGGACTTGTTCATAATTCTTTTTCCTAGTTATTTGTCGAGGTATTTGTATTTTGCAATCATTGTTATTATTAATTATTATTATTAAAAGTAGATGTTTTTATATATATATATACAGTATATGTTGTTGAAATTGCAACCGCGTATAGATAGGTATAATAAGTCAGCCAGGTTAGAAGCAGACACCAGACCTTTACTTATTGCCCAGTTTGCAGTGCATGCTTGAGACCTGTCAGAGTTGCCTTTGGCCAAATCCAGTTCTTCTGTGATCCATTCATGTAACTAGCTACAGAACCTAGTAGAGTAAATACTCGATAAGTCAGACTATATAGGGCTCTAGCCAGTCTGACTCATTGTGAATTACCTTAATTATCCCCCTATTTACCCCTACAAAGAAAAGAGGCATAAATACTCTCTAACCTTTTAAGTTTGATTAGTGAGAGTCTAATACAATGTTCAAAATAAACAAAATAAACATTAAAAAACAATAAAACTTTGTTTCACTTACTGTTGCTAGAATTATTTTAAATGTGAAACAAAAAATTTTATTGTTTACCTTTTTCGTACAATACAGTATTAAAAAAACACTTCACTTAGTAAAAGAAACAAAATAATAATGGCATTTGACATAGGAAATAAAACACTTCTCTCAGTAAAATAAACAAAAGAATAATAGCACTTGACAGAGGACGAGTCCAACTCATCCCGAATTCCAACTCATCGAGTATTTACTGTATCATTATTATAGGACACCAGTCACATTATTCCAGAGTTTAGGTTTTGCCCATGCTTGTTTGGCACTGATTATATAGGTTGATTAACTTACGTAACATAGGTTTGCCATAATTGTCAAGGTTTGTATTCATTTTTTTTATGTTGGTTATTTATTATTTATGCATCTTGATTTCATGAGTAAGAACTTTATGTTTTCTAGGAATCAATTATGAAGTTGTGTTTCCAGTTAATGTCTGTTGATTAATTGTCTGTTATTTTATGATTGTAATTAATGGTGCCTAGTGCATGTAACTAATAATCTTGTGTTGTCTAGGCAACCAGTTGGGACTCAACTAGTACAGACTAATCAGGCTAGGATTATGGATCCAATCCAATTGGAGCTACAAAGTCCATTGAGATTGTGTCAACCACTGTTGGCCACTGGGATCTGCCCTGAAATCAGGCTTGTGACCCTAACACTACTAACTAAATAGCTGCTTTGTATGATAAAAATCAGGTCACAGGGTCAAGTTTGGAGGGTAGCTCGGCTGGGACAAGGGTTCACATTTGGTACAAGTCATTTCCAGTACTTGTCTCCCACTTGCTTTCAAATCATTTCTGCCAAATCTCACTAGTTGTTATTTGTTTTCCAGAGGTTTTCGTTAATTGTGATTCATTGCCAGTTTTTTGTTTCGTGTGTTTATATTTTTATACTGAATAATTGTACTAACCAATAGTAGTTTATTTCTATTAGGTTTACCTTGGAATTCCAGCCCCTTTCTTGGACTCTAGTGGCTGGGTTTCTTCTTAGTGGAGATGAGAATTTAGTAAATAGAACTTTGCGGAGTCTTTTAGAGTTAATGTGTGAGTTGGACCTGAATAATCTCCCAGAAAGGCAGAGAAGATTTAGCAAATAGAACTTTGGGAAGTCTTTTACAGTTAACGTGTGAGTTGGACCTGAATAATCTCCTGGAAAGAAGGCGAGGATTTTGTGAATAGAAATTTGGGAAGTCCTTTACAGTTAACATGCAAGTTGGACCTGAATAATCTCTTGGAAATAAACAACTGATGAGAGAGGCATTACTGGATACCTGAGGAAACTATCCCCTTGCCCAGTCTTTTGACTATCACGAACCCAGAAATATGAAAGGGTGCTGGATGGCTTGATGATACAGATGCTTGAGGACTACAGCCTACACAGCCACTGCAGCAACAGGGATCCATTTTAACTTTTTAAGACCATTACTCTTTATTTTATATCAAAATGATTTAGAGAATAGGTAGACCAAGCAAATTTTCCAAATTTGCAGTTAATACAAAAGTAGTTGCCCATTACAAATACAGAAAATTCTTATAAACTACAAAAAGATCTTGATAGATTAGTTGTTTAGGCTAGCAAATGGAATTTGATGTTCAAAAGTGCAAATTCATCCATTTTGATAAAAATAATAAAAACTTTAGTTATGAAATGCAAGGAAACAGGTGAGGGGATGTTAGACAGGAAAGAGATTTTGACATTAGTTAGTAGTGATCTAAATTTCCTAAGCAGTGCTTAGAGGCTAAAAATAAGGCAAATAAAATGTTAAGTATTAAAAGGAATGTTAGTTACAAAAGTAAGGAAGTCATCTATAAATTATATAATTCTTATGTTAGACCTTGCTTAAAATACTGCATTCAACTTATGTTAGACCTTGCTTAAAATACTGCATTCAACTTATGTTAGACCTTGCTTAAAATACTGCATTCAAGCTTAGTCCCCTCACCTTAGACATGATATGCTTGAAGGTGTGCAACATAGGGCAATTAAGCTTATCCTAACCTAAAAAGAGTGGAATACAAGGAAAGATTCAATGAACTAGGTATGTTTAGTTTCAAGAGAGACGGTTTGGGGGGAGATATGATACAGATATTCAAAAGGTTTTCAGGCTTGGACAATTTAGATACAAGTAACTTTTTTTTATTAGAATTTGATAGAAAAACTTGAGGGCATAAGAAAATTAGAAAACAAACTTGTAGACTAGATCTACAAAAATAATTTAATTGTAAGAATAATACCATAGATTTTTGGAATGACTTGCCATATGTTGTGGTAAATAGTAGCTCCTTAGTTAGTTTTATGAAAAGTTGGATGCTTTCATGAAAGTTTATAAATTATGTAACTAGTGTATAATTTTAACTTAACCCTTTCAGTGCGTGTGGTAAACTATGTTTACCATAAAAAGCCTCTCAGGACGCATGGTAAACTATGTTTACCATTAAAAATCTTCTCTCAGGACGCATGGTAAACTATGTTTACCATTAAAAATCTTCTCTCAGGACGCATGGTAAACTATGTTTACCATTAAAAATCTTCTCTCAGGACGCATGGTAAACATTGTTTTCCACGTTTAATAAACAGTCTATGAACCCCCTCGTTCCTATTAGAACAACGTAGTTAGTTCCCTGACTAATATTAGACATCAAATGGTGGTATTTGGCATCTTTTTTTATTTTCTGACTCTCAGCTCACCAGAGGGGGGAGTGAAATAGACTCCCCCAATCAGTTCAGCATGGCATCCACAAGCAGTAATAAGCGTAAAAAATCCTCTCTAGATAAGAATGAGATAAACGAATATCTCTCAATGTGTTCTGAAAGTGATATAGAATGTGAAAGTGAGGATGACGGGCGCAAGATAATGTATGGGATATATACAAAACCGATCAAGTAGTGACGATGATGAAGAAAATGTGGTACTTTGGAAAGAGATCTGCCTAAAGCAACAAAATTGAGCGAGAATTTTGAATGGCAGGAAATTGGTGAAAATATAGGCTGTACCAGAGGTGGGTGGCAGTTTATGGTGAAAATAAAGTGCTCTTCAATGGTCAAACTCATACGATGTATGATGTTTTTTGTGAAGTTTTTCCCAAAGAAGTAATTGAGCTAATGGTTACAGAAACAAACAAATATGCAACTCAATTTCTGGCTGCTACACCTAATCTGAAATCAACATCTCGGTATAGTGCATGGGTCCCAACTACGTTTACAGAAATGAAGCAATTTATAGGGCTTTTACTTCTCATGGGTATTATACAAAAACCCAAGATAGTATGTATTGGTCAACCGACAGTTTTTATGCTACTCCAGTATTTACAGCAATCATGAAAAGAGACAGATTTACCAACATTCTTTCTTTTTTGCATTTTGCTGACAATGCAGATGAGACGTTGAAGGAAAGAGGGGGGAAGATGGTGAAATTGCATGACTTTATTGAGTTGATGACATCTGCTCTTGAATCAAAATATTCAACTTCTCAGAATCTAAGTTTGGATGAATCTTTGTTGCTGTGGAAGGGCAGACTCAGTTTCCGGCAATACATAAAAACGAAAAGATCACGTTTTGGGATAAAAAATTTCAAACTTGTGGATGAAAATTGTGTTACTTTGAAATATAAAATATATACCGGGACCATGAAACTGTTGCTGATTTTTCTAAGACAAAGTATTGTAGTAATATGATGGAAAAATATTTAGGAAAAGGTCACAACGTCTTCACTGATAACTTCTATACATCACCAAAACTATACAAATACCTTAGTGATAATAAAACTGGTGCCGCAGGGACTGTTAGAAGTAATCGTAAGGGCTTATGCCATGCTATGAAAACTATGAATGTGGCAAAAGGAAAGAAACTTGCCTTTGAGACTCCTGAACTGCTTTCCCTTGTGTTTCATGACAAGAGAAGAGTTTGCATGCTCTCCAATTACCATTCGAACAGTGACATGACAGTAACACGTAGATCAAAGGAAGGTCGAGTCAAAAAACCATTCCAGCTTGCGTACATGAATATAACAAACATATGGGATATGTAGACCAAACAGACCAAATACTGCATTATTACTCTGTCCCAAGAAAGTCTCTAAAATGGTATAAGAAGCTGGCAATGCATTTGATTCAGGCCCGAGTACTAGATGCTTGTGGAATTTATAATCTCATAAAAAAGGGAAAAGTTCCCTTTCTAGACTTTTGCCATGAGATTATAAAAGGACTGACATCTGCAGATGAACCTAACTTGAAGAAATCAGTAGTTCCAAGACTAGTTGGAAAACATTTTACCAAGAAAATTACATCAAATTCTGAACGTACCCCAAGACCAACAAAGAGATGCAGGGTATGTTATGCCCATGGGATAGAAAAACGAGTACATTTTCAATGCGAGACATGCCCCGATACCCCAGGGTTATGCGCTGAACCATGTTTCAAAATTTATCACTTAGCATTTAACTTTAGTTAACTAAATAAAGATAATATCTCTATTTTATTTCATTTTAACCTTTATTTTTTTGTTACCCATGAAAAAATTGAAAATATTATTGATAGAAAACCTATTTTAAAGGCAAACAAAAGACAAAGCAAAAAAATAATTCAAGTTTATTTTCTGGCGCATTTATACGTGCAGCTTTCGTTCTGGGGTATTAGCGTGACACGCACAGGGCATATCAGAATGGGACGCAGCGAAAGGGTTAAGTTATGTTGGCTACTTTGGTAATTATTGAATGTGTCACCAACACTGAAATTAATATCCAAAATATATTTTTCTAATGTATTTTGGTGTGTTCTGTTCAAATATGACCTTTATATCTTGCACAAATGAACCGAAACAAAGTTATGAAACATTAAAGTTTTCCTATGTTTTGGTTCATTTTTGCTAGAAATGAAGGTCATATATGAACCAAACACACCAAAATACGGTACATTAGAAAAATGTATTTTGGATATTAACAAAAACCAAATAGGTAGGTGTGTGTGTGTGATATATATATATATATATATATATATATATATATATATATATAACCTAAACCTGTGTGTTCTCCAATTGCATGTACTAACTGGGGGGGCTTTGCCCACCCAGACATCCCCCATGATAATATATATTATATATACATACTAAACTTACCTTATTGTGGAGGTTCAAGGTCACTATTGGTGAAACATTCAATAATAACCGGAACTTCTTCCATTTAGTGGCCCTATTTCAAAAATAGACTTCCATAGTGAGTTGATTTATTTTGATTATATATTTTATATAGTTTTAATTTTACTTTTACTAAACTAAACCAAAACTTTTTCCATTAGGTTACATTAGGGTATTGTTGTTGTTGGTTAGCCGATCAGCCCACCCTGACTGAGCAAGCCAGTGGCACGCAGGTAACCAATTGCCCTCTCTGGAGTGGACCAGAGGTTCAGCGTACTAGTGATGATGTGTTGTATTCTATGTTGTGCTAGAGTGGTACAGTCTGTCATAATGTGTTCAATTGTTTGTGGTATGTCCTGGCAGGTGTCATCTGTGGAGTTGTCGAGTCTGTGTTTATATGTCTGTAAGTTGGGGTGATGTCCACATTAGAATCATGCTAAGTTAACTCAATCCAATCTGCTCAGGCTGGTCTCTGACCTGTCAATGGGTGGTAGCTTCGCACCTAGGACCACATTTGGACCAAGTCTTATCAGTACTTTGTGGGTTAGGTGTGTGTGTATGTGTTTTCTATACTGTGATGTCTGTGAGGCATGGTATGGAATGGAGTATTTGGTTATAATGTCTCTCTGGTATTACCTTAATGGTGCAAGGTGTTGGTGCGTGATTGTACATATAGTGGCAAGGATGTTGTGGGTTAGTTGTTACTACCGCCATGAATTGTTTCCCTCATGTCTAAATGTTCCCTAACTTTCAATATTTTGTTTCTGTGTGCAGGTGTTCTATTGGTGTTGTTTCAGTACATCCTGTAATGATACAAAGTGCGTTGTTTAGTATTGTCTGTAAGGTGTTTGTGTGTGTTGTGTGTGTTTGAAATAATGGGTGCCCAGCATGGGCTAGCATAGTCCATAACTGAGCAAATATATTGTTTGTATATGAGTGATGTGTGTTTTCCTACCAGTGTCCAAAGTTTGTGCCTGTTAGTACCCTAAGTGTGTTAAGGTTAAGTCTTGACGTACATTTGTTTTTAATATCCTGAATATGGTTTGTAAAGATAATGATGTGTTGTATGTGACTCCAAGTACTTTGTCCTGTGAGTGTGTGGAATGTTGGTATTGTTTAGTGTAAGCTGTAGAATTATCTGGTGTTCTTTTGTGTTGCTTGTAAGCAAGGTGATGGTTGATTTTGTGGGTACTACTTTGAGTCTATTATGTGTGAGCCAGTCTTGTATACTGTTTATGTATGTTTTGTAGGTTATTTGTAGTGGTGTCAATGTTATTGTGGGTGGATGTTAGTGTGATGTCATCTGCATATGATAAGGTAAGCATGTTATCTATAGGTATTAGAATGTCATGCATGTATAAGTTGAAGTGTGTTGGTGAGAGAACAGAGCCTTGAGACCCATTCGGAAAAAGCTTATTTTTGGATGACTTGCCATTAAATGTGAAATGTAGCTTCCTAAAAGATAGTTGCTCAGCCACCTTTTAGTGTTGTTGTGCATGTTTGTGTTGAGTACTTTATTTATGACAGGGAGCATGCGAAAGCATCAAATGCTTTACTAATGTCTATTGTTGCTAATAGTGTACGTTGAGCTGGTTGTCTGGAGTTGATGCCATCCATGATGTGCTGTGTGAGGTTAGTGAGTAATGTCGTGGTTGAGTGGTGAGGTCTGAATCCATGTTGAGTAGGCAATAGTGGTATGGTTAGGTTGTTTTAGTGAATGTAAAACTACATAAAATATTTAATCAAAATAAAATCTTTTTTTAGAAGTCTATTTCAGAAATGGGGCCACAAAATGGAAGCAGTACCGTACCATTTTATGTTAATTAGTTGACTTGAGATTGATGTTTTGTGAAATTTTATTATGAAATATAGCTTATGACTTGGATAACTTCATGTTTTCCAAATGAAACGTAACGTGATGTAATATTCTGCACGTGTACGAAGCCAAAGTTTTCCTAATAACCGACCCGACTAACATTTCCTGAAGCAAGCCAAAAACTTCATAGTCTGGGTAATTTTAAGTACACACCTCAAGCTTAATTTAATCTAATCTGTAAGCAATGCCCTACTTGAGGTTCTAAAGTAAATGAATAAGGTTTTAGGGTTACGTAGGTCTATACAACAAAGCAATCACTTTGGATCTTGGTTAGCCTTGGATAAGTTTTGAATCATAAGAATTAGTGGTACAGGTCATTGCAATCTAAAAAGCAGCATAAAAAATTAATAAACTTAAAACTTAAAATCTTAATATTATTATATTTCGCCTACACAAATGAACAGCAATATTTAAAAAAAAGAAAATGTACCTTTTGAAGTCTTCTAGTGGCCGCCATGATTGTTTGCTATTTGTTTTGAAATTCATGCCCGTCTTCTTCTTGTCAAATATTCCAAGAACAAATTCTGTTTCAGTCATTGACAAATTTTACACTAACTCAGTATGTTCACATTCTATAAAATTTCCTATATTTTTGTGGTCCAAAATTCACAAGTTCACATTACATTCATAGTAAATTTACAATCATACACCGGTCAAAATCTTGAGCTTCGATTCGAAGCCAGCACATCAACATTTAGGATGTTACATTCAAAATCTGAGTGCCCATGTCAAAAAACTAAATGTTATACCAGTGTTTACAATCTCCGAAACAGTATTGGATTGAGGCACAAAAATACTTTTCTTCCTACGATTCGTCAGCCTGTGGGGGAAATGAAATATGGCCAGTAAATAGGCAATTTATAATCTCAAACTCAGCATTACCTCAATAGACGATGGGAAGAGATTTACAGGCCCAACCTCCGTAGGCAAACAACCAAACAAACAAACACTTTATTTCAGACTCAACAGGTACAAACATTATACAAGAGGTCCATAGAAGATTAAGAGATAGTTCTCTAGAGCACTGACTAAGTAGGCCAGTGAATCACTGTGTATAATGAACATACAATTGCCTACGCCAATGCTTCCAGATTTGAGATTTATAAAATATATCGGAGACCAGTCCATTAACCATGCGTGGCTTCTATTATCTTAGGCAATAGGTATGTATAGGCAGAAACTTCTGTAAAAGTAAACATTTTCAGACTCGTTCCAATACTCTTTAATAATATACAGTATTATTGAGAAATAAGAGGACAAAGAGATGGTACATATTATAGTTTATTGGCAAACGTTTCGGAAAATTTTAATTCCCATCATCAGTGCTAAAAAGTTAAAAATAAAAAATTAGCAAATTTCAAAATGTCACCACCTGAATTTCGAAAAAATATTATAACTATATGGCCGTAATCTACATAACAATATAACGGCGATAGTGCATAAGTTGACCGTAAATTATTCTTGAAAAAATACCTGGCCATAAAATATAAATAGATAAAGTAAAATGATTTTTACACGTTTAATGTAATGCCTTATGGTACTTTTCCATTATCTGCCCCCTCGAAACTTACGGAAGAATTACTGAATGTCCAGTTAGGTCAACTGTACGCCCTTGGCCCCCTTGATGATTGGTTAGGTTAAGTCTTGATATTTTCGTCAGTTTTAACGAAATTATCACGACTTAACCTAACCAGTCATAGTGTATAGTCGAAAAAATACTTGGCCGCAAATTAGTTAACACCAATTTCTTGTTTGTTTGTGACAGCTTTCGAAAAAAACAAAATGGCTGGATACATATTATCCATGTTGATATGAATTTTTATTCGTTTTAGCACACATCGGCGTTTTTCGACGAAAACATACAAGGCGTTATAAAAGATCTGAACGACTTGATTCGTTAATACTTTTCATACTAAATAAGATACAAATCATGAAGCACATGTAAGCGATAGAGCAACTAATAAAGTTTTTCTTTGTATAAGACCAAGGTTGTCAACATTCATGAACTACGAATCAGGATCAGAGATGCAATAGCGATGGTCGATGATGGCATGCTTGAACGCACATGGCGAGAAATTGAATATCAATTGGATGTTGTACGGGCGACCAATGGCGCACATGTTGTTTATTAAACATGTATGTAAAACGTTTAGTTGTGCGGAGTCACATGGACAAATTGTTTCTTTGTATGTTATTGAGTTATCACATTAATAAAGATTGAAATCGTTCAGATCTTTTATGAACACCCTGCATTTTTCTGGTCAATTTTTAGGCGTTTTGTATGAATCTGACATCTGCTTCCTGTGCAAATGTGTAATTTTTGAGATATCTTTACTTCAAGATAATACAAAAACTACGCATTTGTACAGAAAACGGATATCAGATTCGTGCAAAACGACTAAAAATTTACTAGCAAAATATGTTTTCATCTTTCCCTAATGAATAACCTAACCTAACCTCCTCAAAATCAAGATCACAGGAAGGGCACAACATATCGCGAATACGTACGGCTGATATAACTAAATGAAGAACGAAAAATCAATATATCGCGAATACGGCTACTGAATGAGGAGCGAAAAAAGAAAAAAAAAGGTGAAATTACTAGATAAAAACGAAATATTTTCAAGTGAAGATATTTCAAAAACTACACATTTGCACAGGAAACGGATGTCAGATTCATGCAAAACGACTAAACGTTGACCAGAAAAATGTTTTAATCGAAAAACACCGATGTGTGGTAAAACGAATATTACCCAACACT
Source organism: Bathynomus jamesi (assembly GCA_023014485.1). NCBI lineage: Eukaryota > Metazoa > Arthropoda > Malacostraca > Isopoda > Cirolanidae > Bathynomus > Bathynomus jamesi. The sequence continues at coordinate 113,962 of JAJOZX010001560.1, forward strand.
TTTTTCAAAGAGTACTATTTTTGTGCAAATACGTTATAAGCAAGTTATTATGAAATACAGGGTGTACATAAAGTCAGGATCTTTTTGTGAAGCACTTGGAAATTACATGGAATTCAATCATAAAATGATAAAGTGGTAACATTTATTAAATAATTAAGAGTAGGATTCGACGTGACGCCCATCAGTATCCCTGCACAGCTCAAATCGTTCCGCAGCATTTCTAAACACATTCTGGAGCATTTGCGGGGTTATGTTATCTGCAGCAGTTCGTATACGTGTACGTAAGTTTTCAAGACTCGTAATCTTCGTCTGATAGACGTGCGATTTGATAAAGCCCCATGCAAAGAAATCTAAAGGGGTTAAATCTGGTGATCTCGCTGGCCAAGGTCTGTTGCTTCCGCGTCCGATCCAGCGATTTGGAAAAGTCCATTTAGATAATCCTGAACAATTTTGGCATAGTGACAAGGAGCACCATCATGTTGATAGACGACGGTACTAACAATCCTATCCCCAATCAGCTAAGGTTCAAGGAATTGCTGCAACATGTCCAGATAAATAAGCCCCGTAATTGTAGCTTCAGCAAAGAAAAAAGGACCATAAACCTTAGATTTTGTTAAACCCATCCAGACATTAACTTTAGGTGAGTCTCTTTCCCAATTTTGGACGAAATCATTCGGTCTTTCATCTGCCCAAATTCGACAGTTATGACGATTTACTTTTCCACACGTATGGAAAGTGGTTTCATCACTAAAGAGAATGTTGTCCATTAAATTATCACTCCAGATTTGTTCTACGAGATCAGCACACACAGCACTTCGTCGAGGGAAATCTTCCTCATGTAAATCATGTAAAACCTGCAAATGATAGCTTTTCTTCTGCAAATTAACTTTCAGAATTTTGTGCACAGATGACGTCGGGAAGCCGAGTCTGTGTGATGCAGCACGAACGGACGTACGTGGCTCCTCAGTGATAATTCCGCGTACTGCATTCACGGTAAGATCTGACATACACGGTCGTCCTGATCTTGCTTTATCATTTACAGATCCCGTTCGTTTAAATTTGTTCACCAATTTTCGTATTGTCTTGTCTATTGGTCCCGGCTTATGAAATCTCCTTCTAAACTTCTCTCTGATGTCATTGTATTTCTTTCCCTCGATTCGCCAAATTACTATTGCCACACGCTCTTCTGTATTCATTCTAAGGGCTTCTGAAAAAAAAGATAGAAAAAAATAATTATTTCACAAAAATAGATCCTGACTTTATGTACACCCTGTATAATACAGTATCTCGTTGCTATCATTCATATGCTTGACCAATCATGTGACATCATGTGTTTCCATTGTGGCTGCGAGGCAGTTATTCATAATATTTTTGTTAGTTTTAACGAAAATATCACGATAATGATTGCAGATATTCAGAGCTGTGCGCTCTAACTGATAAATATAGCGCCGCTAACGCTAATGCTAATGCATATAAATTCTAGCTCCGCTAACGCTAACAGTTTTTAAAATTAGCGGCGTTAACGCTAACACTAATTTTGGCGCTAATTTTTATGAAATGTATAGCTAAGTACTATTTTTTAATAATAATAATAATAATGCATTTGTATATTTATATGTGTTCGCTATTTGTTGTTATCTTTTATAGTGTCAAATGGGAACAAAATTATATCTTTAAAATGATTATTGGGTATTCAAGAAAAATGCGTAATTTGATATTTATAATTAAACTTATTTATTGGAAAGACATGTCCTCTTTTACATACTCAGTTCAGGAAACTGTTATTATTATACATTCTGCGTTCAGCATTATGCACAAAAAGTAACGTAATATAGAGAATACCATTCTAAGACTATTCATTTTAATTTATATTAGCGCTTAGCGGTTAGCGCCTAACATTGCCTAAAAATGTAGCTGCGCTATCTGTTCCGCTAACTATTTTGAAAAATAGCGCCGCTAATGGATGCGCTAATTAGCGCCGCTAGGCACAGCTCTGTAGATACTGATGCAGATATCAATGACAGTATTGTATCATGTTTCGCAGATGACAAAGATATGCAAGGAAATATTGAATGAAAGTGACAGAAAAATTACAAAAGAACATTGAAACATTATTCCAGTGGGCAGAAGACAACAATATGAAGTTCACCGAAGAAAAATTCCAACTTCTAAGATATGGTAATAACAAGGAGCTACAGAAAAAGGGTAAACTCTGCAAGCTAGACATATAACACCAAATCCACAAGTCATTGATCTTGGAGTAATAATGTCGTCGGATGCAGAATTCAGAGAGCACTATAACATCAAAATTACAACGGCTAGAAAAATAATGAGAATCATCTGACGGAGCTTTCGCAGCAGAAAAGCAATATCATGCTCAAATTATGGAAGAGTCTAGTCCTACTGATAATTGAGTATTGCTCAGTACTCACAAGCTCATACAGAAAACGAGACATTGCGAACAGTGAAGCTATACAAAGGATCTTTACGTCTAAGATAGAGGAAACGAGAGGTGAAGAGTACTGGTCTCGACTACGATCCCTGAAACTCTACTCTCTGGAAAGAAGACGCGAGCGGTACACAATAATATATGATACATATGGAAAATACTCGAGGGCTTTGTCCCTAACCTTAGAAATAAAACAGAAATAAACTGGAATGAGAGAAGAGGCAGATTTTGTACTGTTCCAGCTGCGGTGGGACAGGGAGCTATGAAAACGAGGATGGAAAATACCCTCAGAATACGAGGCCGAAAGCATTTTAATGCCCTATCAAAAGACGTGAGGAACCTCCAGCACACCGACCTGAATAACTTCAAGAACCAGCTGGACAGATTCCTGTCCAAAGTTCCTGCCCAGCATGCGTGGGTGGCTACGAGGGCAGGAGGAACTCAGACAGCAATTCCCTCCTTCACCAAATCCCGCAAATGAGGTGGGATGCTGCAAAGAAGTTTACTGCGGGTCGAGGCGTACAGTTAACCTAACCGCGCACTCACTAATTTTCTCGTAGGTTTCGATCAATTTTATATATATATAAATTATTATTATACTTTATTAATCGAAACCTACGGGAAAATGATTGAATGCCCGGTTAGGTCAACTGTACGCCCTTAACGATTGGTTAGGTTAAGTCGTGATATTTTCGTTAAAACTAACAAAAATATCACGAATAACTGCCTCGCAACCACAGTGGAAACGCACGATGTCGCATGATTGGTCGAGTATATGAATGGATAGCGACAAGATTTTTTATTTCATAACAACTTGCTTATAACGTATTTGCACAAAAAACAGTACTCTTGAAAAAGTGTTATATTGTTATGTAGATTACGGCCACATAGTTGTTTTTTTCGAAATTCAGGTGATGACATCTCCTCAAGATTTATCAAAAAATGTAAGAAAACTAATTAAATATAATGAAAAAAATTTACATAGAATATATATCAAGATAATAGGAATATAATACTATATTAATATATGAAACTTTTTCCGTTTTGTGGACCCCATTTAATTTTTTTTTTACATTGTGTATGCAATTGTACTTTATTTTTTAAAATTTCAGAAATATGGATACGCTCAAGAAATTCGTTCTCCCTCCTCATCTTGCGCGGAGTGTTCTCCTATACAAGCGTCGTTCTTTACGTTAATTATACTGCGTGTTCTTTGCAGTTGAAATGTATATATAGGTGCGGCATGCGGGAGGTGCCCCCCTCGGGGCATTGGTTTCTGCGCGTATGTAGGAGAATTACGACTTCTGATCGAGTGAGGACCATGGTGTAGTGCAGTGGTGGCCAACCATTTTTTGATGCGTGCCATTTTTAGGTTAGGTTTAATTCGGATGCGCCAAAAAAAAATTTGTGAAAAAATTACTAATAACTTGTAAGTAAAAATAAAAATCTAATATAATATTTACCTTAAATAGAAATATAATGTGAAAAATATTTACCTTAATTTTTAGTTAACTACATCTTAACTGCTTAAATCTTTGATTTTTAATATTTAGTGTTAGAAGTGAAAATTTAGCACAATTCATACTAGACCTCGATGCGCCACTTCAAAGTACTTGATGCGCCACCTTTGGCGCAATGCGCCGCGGTTGGCCACCACTGGTGTAGTGGTTATCATATCTGACCGGCAATCGGAAGATCCCGGGTTCGATTCCCGGGTGGTTACCTCATTTTTTCATTTGTTCGTTCTCCCTCCTCATCTTGCGCGGGGTGTTCTCCTATACAAGCGTCGTTCTTTACGTTAATATATATATATATATATATATATATATATATATATATATATAGTGTGTGTGTGTGTGTGTGTGTGTGTGTGTGTGTGTGTGAATTCCACAATTAAACACCTCGTCTTGCCCTTTTCCTTCATTCCTTTACCAGGTGTACATACTCGCAGGGCCGGCGAGAACTGCCACGGGCCCCAGGGAAGGATTGGTATATGGGCCCCCCTGTTTACTCAGTATTTTATTATGAATGTTTTTTGTGTACATAACGAGCAAACTGATTATGTGTCCAAGTCACTATTCAAAACATACAGTCTGAATAAACAACTCAGAAGAAAATGACCATTTTATTTTTCGAATCAATTATATTAATTGTCTCACCATACAATTTACAAATGCAGTACCAGTCCATGCAGGCAAGACAATTGTTTACTGCGAGATTTTCTTAATTAGAAGTGTACTTTCTTTGCCTTCCCTCTAGCAAAGTGGTAAATGATTCTCATGAAATTTAAAGTACGGGCTAACTGGCTTTCAATTACAATGGTTCCCAGATCTGTCAGTAGGTCTTGGGCATTGGTGGACCGCGGATAATATTTTATGTTTCAGTTTGACTATGATAATCTCTATAAAATGTATGTTCATTAATTATATTTCCTCTCTGTTATTTAATCAATTGCTTTATTAATATTTTTAGATTTTATCCCCCTCTTTCCGGGCCCCCTAGAGGTCCGGGCCCCGGGGATTTAACCCGGCTTGCCCGCACTTTATAATCACGATGGACCATTCACACTGTCGTTCACATTTGTCGACCTACAATTTTTCTTTCCTCTTTGATTTTCTCAGACTGGGCAAAAAAACAAGAGAGGATGATGAACACCTTATTATAGGTGCATAGAAGGGTTCTAACTTAATTTACAGGCAAATCCTAGTCTAAAATATCATGTTAGAGAATATTCTGAAAATTAATGTTGGAGTTTCTACAATAAATAATATATTTATTTAAACTGCCAACATTAAGCAAACAGTGAAGTGGTGAAGTGCCGTTGAATCCGACCTGAATGACAAAATTTCTTGAGGGACATTCACCCTATCATCCTCATTCGTTCATATTCGTCCACTCGTGAAATCATTGTCCTTTCTTCGTCCAAAATTCATCGGAACAACGGACAATGCTGGAATTCTTGATTTAAACCTTTTGAAAACGCCATTCTCCTCATAACTTGTAAAATTTTGGAATCAATTTGAATTTGAGCTCTATCGTACACCAGTTAGACATGATTGAGCTGCAAATATTTAATTATACAGAACCGAAATTAATATCAGGGACCTAGGTTATCATAGTTTTGTTTTAAAAATACAAGTAGTACTGTGGAGAAGTTTGAATTTATTTATGTCATAAATAAACTAATTTAAATATGGATGAGGAGTGTCCATGGCAAGGGCGGATTTATTCGGGGAGGGGCGATCGCCCTCCCCCAAACCATGAGGCCTCTAAACCTTAAAGGGAAAGAAAGTGAAAAAAAGGAGATCAGAAACAAAGAAGAGCCCATACAAAATTAGAGTGAAGCATCCTATAAAAATAATCGCTGTTGCTTTCCTTTGGACAATTTTAGTAAGTGTAATATATAAAGGAGCGGTTTCTCCGAACGTGCACACTGCATGTAGAATGGTGGACTCAATTTGGTGATACCGCTCGCCACTACACTGTCGTCAGTAGTGATGTAGCGGATGTCATTTTTTTCACATCCGCGGATGCGGATGCGGATGAGGATGTTTGATTTCGACATCCGCGGATGCGGATGCGGATGTCTACATTTTCGTTATTTTATAAGTTATTATATAGAGAGAGCTGTAGCTATAATGTAGTATAATTGATTAATTGTACAATAATTGCTGGACTTTTCTCTGAACATATAAAATAATATCAAGCATCTAACTAATATAGAAATCAATTAGTGAACTCGTCTGCAAATAAATTCGTTATATTTTGTCGAGTTTCAGCCACAATTAGAAACCATAATTGTGTTATCAGGATGCGGGACGTGAACCCAACTCAAATGCACCTCACCGACCTCTTTCCCCAACCTCCACCCTTATAGAAAGAGATCTTTAATTAGCTTGATAACTATTTATATTAAGTTTAAAGTTTTATTAGGCATATTTATAAATGAGTAATTAAAATAAAGTAAACTAAGATGTTCATCGTTTAATATTCAAACTTAATTATAGGAAGGTTATGCTTAAGGAACATTAATTTTTCTGCCTTTTCTGCTGCCAGTCTGTTTCTCTTTTCATCATATATTAATCCAGCACTGCTAAATAATCTCTCGCTTGGTACGTTTGTTGGAGGACAGGCTAAATGTTTCCTTGCAAGTTTACTCAAGTATGGATAGATATTCTGCGTATTTTTCCACCAACTAATAGGATTGTCACATGCAGCCAGGCGTTTTTCTTGGTGATAGCTCTCGATCATTTTTACTACATCTTTTGACATCGCGTAGGTCTCGTCATTGCTGCTTGACTCAAGAAACTGAGAGAGAGATTCTGTGATAGATTTGCTCGTTGAAGGTGTTGGTTCTGTCACTGAAACTTTTATTCTTTTGGTGGGTGGCGAAGCGACAGATTCAAGAGATTGAAGCTCTGTGGGGCCGCGCAGTTAATTTTCCGCATTTATATTATTTTTATATTAGTTACCGACAAACCAATTTTGCGCGTACTAAATTGTATATATTTTATCATTGTGTAATTTTAAGAATCATATATAATCTTTATAAATAAGTATTGTACATAAATTTATATATATATATTTAATTAATTCAGCTGTATATAAAATAACAAAATCTTCTGTAAAATAACCCCAGCCAACCAAGAACTCAATAAACTCTGAAAACGACCGGCTTTTTCTTCAAGATGCTAACCCCCCAAACGACAGGGAGAGAAGAGGACACGAGAGGCCCCTAAAAGAGATAGCCTGCCTCTCGTATCCTTTATTCTTCCCGGCAACTACAAGTAGCACCAAGAAAGAACCAGCTACAATTGGTGACCCCGGAGTGACCCGAAGCAGCCAGCGGAAGCAGCATCCTTCAGTCGCCGGGCGGAACAAATCGAAGCCACGCCTCTTCGCCGCCCACCCGTAGTAGCCGGTCGGAACCAAAGCAGCAGCAGACCCGAATTACATTCCCGCAAGATGGAATCTGTTGAATCAGGAGTGCACCATGTCACCATCAAGCCACCCACGTTCTCTGAAGCGTCGACCGCAGGATGGTTCTCCATCATGGAGGCACAATTCCACATTTCCAGAATAACATCCGAAGAGACCAAATTTTTCCATGTTCTAGCCTCGTTACCCCCCGAAGTCGTCTCACGAATTTCAGCAGCAACTCTCTCCAACAAGTCGTACACCGATTTAAAAGAAGAAATCGTGAGTCATTACGAAAAGACGAAGCCAGAACTCTTCGAACGACTCATCTCCAACACTCCTCCACTGGAAAGCCCTCCCAATTCCTTCAAGATATCCACCAAACGGCACTGAAGGTGGGCGTCAGCGATGATTTGGTGAAGCATAAATTCATCCAGGCGCTCCCATCCTCAATAGCGCCCGTCGTAGCAGCACAAAAGGAGCTGACGCTAACTCAACTCGGCAAACTAGCCGATAAGTTAATACCGTTCGCTCAACAAAGCTGCTACGCGGCGCCAACGTCAACTCGAGCCAATACAAGCCCAAGAACGAATATCCCCATCGGCCTAAAACCCTTCAGCGAGAATCAGCGGCCGGTGGTGTGCCGCGCGCACCTTTATTATGGCCCCCAAGCAAGGACCTGCAGGCCATGGTGCAAGTGGCCAAATAAAGATGACGCCAAGCTGCTCCCCTCGTCACGCCCAAATTCAAGATCTTCCTCACCATCAAGAGAAACGTCGGAAAACTAGATAAGCAGGCTGTGATTAACGCGACGTCCGGCCTGCCGCTGATCTCAGTCGCAGCTCGCATCGCCAGTCTGAAGGTCAATTTTATCATTGACACAGGAGCGAGCATCTCAATTTTACCACCAACTTGTGTCAATGATTGTCAACTCCACCCAACCGCAGTAAAGATTTCCACCGCAAACGGTCAGCCGCTCGAAATATTCGGAGAAGTAACACTGGACATATCAATTCCTAAATTACGAAGAATATTCAGGTGGCCATTCGTCGTCGCCCAAGTCTCCAGTCCACTTCTCGGCGCCGATTTTCTATCCCATTATGACATCCTTGTGGACTGCAAGCATGGCATTTTGAAGGATAGAGCAACAACTCTTCAAGCCACTACTAAACCTGTGCAATCCAAAGACCTTCACCTCATCAATATTAACCCTACCGACAAATTACCTCAAGAAATCAGGAACCTGCTTGACAAGTACTCCTCACTACTGAAACCAGCTCAACCGCAGAAAGTTTCCACCAACACTGTCAAGCATACCATCGACACTGGCAGCGCACCACCAGTGTTTGCAAGCCCTCGACGTCTTCCACCCGATAAATTATCCTCAGCTAAGGCTACTTTCAACAATTTACTTCAAGATGGAATTATAGAACCCTCAAAATCACCATGGGCCTCACCGTTACACCTCGTTCCGAAGAAGATACCAGGCGAATGGCGGGCGTGTGGTGATTATAGAAGCCTAAACGCTGTCACGAAACCGGACAGATATCCACTTCCTCATATAAGAAGTCTGTCAACATCTCTGCACGGAAAATCATGCTTTAGCAAAATCGATCTAGTCAGAGCATATCACCAAATTCCAGTCCACCCAGAAGATATTGAGAAAACGGCTATAACAACTCCATTTGGTTTATTTCAGTATTTATACATGCCATTTGGTTTAAGAAACGCCCCTGCAACATTTCAACGCTTCATGGATACAATTTTCAGAGGAGTTGACTGCGTATTGTGTATCTCGACGATATTTTAGTCCATTCAAATAACGCAGTTGACCATTTGAAAGACTTAGAACGCGGATTCAAGATCCTTCAAGAACACAATTTAAGAATTTTCTTAGAAAAATGCATATTTCAGCAATCCAAAATTGAATTTCTGGGTCATGAAGTTTCCCCAGCAGGCATTCGTCCTCCTGTAAACAAAGTCTCCGAAATTCAAGATATTCCCCAACCGCAAGATTACCAAAGCCTCGGAAGATTCCTAGGAATGACGGGATTCTATCGCCATATGATACCCCGTTACGCCGATTTAGTCTCACCTTCAAGTGAAATCGTCAGAACTCAAGTCAAAAGCAAAAGTCTACAGTGGAACGACGAAGCAATTCAAGCCTTTCAAGATGTCAAGGATGCACTACGGAACGCCGTTACGCTTTGTCATCCTCTTCCATCAAGCTCAATCCTTCATTTAGTTACGGACTGCTCACAAATAGCAGCTGGAGCAGTTCTTCATCAAATAATCGACAGCACACCAGTTCCCATCGCCTTCTTTTCCAAGAAATTAACTACAACTCAGCAAGCGTACGCCGCATACGATAGAGAATTACTCGCAGCATACCTAGCCGTCCTGCATTTCCGTCAATTTTTAGAAGGTCGTCAAGTAATACTCTTCACGGATCACAAACCGATGGTTTCTGCCTACAAGAGTCCCTTACGAGCCAAGACAGACCGACAACAACGTCATTGGTCTGCCATCACGGAATACGTATGCGATGTAATACATATCTGTGGATCCGAAAACGTCGTAGCGGACTGCCTTTCGCGCAACGTAAACGCAGTACATATCGACGCTTTCGATTTATCAGCAATCGCGGAATCTCAACAAAAAGATCAAGAAACGCAAAAATTTCTCCCACGTCTCAAGCCGTTCCCGTTTCCAGAAAATACAACTTTATATTGCGATACATCCACGCCATATCCCCGTCCTTTTGTTCCCAAGCAGCATCGATCTTCATCTTCAATCAATTTCATAATATTTCTCATCCAGGCATCAAGCAATCACTTCGTATCATTAAATCAAGATACTTTTGGCCCTCAATGAATAAGGATATTCGAACTTGGTCCCGAAATTGTGAATCATGTCAATCCTCAAAAATTTCTCGCCATACAAAATCAGAAATAACCCCCTTCGATTTACCAAGTTCAAGATTTGAAACGGTACATATCGACAATCGTCGGTCCCTTACCGCCAACCACTTTGCCCGGTCAAACATATCCTCCCCATATAGATTAGTGATGGATCGAATAACCGCAACCGCAACCGCACTACAACCGCACAAAATTCACAACCGCAACCGCACTACAACCGCACAAAAATTCACAACCGCAACCGTAACCGCAACCGCACTACAACCGCACAAAAATTCACAACCGCAACCGTAACCGCAACCGCCGTTCCATAAGTGCGGTTGCGGTTGTAAAAGCTTAGTTAATTTTAATTTTAGGTTAATTAGAAATATTAATTTTTTTAAAAAGAAAATGATGGGTCTCCTTATGCGTGGAGCGGGAACGTTGTACGATGAGAGGCGTTGCCGCTTGAAAGGTGAAAATGCAGCAAAAATATTATTCTTGAAATTCACACTGCCTGTCATTAAGTTTGACATCAGTTTTCAAATGAATAATAATCCATAACTTTCCAATGGGTGGAGGCTGGGGAAAGTGGTAGGTGGGATGAACAGTGCGATGGGTCCTCGTCCCTCATCCTGGTAACACACTTAGTGCAAAATATGGTTTTAATTAATTTGACCTATTCTTTCATAATAGCTATATAAGTTTAGAATATACTTCATTTAAATAGTATTTATTTAGTAAATACCTTATGTTGAACACAAGTTTTGCAACACACAAATAGCGGTAGCGGTGTATTGCAAAACTTGTGTTCAACATAAGGTATTTACTAAATAAATACTATTTAGTATATATTATGTACCAAGTGTGGCTAAATCGCACTATAGTGGCTAAATCCAGTTAATAATTACGCATTTTTTAGTATATGATAACCGCAACCGCAACCGCGGTTGGAAAAAAATCGACAACCGCAAACACAACCGCAACCGCGGTTGTGAAAAACCGACCACTCGATCCATCACTAATATAGATATCTCCTAACCTGCATCGATCGTGCCACAAGATGGATAGAAGCATATCCTCTGATTGATACTACAGCCACATCAATAGCACACGCATTTCTCGATGTATGGATTTCAAGATTTGGTGTACCACTGCAAGTCATAACGGACCGCGAATCCCAATTCGAATCCGAACTCTTTAGGGAACTCTCAGCTCTCATCGGATTTCACCGACTAAGAACTTTGTCGTATCGCCCTCAGACCAACGGAATAATTGAAAGATCTCATCGCACCATCAAGACAGCAATCATCGCTCGAAAACAAGATTGGCTCCCCGCTTTACCCATAGTTCTCCTTGGTTTACGCAGTCTCCCCAACGAATCGGGTTATTCACCGTTCACCACCGTCACCGGAACCACCCTATTATGCCCGAGGCTAGTGATGTAGCGGATGTCATTTTTTCACATCCGCGGATGCGGATGTTTGATTCCAACATCCGCGGATGCGGATGTCTACATTTTCGTTATTTTTTAGGATATATTCGAGATTTGTTGTGTTTAACGTATATAATAAGTTATTATATATAGAGAGCTGTAGCTATAATGTAGTATAATTGATTAATTGTACAATAATTGCTGTACTTTTCTCTGAACATATAAAATAATATCAAACATCTAACTAATATAGAAATCAATTAGTGAATTCGTCTGCAAATAAATTCGTTATATTTTGTTGAGTTTCAGCCACAATTAGAAACCATTATAATTGTGTTACCAGGATGCGGGACGTGAACCCAACTCAAATGCACCCCACCGACCTCTTTCCCCAACCTCCACCCTTATAGAAAGAGATCTTTAATTAGCTTGATAACTATTTATATTAAGTTTAAAGTTTTATTAGGCATATTTATAAATGAGTAATTAAAATAAAGTAAACTAAGATGTTCATCGTTTAATGTTCAAACTTAATTATAGGAAGGTTATGCTTAAGTCTCGCTTGGTACGTTTGTTGGAGGACAGGCTAAATGTTTCCTTGCAAGTTTACTCAAGTATGATAGATATTCTGCGTATTTTTCCATCAACTAATAGGATTGTCACATGCAGCCAGGCGTTTTTCTTGGTGATAGCTCTCGATCATTTTTACTACATCTTTTGACATCGCGTAGGTCTCGTCATTGCTGCTTGACTCAAGAAACTGAGAGACAGATTCTGTGATATATTTGCTTGTTGAAGGTGTTGGTTCTGTCCCTGAAACTTTTATTCTTTTGGTGGGTGGCGAAGCGACAGATTCAAGAGATTGAAGCTCTTCAACTGCTTTGCCAAGTGATGATTTAACTCGTTCTAATGTACTAGGTGAAAATAACTTAGCTTTGTAACGTGGATCTAAGTAGGTTGCAAGAGAGTAACTTCATACAAGAACAGCCTCTCGTCTTGTCGCTTGCATCACTTTTGCGCACAATGAACTAGTTCTATTAATATAGTAGAATTTGATAATTTCCGCTTATTAATGACGTTTTATCTCAACGGTCCACATCCGCACGACATCCGCAGTCCAAAGTGCGGATGCGGATGCGGATGCGAGAAAATGTGCGGATGTTCCGCGGATGCGGATGCGGATGCGGATGTGACCTACATCACTACCCGAGGCCAATGATCGCCAATTCGTCGTCAAAATCCAATTCAAAATTCATCTCCGAATTAGCCAAGAAAATGACGCAAATCGATTTCGCCAACTCTCTCAAGGAAACATTCACTCAGCCCCCAAATCATTCATTCCATCGGAACTCCACAAATCAAGCCACGTATGGGTACGCATCGACCGCGTTCGAAAACCATTCGAGGCACCATATCAAGGACCTTTCCGTGTTCTCGAACTCCACGATAAGTACTTCGTAATAGAAAAAACTAACGGATCATCAGAAACCATTTCAATTAATCGTTTAAAACCGGCGTATATAGTTTCAGGTCCCATACAGGTACCGGGCGCACAATCGGACGACATCGGATCGGAGAAAAAGCACGCAAGGAAAAAGGACGATGGAGGACGCACCTCGGAGGTAGCAAATACAGACCTCAGGACGGGCGCGCAGGACAACGCAACAACCGGAAACGAGGCCGACCGAGGATCAACGCGAGCTGGACGAAGGATCCGATTCAAATCAAGACCCGAATATTTCTACTTTTGATATACGTGCTCCGCTTCTCGGGGTGGGCAGTAGTGTGGGGCCGCGCAGTTAATTTTCCGCATTTATATTATTTTTATATTAGTTACCGACAAACCAATTTTGCGCGTACCAAATTGTATATATTTTATCATTGTGTAATTTTAAGAATCATATATAATCTTTATAAATAAGTATTGTACATAAATTTTTATATATATATTTAATTAATTCAGCTGTATATAAAATAACAAAATCTTCTGTAAAATAACCCCAGCCAACCAAGAACTCAATAAACTCTGAAAACGACCGGCTTTTTCTTCAAGATGCTAACCTACCAAACGACAGGGAGAGAAGAGGACACGAGAGGCCCCTAAAAGAGATAGCCTGCCTCTCGTATCCTTCATTCTTCCCGGCAACTACAAGTAGCACCAAGAAGGAACCAGCTACAGCTCTTCAACTGCTTTGCCAAGTGATGATTTAACTCGTTCTAATGTACTAGGTGAAAATAACTTAGCTTTGTAACGTGGGTCTAAGTAGGTTGCAAGAGAGTAACTTCATACAAGAACAGCCTCTCGTCTTGTCGCTTGCATCACTTTTGCGCACAATGAACTAGTTCTATTATTATAGTAGAATTTGATAATTTCCGCTTATTAATGACGTTTTATCTCAACGGTCCACATCCGCACGACATCCGCAGTCCAAAGTGCGGATGCGGATGCGAGAAAATTGCGGATGTTCCGCGGATGCGGATGCGGATGTGACCTACATCACTAGTCGTCAGCTGGGAAAAACCTGGCCAAGGCTTAGGCGTGAAAAATAAGCAGATCAGAATTCTGATATTACGTTTGGTACTTTAATAAAATTGTAGGTGTACCCCTTTTGGGGTTACTTTTCAAACAATGTGCAATTGTTTCAGAGATATTTGTAAGCTGCCAAGTAAGGGTGCATGCACTGAGGTATGGTATACTGGGCAAAAGAGTGCATATAGGGCCACATTGATGTTCAGAAGCGAGCCATTTAATATATATTTTTCTTTAATTGCTCCTAATGATGATGCTCAATAAAATAGTAATGTAAATGTTGTTCCGCTAATTTTATGCCTCACTGGAGCTTACTGTAATCTTAAGGAATTTACTTTTTTGGCATTCTTTATAGGCAGAACGAATATGTGATAATCGTTGGCAATTCTCTCACACCAGCTGCCTGCCAATGTATTATAATCTCAGGTTCTGGAAGGTGATCGCCCCCCTCCACCCAAAATTGTGCTCTGAATCCGCCCCTGGTCCATTGATAGTCAAATATAGATGAGTTATGTTTATGAAATAGACCATACAACGTTTGTTCTAATTACAGTATAAACTACTTCGTAATAAACCAATATATGAAAAACTTCCTTCAAGTTAATGGATTTTCGAGACAATTTATACAGTAAGTTCTTCAATAACGTATTTTCACAAAACCAAAAAAATGTAATATATACATTATAACTTTTTTATGAAAAGAAGGAACAACACGACAGCAAACATTTCTATTTATTTTTCTATTTCAGACGTTTCGACAAATTATTTTTGCCATCATCAGTGATTCTACGAATAATTGTTTTTTTAAACAGTACACTTAAATTAAGTAATACAATACACAAATACATTAATACGCAAAGACGTTACATTTTAGAAGCATTAAAACTATTAAAATATTAAATTATAATGTCAAATTTCATAAAATTACCTCAAATGCCGAAATTACAGGGTGTCCCAGAATTAACTATCTATTTCAATGAAATCGGACAAATTTTTTAAAAACACACTTTTATTTATGTTTATCATGTTTAATATGTGTTAAAAATGTATAAATTTCTAAATTTTTTCATAATTTTATTTTCATAATTTTTTCATAGTTTTTCATAGTTTTATTTTCATTCTCTTTCAGAACCCTATTAATAATGAATACACAAGAACGCATCTTTGTTGTAATATCCCGTATCAAAGCCTTTTTCATCAGTGTCGAACGCAAGATTCTATGAACTGTTGTCTTGGATATGTTGAGTCTTCGACCGGCCTCCCTAACCGAAGTTGTTGGTTCATCCTCAAACAATTGTCGTACCTGTTCGGTACTGTTACGTGCTGTCCTTGGGCGTCCTCTTCCCACCTCGTCGTGTACGGATCCAGTTCTTTTAAATTTGTTCACAAGTTCACGAATCGCTTTGTCTGTAGGACCGGTTCTGTGGAATCTTCTTGTAAATTTTTCTCTGATTTCATTACATTGCATTCCTTTGATACGGGATGTTACAACAAAGATGCGTTCTTGTGTATTCATTATTAATAGGGTTCTGAAAGAGAATGAAAATAAAACTATGAAAAACTATGAAAAAATTATGAAAATAAAATTATGAAAAAAATTTAGAAATTTATACATTTTTAACACATATTAAACATGATAAACATAAATAAAAGTGTGTTTTTAAAAAATTTGTCCGATTTCATTGAAATAGATAGTTAATTCTGGACACCTTGTATAATAACGTCAACCACTACATTCAGCACAAAATTGAGATTAAACTATACGTGGATATTAACTCTAGTGTAAGGTTGGCTGGTTTGTGAGAACTGTTAGTTGGTTAGAAGAGATGTAATTTATAGGATGAGCTATTGTTGTTAATGGTTAGTTTATTTTTGTGAATGTATAAGGATCCCAAAATTGTCAACTCTGTGAGGTTATTGGGTTTTATGAAGGTTTTATGAAGGGGATGGTTATTATCGTTCCTATGATTTCTAATCGATGATTGTAGTTGATTACTAAGGAGACGATTAGTACGGTTGACGTTATTTTGATTTCTGCATTTGAGGTAATTTTTTTTATACTTTGACATTATAATTTTATTTTTTAATTGCTTTAATGTCTTAATTGTTTAAATGTATTAAGGAAAATACCGTTTAGAAATGAAGCGATCTAAAGTTTGATAAAAACTCAGAGAAATATGCTTTCGAAAACGGTAAATTTATTTTTTTTTCAATCGTTTCCAAAACAAGAGATTACTGTACTTTTTATTCTGCGCTATTCCCACTATCATACAATGATACACGATTAGAGTGCTACTTTAACGTAACTAACCTAATCCAACTTACTATAACTTAACCAAGTTTATGGCTAAAGGATGAGCATGTGAATGTTATAAGGTGGAGTATGATAACGAAAAGGAAGGTGAAAAACTAAACATAAAGGTTAACAGACTGAGAAAATGGCTTAAATGCCTAATATTTTTCAAATACTAAACTCTACTTTTGCATACTTGCCAACAACCCTAGCGATTTAGGCGGTAGGATACCAATTTGAAGACTATACTACAAATAACATCAAACCTTTCATGCTCAGAATGCATTAGAGTGCATCATTTAAGACTAGTTTATAAAAAATTTCCCGGGGGTTGGAGGCATGCTCCCGGACCCCCTGGCATTGATTACAAACCCTACCGCTTTTGTTTTTCAGAATGTTGGCAAGTATGCCTTTGTTTTATGAGGTTAATAAACAACTTATTTTCGTTTCATTATAAATTTTATTATTTTTTCATTTAAATTATACAGATCAACAAAATACATCACAACCACAACACAGATTGAATTAAAACTATATACCGTCACTCGTAGCGGGACAAATCCGACTCCTACGAAATCGATTCGAATCACGATTCCCTGAAGATTATTTGAGTCCAGTTCCAACGAAAAAAAAACAAAGTGGAGTCCAGTTCCTGATGAAATTTCTCCATAAATTCGGGTATGACTCTAAACCAAGAGTCGGGAACCTACAGCTCCGAAGTCCCATTCTCGTGGTTCTTAAATTATAATATATATCAAGTACTTGGTTAATAATAAAGTTAAAAAATATGCGAAATAAAACACGTATGAATAACACAATACAGTACAGGGTGTCCACAATGTTTTGTCAACCCACTAAAATACTAAATGATTTTTGTTTTTCTTTCAGACCCATTTGGAATGTGTGATAGCAGCAACTTTACGACTGAACAACGCATATTGGTTAGCACCTAGGTCCATGAGCGACAACGTAATGTCAAAACTGAAAATATTCGTGTAGACCTTCTAGGACCGACTGAATCGTGTAGCTCCTCCAAAAAGGACCTGTACGATTGAATCGGCCCTGGAAGTCTGCACGAATATTTTCAATGGTTTTGATATTACGTGGTCGCTCATGGACCCAGGTACTAACCAATATGCGTTGTTCAATCGTAAAGTTGCTGCTATCACACATTTCAAATGGATCTGAAAAAAAAACAAAATCAGTTAGCATTTTACTGGGATGACAAGACATTGTGGACACCCTGTAGATCCGTTTCACATATTATTGTTAACAAAATATCATTATTATTAGTACTATTTTTATTTTTTTATCATTAATACAAAACAGAAATTCTTTATATTAATTTAATTATGTATTTTTTGCTAATCCATATAAGTGTGTTTATTGCAATGTAAAACAATAAAAAAACAGTTTATTTATATCTGTGGTTCTTTATTTTACATTAATCATTTCTTTTCTTATGACCTAATGTGGCTCTCAAGCTGTTTTTAAAGGTTCTCGACTCTTGTTCTGTTTTGAAGGTTTTCATTACCTTACGTAACTTTAGTTTATTAACTTAATAATTACTGTTCGCGGTTTACTTAAGTAAAGTTAAAGAATGCCTTTATATAGTTTCTCCTAATGGTTGGAAAAAGAAAACCGGGATTACATTTGGTCGACTTGACAGTCTCTCGATAAATATATTGTGGGTTAAATTACGTTAGATTAGGTTAGGTTAGCATAGCCTTGGTTACGCTACGTTAGGTTAGGTTAAAGTTTTTAATGTTGCTGTTATAATTTTGGTATCACCTGAAGATCAGGGCCCCCAGCCTTCTTTAGTTAGCCTTATAAGGCTAACTAACGAAAATATCACGACTTAACCTAACCAATCGTTAGGTCAACTGTATGCCCTTGACGCGACTGGTTAGGTTAAGTCATGATATTTTCGTTAGTTAGCCTTATAAGGCTAACTAAAGAAGGCTGGGGGCCCTGATCTTCAGGTGATCTTAATTTTGTCGACCAGATGGGTATAGGTCCGAAAAAACGATGAAAAGAACTATAATTAGTGGTCATTTGGGTTGACTTACTGGACACTATCTACATCAGGTACTTGCCGAAAATTTAAAATAATTTTTTTTTTTTGTTTCCCTAAGAATCCGAATCCCACACAATAAAAAAAAAAATAGAATTTTGGAATGCAATCCAGATATTCATCCAAAAAAAAATTTGAGTCTGATTTCAACCAAAATGCTTCAATTCACGAATCAATTCCGCAGACGTTGCCCAGCTGTCTATATATATATATATATATATATATATATATATATATATATATACACACGAAGGTCGGTACGAAAGTAATGCTCTTATTTTTTTGTATATATATATATATATATATATATATATATATATATATATATATATACAAAATATATATATATATATATATATATATATATATATATATATATAATATATATTATTATTTATATTATTTACTATATTTACTTTATATTTGCTACGTATGTATGCATATTCCCTGTAATTTTCATTGTAATTGGAACTATATTTAGTGAGAAGTAAAATAAGAGGCATTACTTTCGCATCACCCCTCGTATAAACATTTTAATAATTATTTAAATATAAAATACTGTAAGTATCACCAAAAAACATATTTAAACTTTCTTTCAGTTTTAATCTATTCATGATGAGAGAAGCTCCGTGCAACACAACTAGTGCTAACAAGAATTTAATACTGAAATGTCCACACAAATCAAAATAACCTCCCTCTTCAAATTTAAGTAGAAAATAAAATCATAAATAGTATTTTGTGAGATAGTGATACATTTCCTATTTCTGTAATGAAATGTATGACTCTCTCGTGATGAGATAGTCATAATTTTCATTGCAGACACAGGAAGTGATTTTGTAAATGTAAACTGCATCACGAATAAGACTTTGTGAAGATATTTCTTTCATCTTTGATTACGTCTCAAATATCTAATAAAATCGTCAATTTCTCGTGATACTGATTACATTCTTGAATAAAATTGTAAGTTCCAATTTAAAATTGTCTCCTACCCCCCCACCCCAACCCCCACTGCAGCCCCCCCGTACCGCATTTGGAAATTTTTTTAAACTTTATTGCATGCAAGTTACCGTTAAACAAAATTAAATACAATACATTTTTTAAGAAGTACTTTTAAGTTTATTATTTGGTGTAAAAGTCTTTTATTTATTTATTTACTTTTTAATGTAAATATATATGTATATTCTTTGATTTTAATATATGGCCACGTAATTCCATTCTTCACTATTAAATTAGGCCTATATATAATCGTACGTTCATATTGTGTATGCGTTTAACGATATACTGTAGTTGTATAATTTTTATGTATAAACTTCATCAAACTGTAAAAAATTACTTTCCTGATATGAATACGTTTTAAGTACAATAACCGTACTTAAATAAGATGGAAAAGGCATTAAAGTAGAGAACTGGGAGTTAGTGGGACCCCTGAAACCACTCGTGCAACGGGGATTCGAGTCCCCCTATTTATTGGTTTCCCACTTTATTGCCTTTTCTTTTTTTCAGGTTTTTTTGATGTTTGATGCAGGAAAAGGTTTCCTTCAACAACTGATATCTAGAGTATTTATAGGACTATCAATGTATGTGTTATTGGTATCTGAAATAAAATAATGAACACATTTTTCTCTTCCAGTTGTTAACGCAAATCATCCTATACGAAAGTACATATATATACCTACTGATATTCATCTCACTCAGAACGTGCTTATAGGCGATGTACGAACTACTACAGTTTGAATATGTTTAAACGAGTAAGCACGAGTGTTTCCACTATTGCAAACTCTATCACAGATTGGATTTCATTAAATCAAAGAGACAAACGGAGAGATCTTATAAATATATCGCATAGTTTGTACATTATTAATATTATTATGATTCCAATGGAGTGGAAGTCCTTCTACTCCGAAACGAAAGGTCTTATACTGTTTAAATACGAAAGGACTTGTCATCAACACTATCAATCTTACTGAGCTTTATCGAATTTAAAATATTATGCTATATAAAAATAGGTTTTAAAACATCAAACTTGTTCATTATTTCCCATTTCATTCGTAGGAGGCAGCTCATTCTGGGAACTACAAAACTTATTCGTGGAAGGCGATGTAACAATGGTAGTCAACGTTGGTCCTTTCTGAGAGTAATTTGGCAGTTAAGAAGTGGGCAGGTTTTTGCTGGACTAATTTCTCCAGACTCTTCTAACTGAAGAGTTATCAGAGGAATTGATTTCGACTCTTGGCACTGGGCGAATTTTCTGGTTCGCAGCTTGTCCTGCTTAACAGCAGGTTTCCATATTTGTCTCCCAAAACCTGAATAAAGGAATAAAGGTATTAAAGAATTTAGAGAACTAAAACAGCCTATATTTAGTACACAGTTGCAGGTTCACTTCTGAAAGCTTCGCTACACGCATGCAAACCTGCGTGGTATGACGTTCATGTGGCATTTTAAACTTAGGGTGAACTTTCTTTACTGTAGACTTACACCGTGGTAAGGAAGATTCGCCACAGACTTCTCTTTGTCGTGATAAATAAGCTCAAAGTTTCCTGTACCGGCTGATTTATTTGGCGATAATCCACAACAACTGAAAAGTAAAACAACACCGTTGAGACGTGCTTATTAATTCACTTGAAAGTATTGTACAGAAATAAGCCTTTTGAAAAATAAGATTAATGAAAATCAAAGAAAGGCCGAGCAGTTGTCAATACCCTTTGATTAGTGCAATCAAAGAAATATGAAGGAGACAAGAGAGGAAAACGAATCATGGAGAAGGCAAAATAGAGCTTAAGTAGCAGAGCCTGCAGAGGGCCTATTTCACTTCCATATAAACAAGAGTTACCGTGACAAAAGAATGAAGGAATAGTATCTTAAAAGTGGAGTAAAGTGAGACCTTCGTCATTGCTTCCTGTTTCGAATGCCAGCAGTGAATGAGAACGAGATGTTACCTTATTCTCACAAATGAAAGTGTGCAATGACCCACTATTCAGATGCGCGTTTCCAATTTTGATCTTCACATTTATATAACGTGTACAATTTTAGCAGCATTAATTTCATAATTGAAAGAAAAAGTAAAGTAAAAAAATCATTGTCGACCACAAAAGTCGGGATACTCCGTGCTTTTAGGTGAATGTAGCATAGTTTAGCTTCACTTTTGTAACCGGTTTTTGTAGTGTCAGTCATTACCTTTTATAGTATCATTTAAGCATTCGAAGCACATTCTTTTGGTGACGCTTGTAGTTGATGCCATGCAAGGAGATGAATTTATTTCGATCAACCAAGGCCTACGAAATAAAAATACCACATGTTAACTAGTCATATTTTAGCAATATATATATATATCAACCCTGACCCGTCGTTCCAAGCCATATATATATATATATATATATTATATATATATATATATATATATATATATATATACAGGGTGATTCAGAAATCGTTACATAGGGCTTTTCTGTTTCTTTGCAGGTAAATGAGTTATGAGATGTTATCGAAGGAGGAGCGCATTGATGTGATATTCCTAGCTGGCTGCACAAGTGCATTGCCGTTAACGGTGGCCATATCGAACATGTGATGTGACTATTCCCCTGTATCATTACATAATACAGTATTTCCCTATGTAACCTGACTTTTGAATCACCCTGTATATATATTTTGTAACTTCCTTCTCTCGTGTTTAGCTAGACTATGCACATACGTAATATAGGTCAGGACGTTTGTAGTTTGTAGACAACGATCTGTGACAATGAAACCGGTAGTAACGTTTGGATGCAGTATGACTTTTTTCATTAACTGTACGCTGACCTTAAATCTTCAGTAAGCATGAAATCTGCACCAAAGAACTCAAATCCATGTTTGAAGGAATCCATTTGAACTTGAGCAGCGAGCATCGTAGCTATGAGGGCATCTTTCATACCTGGGTATATTATCTTCTCATAAGCGTCTTCTTTTTCTTGTGACCTGATACACAAACGACAACATGCCCAATTAGTAAATTTTATGCCTTTTTTAGTATAAATTGGATTACCTTTTCAGCTAAAAATGAAATTTTGATTAAACAAAATTACCACTGACATCTGAGACACGCTTCATTTTTGTTAAAACTAAATAATAAAATGAACTTGTCTATATAAATAATGCTTTCTTACGAATAAGACTACCTAAGATATTCCCTAAATTGATGGCAGTCCCACATGTTCTCTTCTGGCAGTTCTTTGTCACGGTTTCCGTTCATATATTTGCATTGGATCGCGTTGTTGCTTAAGTGAATGGCTTCGTCATTATTTGTTAGGTCATACTGCTGAGAACAGAAGCGAAGGTAGCTCTCTCTGTCGGAAAAATATTACCGCTGCATTAATATATTAGAAAATTACGGACAAAACTCACTCAAAACTACGGACAAAACTCCAAACACTGATTTAGGATTGTGATACTGGCTAAATGTGGTTTTAATAATTAATAAAAATAGTAATAAGGAGTCTAGGCCAGATGGCCACCATGTGGATAAATGAATTACGAGTTCGTCTTGTAAGAAAAAATATAACTTAAAAGCATTTAAATAGTTCTAAGTTAGGCTACAAAATTTCCACATTTTGGAGGTCAAATGGGATCACATTTTCATGTTGTAAAAGTTATTTTTGGTGAAATATTGAACAAAGAGTGTTAGGAAAATTTTATTTCCAACGAAATTCTTGTCGTCCGGGAAGAGATGACCTTCAAAACTGTGATATTTATCTGGCATTGTTCTCCTTTTTTATATCAACATATTTCGTGAAACTAGAAAATATTCTATTGAAATAAAGACTCGGATTTCATTGTTTCTCAAATAACTAACGTTTTATATTAACTTTCTAGAAGAACACTCAGTAATCATTGTTTATAAGCAATATATCAAATGAAGGTACTGCATACAAGGATATAAAGTGATTGATACATTTTGTGTGTACAGTGTAGCGAATTTTTAGTTAAAAATGCCTATAAAATATTGTTTTTCACCATTCAGTTCTTAATATAATCATTAATTTATTTACTGTTATTCATTTTAATTACTATTTTCTTTCTTTCTACTGTTATCGGTTTGTGAGGATTCAAAACTTTACAGCAGTTTTAAAAGTAAGTTTTCTAACTACTTATTACCACTTTGCATCTTATAGTCTTCAAATGTTTTGATACTGTGTTATCTTCTAAATGCCTATATTTGATTCTATTTAAAAACCGCCATAGCCATTGCAGACATGAGAATAAAACTGGATTCTGTTCTCTTGATGTTTAGAATTCAAATATAGACTTCTCTAATGAGCATAAGAACAATATACTTGTTGTGCAAAGTCCTTAAAAAACCATTATGCTTATCGAAGTTCACCTCATCACTTACCTAGTCTTGTAACTGACCTGTTTTAATAATTAGTAATATACAGTATGCATTACCCAATCGTATTACCAAAAAATCCGTATCTCTTTTGTTTAACTATTCTCAGATCAACTCTTTTCCTTCCGGTAAATATTACAGTACTTTTGCTAAGGAAATATTGTGATGCCTCTTTAAAATGCATCAAGTATCATTATCATTATATTCGTACTATCATTATACTGTGTATATATATATATATGCTTTACTATATATCCAGACCTTTATTCATATTACTCAATAAAAACTTTATTTAATTTAACCAAAGGGTCTGTTTGGATTTTAGACTAACAAAGTATTGCATTCAAAATTATCAGGTCCCGTTTTGTTGAAAGTTAAGTAAAACAATGATGTTACCTCAAAATAATTTTGATTTATAGTAAACACATGAGATTTATTTACTTGAAAATTGAAATAGGGTTTGACTTCATGTGGAAAATTTTAAAATGACTGATTCCAAATAAATATAATCCTGTATGTTTACGATAATAGAAGCCATGGTCAGTGGACTGGTCTCCGATATATTTTATAAATCTCAAATCTGGAAGCATTGGCGTAGGCAATTGTATGTTCATTATGCACAGTGATTCACTGGCCTACTTAGTCAGTGCTCCAGACAACTACCTTTTAATCTTCTATGGCCCTCTTGTATAATGTTTGTACCTGTTGAGCCTGAAATAAAGTGTTTGTTTGTTAATCTAAACCAAATTTATTTTGAAGTAACGTAATTTGTTTTCTCGTTGTTCAATTTTAACAAAATTGGGTTTGATATTTTTGAAGACATGCTTTGTTGGTCTAAATCGCCTCGCCCCCACACACATTTTTTTGTTTAAATAAAATAAAAAAAATTTTGGTGTACACAATGTCCTCATCATCAATGACAAATGATTGCAGCTGAGTATGTATTCTCAACCTATACAAAAAGTTTGGATTTACATCTCAAGCGAAGCGGAAATGAAACCTACTTGTACATCCAAACGGTGAGAGGATTCCAGTCTGTTACCATGAACCATTGTCGTATATCAAACTTAGTGTTGTGGATCAGAAGAGGACGTTCTGAAATTGAACACTGCTGTTCGTAATTACATAAGGGGTAATAAAAAAAATGAAAAGAAACAAACATTATTCTGATTTGATGAGTTTAAATAATACAATTTAATGTACAGGGTAAACCAAAAGTCGGTCTCCATGTGGAATATTTATTAATTCAATAAATGTCTCACTGTAGCAGTGGCGCACCGTCAAAGTAGACACCGAGACAGTCTACCCAAAGAAATGGTGAAAATTATTTTTATATAAATGGGAAAATAAAAATAAATTAAGCGCTAATCCTATGTGCCAGGAGACAAAGAGGCAATCGTCTCATCAGCTACTACGTAGTGAAAGACGATGAGCATGCACAGAACGCTTTCCATCACTGTGCTTCATGCTTCTACTGAGACGTGTCTCCACCAGTAAGCTTACACATGCTGTTTTGAGCAGTTTGGTGCCACTGGCAGTGTCTTATTAACTGTACTCTTTTCCTTTTCTTTTGAATATTTGATTCGTGTGTTTGTGTTTCATGTGTGATTCAGAATCAGATGACATCGTTGCCGAATTAGTGACGAAAGGATTCTCGCAATTATCCTATGAGATAAAGTGACGAAAAGAAAACACGCCGCATCGACCTGACATACAAACGCATTTAGATAAGGAAAAATTCAATGTGTTAATAATTGTTTATAAATATAATTTATGTATATCTGCTTAGTCAGAATTAATCTCTGGATATACTATGGCTTCGCTGTCTACCCAAGTTTCAGGTGCACGCTTCGCCACTGCACTGCAGGCCGTAAAGTCGCTTGCATACTTCAATATGCTGACATTAACTATTACAGACATTGCGTAACAGTCTAGT
Source organism: Bathynomus jamesi (assembly GCA_023014485.1). Classification (NCBI taxonomy): domain Eukaryota; kingdom Metazoa; phylum Arthropoda; class Malacostraca; order Isopoda; family Cirolanidae; genus Bathynomus; species Bathynomus jamesi. The sequence continues at coordinate 139,855 of JAJOZX010001560.1, forward strand.
AGAGACGTTGGTACGCTCTTTTCGAATGTTCACTTTTAGTTCCTCAATGGTGCGTGGTCATGACTTGTAAATCACATACTAAAGGTAACTATACAAAAAAATTAACATTCGAATGGAGGTGCCAACGTCTCCACTAGAATGTTACGCAATATTCATAGTAGTTTAAGAGAATTGAAGTATTTAAACAGCTTTATGGCCTTAGTTTTAAACAGTTACCAGATTTTTGGTTTCTTGTATAGACCCATATACTCGTAGATCGATTTCTCGTTTACAACTGACGCCAAAGTTCAGGCAAATTTCTAAGAACATTTTATACTGACCAAGCACTTTCGTGTCTATTCCTTCAAATCAAGAGAACTAAGTTTGTAAACAAATCAAAGAACGTATATTGAACACACCCATGTACTTCTGCACAACATATTTGGTCTGGTAGATAAGAGTAGATTGAACAAGCGCTAAAATTTCTTCTAGATGGTTGAGCAGAAAAATCCCACGCCCGCGAGATTGCGCACCGGGCTTCACTATCCACACATTTCTCATGCCATCCATTCGTAACTGGGGCCAGAATGGTTCAACACGTTCTAAGGCAGATTGGCAGTCTCTTAAAAGAGTCTGAAGAAATGGAGAAAGATGTTTTATACGTCGAAAATATTGATAATTTGGAGAATAGTTTTCTCGTTGAAAAAGAAACAAATATAATGACTTTGAAGTTACCAACTATTAACGTTTCACTCGTTACAGAGCGATCACCACGAGTAATGCAACAAATTTGCAATGTTCTCATTTTTATTAACAAAAGTTATCAGTATCTCGATATAGAATTAATTATACGAGAATCGTAAATGTAACGCTAAATCTCAAAAATCAACAATTGGCAAACCTCAACGTGATGCGGTAACACCTTAATTCTTTTCCCCTGATGAATGATTCTGTGGTGGGCGGTAAGGATCAAGTCCCATTCGTTTTCTCTCAGTGGAGACAAAGGGGGCGTGTCCAAGTCGTCATGGCAACAAGACTGTATGAACCCCTCCACGTGCTGCAAAGCTTGACGAATGCGTCTAACCGGTACCTGTAGTGTTCAGTACTTCGTTATATGATTTTTATAAATTATTTTATTAAGATATAAAAAGGACATAAATAAAATATACCGGCATCTCTATATATTACGTTTTTATACAGTACAAGCGTCCATAGTTGAGTTCGAATTAATTTGACCTTTATAAAGTCGAATTCTGATTGTGGAACAAACAAAATAATTCTTCAAAGCGAAACAGTTTTTTTTTAAATTCTTCATTTTTACTCAGAGACCAAAATTAACTTCCTTTTATTAAATTAAAAAAAAATGTAAGAAGCTTTTGAAGTAGCAACAAAAAAAATTACCCTATTTTACGCCTCATAAAACGCTACAAGTGGTAAGACGTACCCTATATTTAGCAAAGAATATTTAGGGAAAAAATATTTCGAAGATTTATCAGCCTGACAAAAAACATATTCCCATAACTTTATTAAAAGAACATTAAACAAAACAATAACATGTGAGCCCTCAAGGGATTTTTGGAGACGTTTTTCAGGAAAAAAGTAGCGTCTTATGAGGCGTAAAATACGGTAATAACAAATTTGATCACGTACCCATATGCAGCACCAAATTAAAGTACAGGGAGCTTTGAGCTAAAAAAAAATGTGGGCCATATGCTCATGGATCTTACATATTTTTTTTTTTTTTTTATCAAAATGTCGATATTTTTACTAAAAATTATAAAAGTAAAAATGTTAAAAATCATATAAGAACACGCCTAAAAAATATTATTTGTAATAAGGTGTGGAGCCTTGGGATCGGATCCACAAAGCCCATTGGCTAGTCCCACCCTACCCATATGTGCTGCTGGGTCGATAGAGGCAATTTAAAAATTTTATTCAGAAAAAATTCACCCCCTTCACGGAATTCGATCTCAGGACACTCAAATTACGAGTCCCATGTTGTAGCAGTGGGGCAAGGCGATAAAGTAAGGGTGATGGATATTAATATAACCTAGTTGCGATAAAGACATAAAATTTAAGGTAGTTTATCAAGAGAACTACCAAATTTCGGCTAATATGAATTCCCTTTGGCAAAAATATACACCCTGAACTATTTATACAACTAAAGTGATAAATTTATACAATTACATGAATTTACTAAAAAAAAAAATAGGGATCACCTGAAGATCAGGGCCCCCAGCCTTCGTTAGTTAGCTTTATAAGGCTAACTAACGAAAATATCACGACCTAACCTAACCAATCGTCAAGGGTGTACAGTTGACCTAACGATTGGTTAGGTTAGATCGTGATATTTTCGTTAGTTAGCCTTATAAAGCTAACTAGAGAAGGCTGGGGGCCCTGATTTTCAGGTGATCCAAAAAGAGTTTTTGGTATACTCTGTACTGTTATTTACGATTGATATGAACTTCCTTACAGCAAACATAACAAACAACTTAACCTAACCTACAATGACTTTAAAATAAATTACAAAATATTTCATAAACCCTAACAATATTTTTAAAAATTAAAAAAAAATCCCCCAAAAAACGTTTAACTGCTAACAAAACTTAAATAAAATAAAGGTATTTCATTCGATTTAATATTTTAGATTTTACAGGCAAAAAGTATAGTTCCTCGACGATAATTGACACTTGCAATGGAAAGCTTAAGAAAGAAATTTTACGAATGAGTATTGTTTATATCTTAAAACAAATTTCATTTGTTTAAATAATACAAATAAAGGCATTCTTAAGAAGGTTCAAAGGGATCTAAAACCACGTATCAAAGCTAAAACTGACATATAGATTTCTCAATAATAATAAGAAGAATGTCAAATTAGCCTCTAATTTTATATAATGTTTTGAAGTCTTTTCCAAACTTCTGAAAAATGTTCATATTTTCGACAAAAACTCTACTTTAAATCTTCAGTGTACTCTATTGCACTAAGCTGTTAACTAAATGTTAAATAAATTTTAAATAAATGTTAAATAAATGTTAAACAAATGTTAAACAAATATTTAATGAAAACTTTGCAAATTAAAGCAATGTTAAAAATTAAATCGGTTTTCTTCTTTTATTCAAGAATTAAACAAGATTTCGTTCGGAAAAACACTTTTACAAGTTTGTAAAAGACCTTAAAGCATTAATAATAATAATAATGATAATAATAATACTGAAGCTTATCAGTGTCATTATCATTATCATGGATATTGATAGGTTGGAAAGGGTTCAGCGACGCGCCACGAAACTAATTCCGTCACTACGCAACAAGTCTTACGAAGATCGAATTAAAGAGACTTGCATTCACTCGAGACTAGGAGATTAATGGGGGAGCTTATTGAAGTTTTCAAAATCGTTAATAAAATCAATAACGTAAATTTTGACAAATTGTTCATTTTCGATAAGAGCAATACGTGGCAGACGTTTCATTACTAACATCGCTAAAAACTTTTTTACGTTTAAAGTAATTGATAAATGGAATAATCTTCCCGCGTCCGTCGTGAATTCTACCAGCGTTAATATGTATGTTTAAAAATATTAACGTTGTTTAAAATAATAAAACAATTAGCAACAGGAGCTCTGGGTCTGTTGACGACTGATGCCAGCTTGTGACATGCCAGCGATAAAAAAAAAAAAATTAGACTAACACGAACTTAGATGTAGCTCGTAGTGTAAACTAACCCACTTTTTGTTATACTCTTCATACTTTTTTTTTCTCATCCTCTCCTTACTTGCATGTCTGTAGTTTGCATGGTATGACAGTGTCTTTGAGCTAAGACTGTTTGCATGGTTTGTAAGCGTTCTTATTTTACTTCTTTTCATCTTTCACCCCTTTCCTATTCTCTTCGACTATTTTCCCGACTTGTCGGCAGTGGCCTGCGAATGATGATGGTGAGTCTTTCCCTTTCTGAATGAATGTTAACCCACGAATGATAGATTTTGCTACTTACTTAACCCCTTATTCTCTTCTTTTAACTCTCTATTCTCTTCTTTTAACCCCCTACTCTCTTCTTTCACTCGGGCTAACCTTAGAGTGGATCTTAGGGTCTTTGTTAGCCTTAGCTTCTGTAGATCTGTAGATCAATAATAACAATAATAATAATAATAACAACTAGACTGCACTCGAGCGAGATACCAATCGACACCAACTGCGTGTGGCCTTAATCGTCTTGTGACCTTAGTAGCTTCATGACCTTGACTTTTGATATTTGCATTCGAAAAGCGTACTGTGAGCAGGGCATATAATTTCAAACAAATTACCAAAGTTTTGTTACCTCAGCTTCAGTTGTTATCACATATTCACATTATTGCTTAAACAATGTGAGATATGACCTTAGTGACCTTGTGACCTTTTGTATTCGAACGTACACTATAGTTTGGGCATAACATGGTAAGCTTATGTACAAAGTTTGGTCATCAAAAGTTGAGCCACTCGTGAATCAGTGAGTGGAGAAACAGTTTGACCTTAGTGACCTTGGCCTTTGACCCACGGACCTTAAAGTAGTATGATGAGCAGAGTATAACAACGGAAATATATGAAACTGATACACTGTGTTTGCCTTTCTTAAACAACTTGTGGGTTATTAAGTGGAGAATCGATATGATTTTAATAACCTTAATTACTTTGTGACCTTGACCTTTGACCTATGGACCTAAAAGTTGTGAATAACCAGAGTATGACTAAGGAAACCTGTGGCATAAGTTTCGCGAGCCTACCTTTTTCCCTTAACTGGGCAAATTTTGGGGATAACACGTTTACTGACCCAATGACCTTGACCTTTGACCTTTTTATAAGTCTTCAAATTGGGGATTTCAACCTTGGGAAACCCCGTACCAAGTTTGATGATCCTAGGTTTAATCGTTGTTCGTTTATCTTGGCGACAAACATACCCACCCACATACCCACATGCAAACCTTACTGGATCTCCGCTGCCTTCGGGTCAGCATTGATAATACCTGAACATACATGTAAAAATTGATAAAAGAGAACGCAATATATATATATATATATATATATATATATATATATATAATATATATATATATAATATATATATATACTGTGTATATATATATATATATATAACTTTTATCCCAACAAGGAGTGGGATGAACACACAATTATCCAAATAGACCTCACGATACCTAACGTGAGGTCTGATAATAATCATATAATGTTGGAATTATAATAATTTGTGGTCATCATTTATTTTTATTTGTACTGTATATAAATTTTTCGTGCCGTGAAAAGGTATGTATAAAATCTTTCTCGCTTAATATTTAACTATAATTTTTTCTCTTTTTTTTTTCATTATATTTAAAAATATAATTGAATAAGAAGATAATTCTGGTTTACATTAAAAAAAAATATTAACATCTGCTTTCCAAATTAAAATGGAAATACGAGTTGTAAAATTTAAATTAGAATTTTAGGGCAGAGAAATTTTTAAAAAAAAGTCAGGCGATTACCCTTGGAAGTTTATAACTGAAATTCTAAATTTAGACATTTTTTTTTTCTCCCAAATATATTTTGACAAACGCTTCCTGGTACGATAATTTTTGTGTCTGCGTATTTGGAATTGAACGTTGGTTGTATTCAACCTGTTTATTTGCATGTACAGAGTAATGCAGCTCCAGACCAATTATGTTATCATTCTTCAACTGTGGATCAACAAAGCGGGTGGACGAAATAGCTATTTTTGTGTATCTTTAAAGATTTTGATTTTTAGTTTCGTAACTGACGAGTGACTTTGGTTTTGAAATACGTATTAAAGGTCTTATCTTACGTTAATGAAAGTTTAACCAAGTTTATCATTTTAGTTATTTAAGTTTCAGTGCACCAACAAGTCCCGAACTGTAGGATGGTTTTGGCGTTTCAAAAATTGTTAGTTTTCGCTGTTTCTTAGCTAAATTACTCATCTTTTGTATTTTTTGTCCTGAAAAGATGTTTTTCCTAATTAAATTTTCTCTCGATTGATACCTGTTACGAATTTCTACGTGAATTCCTTCCAGATATAGAGCTTCATAGTCCGGTAGCACAGACCCTGATTTTAGTGGAACCCTGCATTGTTTGTTATAAAGCAAATCTTGACATATTTTGAAAGCTTATACCACCCCATTCAAGAATCCATCGGGTGTACACCTGACCCCCCCCACTTGGCGTTTTCAATATGGCCGCCATTTTCCAAGATGGCCGGCGAAACTGAAAAATCCCATATCCTGGTCAATACTTGATGGATTTTGATGATCTTGGTGTCATTTCTAGTTTTTTTTAGGATGATGAGTCGATCTGGAGGGGTTGCAGATACTTTGGGAGTCGTTTTGACCCACATTCGTCAATACTCAAGGTCATTGAAGGTCAAACGCCCCCCGAAATAAGGAATATCCCATATCCCGGGCAGTCGTGGAGATAATTTGGTGATCTTACTGTCGTTTTTATGGTTTTGGGCAAGACTGAGTAGTTCTATAGGGCTTAAAATGAAATCAGGGGTTATTTTCCCCATGGTAAGGTGAATTCCAATATGTCTAATTATTCCTCTTATTTTTTTCAGGTTGTTGAGATTATTGCTGATGGTGCTGCCCACCTGGTGGTTTGATGACGTCTTGGTTGTGCTGATTCCAAAATTGTTTTTTGACTGCTGAATATGGAGAATATACCAGGTGAGCATTGTTTAGTTTTCATTTGCTGAGGATAAATTATTTCAATGCGATTTGTACTCTGAAGAATGGGTAAACAAAATTCTTATTTTTCAGGTTCTACAAAAGCAGCAGACGAATGTTTCTTCAAGGATTTCCTGCATAGCTGTCCTGGAGGTCAGAAAGGTCTTTCAAATTGTGGGAGGATTCAGATTCCCTTTCTAAGTGCATGGACCCAATGGATCCAGAGTCACATCCAGGAGGCAACTTATACAATATTCAGACAGGGCAGCTTGCATCTCCAGATGCCAATGCCGATAGAGCTGTTAGTATTGGAAAGACGCAACTGGCACAGTACGAGTCATCATGGCCACAAGGCTTTTATGGCACCATTTCCAAACATGTCATCACCTTTGCAAGTAAAACGAAACATATCAAGGTGGGTGCCCACTTGGTTATGGACCAAGAAGCGATTTATGCACGCGTCATCGGTTTGCTGATGAGCGAACGTGAACGTGACTTGACCCATGTATTCTCAACAGAGCTTGCGGCATACCCACCCGCACTGTTCCAACCAGATGGCTTAATGAGAACTGCAGCTAAGTCCGCATTGAAGCAGAACTTGGAGTGGAAACATCCTCTCGAACATGGGGTCGACCAACAGTTGTTATCATGGATGTGTCAGCTGTTTTGTGGACAGTCGACTGGCCTGCTAGTGGCACAGTTGCTACATTTATCCAAACCTTCAAAGTATGGCTACCGAAACATCTTTCTTATGCATCTGTAGTACTAGCTTTTGATCGCTACTATGATTTCTCTCCGAAATCAAGCACTCGGGCAATGAGAAGCAAGAGCAGCAGAGTTCACAAGCTGGACCTCAACATCCCATTGCCTACAAGAGACGCTGTTCTCACGTGCACCGCGAACAAGGAGCAACTAAACAGGCTGCTCTGTGAGCAAATCCTTGCTGACAGTGAGTATATCGCAACTGTAACCCAAGACCATGAGCTAGTGCTTGCAGGATGGCAGACCATACCGACTTCCATTGTGCGAGGCAGGAGTCGAGCAGCATTGGAGCTCTCATCATCTCATGAAGAGGCTGACGTGATAATAACACAACACGCTATCGCACAAGCTGAGAAAGATTCTGATGCCCGCATTTCCATCATTTGCGATGACACAGACGTGTTTGCCATGCTGACTCACTTCTATGAATTTAAGAAACTAGGCTGTCCCATGATTATGGAGTCTCCAGCGTGTGGCAGAAAATCAGTGGACATCCGAGCAACTGTAACCCAGCACAAAGACATCATCCCACAAATCCTCAAACTACACGCTTTGAGTGGTTGTGACACAGTTGCAGCAATACATGGCATCGACTAAGTCACTGCCATTGCCACAGCCAAGAAGGGTCGGAAGCTAGACAAGCTGGGGTCCCTTGATGCATGCTTTGACCAAATCGAGAAAGTGGCAACAGCGTTCATTGTTGCATGCTATGGGGATAAGAAATCATCATCTCTTACTGAGTGTCGTCAGCGAGTATGGGCTCAGAAGACAGGGAAGTCGGGAACTGCTGCACCCAAACTATGTTCTCTACCACCAACAACTGAAGCTTTCCATCAAAGTGTGCTCAGAGCCCACTACACTGTGGCGAACTGGCTCGATGCACTAAAGTGTGACCCACCACCACTTGATCCTGTGCATTATGGGTGGGAGAGAGACGAAACAAACAGAGTTCTCATCCCAAAAACAGTTGGTAAAGGAGTGTGCTTAGCACCAGATGAAGTTCTGAAGCTAATCAGATGTGGGTGTGAATCACAATCAGCATGCAGGGGGAGTCGCTGCGGCTGCATGGGACGCGGAATCCCTTGCACAATATTCTGTGCATGTGGCAGCGGCTTGGATTGCAACAATCCATTGACCCAAAACGCAAACGAAGAGCAGACTGATGAGCCTGACGATCCTGAAACAACAATGTCTTTTGATATTTGCCCCCAATAAATGGTTACCTAATGTGAATAACTGCATCAAAGTTGTCAATGCCAATCCCCCAGCTAGGTGTGAGCTTTGTTTTGCTTACGAGGTCATATCTTGTAGCTTTGCAACCTTCCATAGAATGCATGTGCCCTGCACTTCAGCATAAATTGTAGTTTATATCCGAATATCCCTATCCATATAATGTGGGTTATGTCATTTAAGCATTATGATCTGGTTTTATCTGCAGAAAAGATGCTAAGTGCTCAGCAGTTAACTAGATTGTAGAAATTGAAATAAAGCAAATACAGTAATGTCAACTGTGGCATTATCATATTTCAAGGCCAAACTTTAACCTCAAATGACCTTGACTTGACCCATGGAGTTGCAAAATGATATCCTACTGTTATCATGTGCCTATAGAACTACTCAGTCTCGCCCAAAACCATAAAAACGACAATAAGATCACCAAAATATCTCCACGACTGCCCGGGATATGGGATATTCCTTATTTCGGGGGGCGTTTGACCTCCAATGACCTTGAGTATTGACGAATGTGGGTCAAAACGACTCCCAAAGTATCTGCAACCCTCCAGATCGACTCATCATCCTAGAAACCCCTAGAAATGACACCAAAATCATCAAAATCCATCAAGTATTGACCAGGATATGGGATTTTTTAGTTTCGCCGGCCATCTTGGAAAATGGCAGCCATATTGAAAAAGCCAAGCGGGGGTCAGGTGTACATCCATTGGATTCTTGAATGGGGTGGTATAAGCTTTCAAAATATGTCAAGATTTGCTTTATAACAAACAATGCAGGGTTCCCACCCCGTGCAACCGGACTATGATAAACCTGGGCGTACGATACTTTAGGCCTTCTCCGAAGTTAATTTCTCACAAAAAGTTAGGCCTGGCACTTAATTGGAGGTATTTTGCTTGACAAATATGTAAATTTTTGATGCAATATAACATTAATGTGAAAAGGTTATCGAATTTCTTGAATTAAAGCTGTGTGACTAGGCTACCCAATTTGGCCTATTTCCCTGGGCTAAGAAGGCGTATCAAAGTCGGTTGAAAGACTAGACTCATGGTAAGCTTATTATGTCTATATTAGGTTATATTAGTTCAGAAGGACAATCAGAACTAGCCAGTCCGAGGAATATGAAATTTTTTTTTTGTCTAGAATCTAGATTTAACCTATTTTAGGCTGTGGAACAATCTTCTCAAGGTGCGTGTGTGCCAAGCCTGGTAAGATGAAGATAAAAGGGGTAATTAAGTTAGGAGCGCGCGCGTACGCACGCACGCATCTCCACTCCACATAAGCGAGGTATTAACTTTTTAAAATTGGATACATGTGTTTGTGGGTACATTTATGGTGTAATGATTCCCCTCATTTACAATTCAATATTTACTTTACTTTATTCAATTTCTCTCATCATTGCTCTTTCTTCTCTTTACACTCGCTTCACTGTACTTTATAAACACGGGCAAACGGGTAGCCATGGCCGGCATGATGATTTCGAACAAAGAAAAGAGCCCGGGGGATAAATTACACATTTTTATTTACAATTTACTGACTTTTCATTAATGCCGAAATCCTTTAAACGAACGGGGTAATACGAGGGCGGAATTAGCGTTAACATTTAATTGCGGATAGAGACACATTTAATATTTTAAATAAACAATAAAATACTAATACGAAAAACACCTTCTCGGGGCAAACTCCGTCCAAAGACTCGCTTGGGCATTTCACCAGCCTCCAGCTTGGGCACATCTTAGATGTTGCAAATTTGTATTTTTATATTTTTAATTTCAAACAAAACATTATTAATTTCTTATTTACATACAAACCCTAATTAAATTTCTTATTTAACATTATTTTTTTCTTTATTAAACAAAACATTATTAAATTCTTATAAACAAAACATTTAATTCTTATTAGACATTATTATCTTATCTTTATTAAAAATCAATACACTACACTGCGTATACGAGAAGAAAAGCATTGGTACTTTTTCGTTATACCCGCAATTTCAATAAGTCGCCAATGTCAATCGCCCTTGAGGATTGGTTAGGTTAAGTCGTAATATTTTCGGTAGTTTTAAAGAAAATATCACGACTAAACCTAACAAATCGTCAAGGTCTAAAAATATACAAATTAGCATTTTATTAATACAGTCGGCACTGCTATAACGCGCGGGATGCGTTCTGGAAAAACAGCGCGTTATGCAATCGCGCGCTGTAACAAGTTTGTTTTAACATAGGAATAATGTTATAAGTCAGGGATGCGTTTTTTCAAAATTATTTTTTCCTTAAAATTCAATTTATCAGTTGTTCAAACGTTTTACCAATATATATTAGTGCGTATGTATGAAGAAACAAATATTACAGTAAAAAATTATATTTAAGAAAATTACAAAAGGAAAAAAAGGATCACCTGAAGATCAGGGCCCCAGCCTTCTTTAGTTAGCCTTATAAGGCTAACTAACGGAAATATCACGACCTAACCTAACCAGTCGTTAGGTCAACTGTACGCCCTTGACGACTGGTTAGGTTCAGGGTTGGCAAAAACCCTGGTTTTTCACACAAAAAACAGCCCAACTGGGTTTTTGCTGGGTTTTTGGTTTTTTAATGGGTTGACATTTTTTTTAGAAAGGTTCGATAATTATGTAGTGCCTAATATATCTATTATTTTATTAGTTTATTTATCTAATCTACAATATATATTAAAAAGACATCTTTATTTCACAGAAAGTTCAGATATGAGAGATAATGATGACATTAGAATTTTCTCCATTTTAATTTTAGATCTTTCCTTTATTTCTTAACAGCAGATTTCAGCTTTATTTAGACCTAACTCAAATTAAAATTTTTAAGATGGCAAACTCAAAGAGTTATAGTCTTATAGAGGTAGAAGATCTAAAGCTAGCGAATGGAACGAGGTGACTTTATTAAGTGATCAGCCCACTAGAGTACTATGCAATTATTGCAAAGAAAGTATCACTCGAAAAATTGAGAGAGTGAAACATCATCTAGAGAAATACAGTAAAAGAAAAGTGGAATGTTTTGAAAATGAAGCAAGAGGTATGCCGAGACTCGAATTTGGAGCATCAGTTGAAACTGATTTACTTCCTCCAACTTTGGCTTCTGGCAAAGATGATCCAAAGATTATAAGTGAAAATGTGCCTGAAATGAGTGACACCAGTGCAGGTTCTTCATCATCCACATTCTGTCATTCAACACCAATAAAGCATAAAAGGCAAAGATCAATTACACCATTTGTGGGAAGAACGACTGTGGACCAAAAGGAAGAATTAGATTTACAAGTTGCAAGGTTCTTTTTTTCAGCTAACATACCTTCAACGTTTTAGAAAATAAAGAATTTATAAAATTAATCAAAGGTCTAAGATCAGGATATGAACCACCAAACAGGAAAAGGTTGGCATCTGATCTGTTAATAAAAGTTAATGATGAAGTAATCCATGAAATGAAGAATGACCTTAATCTTGATGATTGTACCATTACCCTTATACAAGATGGCTGGAGTTCAGTAGGTAATGATCCTATTATTGTGCACAGTATTCATAATGGAAAAAAGCCATATCTGATTTCAGCAGTAGATGCTGGAAGTACAAAAAAGACAGCAGAATATTGTACACAGTTAGCTAGAGAAGCAATAACAAAAACTAAGGAAATATATGGCATTGATGTAAGTATAACTATTTTGTAGGTACATTTTATTTTAGTTATAAACTGAATGTAATTCTCCGCCTTGGTATACTCAAATGCTCAGTTCCTTATGAGTTATGACATTTTATTTTCAGGTATTTGCTATATGCAGTGATAATGAAAACAAAATGATAAGAATGAGAAATTCTTAAGGAGGACAACTACAGTCTTATTACTTATGGCTGTTCAGCACACCATCTAAACTTGGTAGAAAAAGATGTCTCCCCAAAATCAGTTCTCAAGCATGTTGTAGAAATTAACAAATATTTCCGAAACCATCACCAACCTCATGTAAGCTAAAAACAAATCCAATAAATTAGCTACTGTCAGCTTTACTTTTATGCATTAGAACTGTCAATGTTAGCATTAGCACTGTCACCAGTGTGAATCCTAATTCACGACTCATTAATAAGTTGCATAGGCTATTTATTTATGCTGTCAAATCCAGCAATATTTGTAATAAAAATTTATATTTTAGGGTTGGTTAATGGAGAAAGGAGGTATGATGCTGCAACTACCAAATGAAACCAGATGGAATTCTCAGTTAGAATGCATAAAAACCTATTTGTCAAATTACTCTTTATATATGAAATAAGAGAAGAGTATATTGAAGACGTTGATCATAACATCGGAAAATTGATAGATAACTTATCTATACAGAGAGAGGCACTCAATTTACAGTCACAACTCTTACTTGTTGGAAATGCTCTAGATAAGGTTTGTTTATATTATGCAGTTAAAATTACTTAACTTTAAATACCAATATTAATTTCAAGATATTTTATAGACTTATAGTGCACATTTTATTTATAGAATCCTGTACTAAAGCACTACTAATAAATAATTAAAATACACTTCATTTTATGTGTTGTAACTTGTAACACCAAAAAATAAATTCTAATAATGCATAATTCTAAATGTTTACAGATGTTTTCATTCAGCCATATATAACTTTATAGTTTTTTTTTTTTTTTGTTACAGTTGCAGGCTGATAATACAACATTATCTGATGCTGTTGAAATTTGGCTCAATTTAATCCAAGATGAAAAATTAGCTCCATACAAAGAAGATATTATTAAGAGATTTAAAAAAGCTATAGAGCCATGTCATCTTTTGGCAAATATAACACCCAAAGTATGAAGGTAAATAGGACCTAAATGCTTAACTACTATCAATATATAAAACATAGGTAACTCAACTGTATGGGCAGAAGAGTTTTCTCTAATCTGAATCAAATCATCTAGCATTGCCATATTAGATAACAATTAGCATAAATTAGATACCATAACATAAATTATATAATCTATATTAGTAGCTTTATTTTTGTTTCCACACAGTTCTATTATTTTTCAGGACAAAAACTGAATAGATTCAAGAGGAAGAAGCTGAAGAATGGCTGATTGAAATAAATTCAGAATACATGGCAAGATATTATGCATTCCGCTTAAAAGACGCACTAATTTTTCCTCCTTATTTATTCAAAGATAGTATAGTGAGCTTTACATCAGCTAGTAATTGGTGGAAAATTGTTGAATGAAAGAAAAAAAAAGAGATCAGGTTACCATTAGGTTTTGCTAAATTTATGAGATCTATTCATAGTTGTCCGCCCAGTTCCGGATCATTGGAAAGATTTTTTTCAACGTTTGGCTTGGTATGGAGTAAAATGCGAAATAGGTTAGGGAAAGAAAAGGCAGAAATGTTGGTTCGAATCTACCGCCACCTAAGGTCAAAAGATGCTGAACATACTGATCAATAATCAATATTAGGTACCACTTAAATTATTTAAATTATAAAGCTGAAAAGAAACATGATTTATTTTTAGATATAGGTAGCCAATTAGAAGATAGATAAATTAGATACAGTATTAGATATAAGGTTCATAATGAAATATGTCAAATAAATAGTTTCTGGAAATTTTAGTTTATATTGGCCTTATCACATTAATTATAGTTTATAGTTGTTAGTATATAAAACTGCATAACCATATTATAAAAAATGCCAAGTTAAAAATAAGTTTATGAGAAGTAAATTTATGTGGGTTTTTAGGTCGGGTTTTTGCTGGGTTTTTGGTCTTGGGTTTTTGGGTACCAACCCTGGTTAGGTTAGGTCGTGATATTTTCGTTAGTTAGCCTTATAAAGCTAACTTATGTATCGAGTGTTAACTGCTGTGCACGATTTTTTTTTCGCAATAAATTTCTTTATAACCTGCTAGAAATTCATCCAATTTTCTGCTAAATGTGACGCTCCTTTCCATGTTTGGATCATTGGCTATGTGATCAGCCAAGGTAAATGCTTCCGACAAATTTTTTGTTGTTAGCTCTTCAAGTTGCCCGAAATAGACATAAAATTAAAATGTCGGTGAGCGAAGGTTTTGAATTATCCATCGAACGTTATCTGGGAGTTTTCATAGTGTCGCGTTTACATTTTTCATATTGTTCCGTGCGAAATAGATATACTAAAATTAAAGGGTGCTACTGTAGTATGCGGTCTACCTACGATTCGGCGGTCTACCTTTTAATTATAGCTTCTTATCTTCTTATTATTTTATTATTAGGTTAATTGTACGCCCTTGACGATTGGTTAGGTTAAGTCGTGATATTTTCGTTAAAACTAACGAAAATATCACGACTTAACCTAACCAATCATCAAGGGCGTACTGTAGTATGCGGTCTACCGTTAAGTATGCGGTAGTAGTATGTTTAACTTCTTTAATAATTCCTTAATTGTGTAAATTAAATTATAATTCCTTTCAATTCATTTTCAATTCCTTTTAAATATTTTGAACGGTAGACCGCATACTACAGTAGAAACTTAACGGTAGACCGCATACTACAGTAGAAACTTAACGGTAGACCGCATACTACAGTAGCACCAATTAAAGTATAGTACCTCGACGATATAATTGACACTTCAATCGAAAGCTTAAAAAGAAATTTTACGAATGAGTATGATTTATATCTAAAAACAAATTTCATTCGTTTAAATAATACAAATAAAGGCATTCTTAAGAAGGTTGAAAGGGATCTAAAACCACGTATCAAAGCTAAAACTGACATGTAGATTTCTCAATAATAATAAGAATGTTAAAAACTTTACTTTAAATCTTCAGTATACTGTATTGTAGTGATGTAGAAGCTGAAATTTTGCGAATCTGCGAGTGCGATTGCGAATCTGAAAATTGAGATTCGCGCGAATGCGGAGGCGAATGCGAATCTTGAATTATTTTAAAAATGTGGCTATTTTCTGAAATTTTACCAAGGGACGCTATACTATAAACCAGAATACAACGATTACTATTTTTATAACGAGAAAGTAAAACAAATACAAATGCTATTATTATTTGACAACTGTTTTATACACAATATAATAAATTTCTTACATATTAATAATGTATAAATATAAAATATTAAAGTACATAATTACAGTTTTACATATTTAAACCCAATAGTTGGCAAGTTAAATTTAAGAAAGAGCAATTTTTCTGCCTTATCCCTCGCAAGCGGTTTCTTTTCTCATCTTAGATGAGGCCAGCACTGAATAGTTGCTCACTTGGGACGCTACTTGGAGGACATCCAAGGAATCTCTTAACTTCTTCTTTCTCTTTTTCTCTTCGCCCGTTCCCGCCTCTATGCGGGGTCGGCGTTTCTGACCAGCCTCCTCCACACAGCCCGGTCCTGGGCTTCTTCCCCCGACAAACCCTTCTCCCTCAAATCGTCCCTCACCTTCTCCATCCACCTTCGCTTCGGTCTGCCTCTCTTTCTCCTGCCATGCACCTCCATATTCATCGTTCTCTTACCCACATAATCTTCGTCCCCTCTCATCACATGTCCATACCATTTCAGTCTACTTTCTTGTATCTTCCTCGAGATTTCTCCAACCTTTGTTGTGCCCCTTATCCTTTCATTCCTTACTCTATCCAACCTTGTCACTCCGCACATCCATCTCAGCATTCTCATCTCCGTTACATCTAGTCTTTTCTCATGATCTTTCTTTATAGCCCAAGACTCAGCCCCGTACATCATAGCCGGTCTTACCACAGTCTTATACACCTTTCCCTTAACCCTTGCGCCTATTCTTCGGTCACACAACACCCCTGAAACTTTCTTCCAATTTTTCCAACCAGATTGCACTCTGTGTGTTATTTCTGTGTCCAGCTCACCGTCCTCAGCCACTGTCGATCCCAAGTACGTAAACTTACTTACTCTCTTTAACCTCGCTCCCTCTAAACTAATTTCTGAGTCTTGATTTTCGTAGAACCTCAGGTACTCCGTTTTCTTTCTGCTGATTTTCAACCCTCTGTCTTCAAAAGCCCTCCTCCATTCCTCCAATTTTCTTTCTACTACTTCTCTCCTGTTGCTGCACAGAATATCGTCTGCAAAGAGCATACACCAAGGGGATTGATCTTTTATCCCCTGGGCCAACACATCCATAATCAAAACAAAAAGGTACGGGCTCAAAGAAGATCCCTGATGTAGACCAACCCTCACGGGGAACCATTCCGTTACACCTACACTACTCCTAACCTGGGTCCTTGCTCCTTCATACATACTTTGCACCAACCTAACGTACTTCTCCGGCACACCTTTCTCTCTCATACACCTCCAAACCTCCTGGCGTGGCACTCTATCATATGCTTTCTCTAGGTCGATGAAAACCATGTGAAGTCCCTTTTGTCGCTCCCGGTGTTTCTCCATCAACTGCCTCAGTGCAAAAATCGCATCAGTTGTTCCCCTACCTGGCATGAAACCCAACTGCTCTTCCCCCACGGTTGTCTCTTCTCTTAACCTTTTCTCTATAATCCTTTCCCAAACCTTCATCGTGTGTGACATAAGCTTTATTCCCCTATAATTTCCACAATCCTGGATGTCCCCCTTCTCTTTGTAGATAGGTACGAGTGTACTATCCCCCCACTCCTCCGGCATTTCCTCTTGTTCATATATCTTCTGCATCAGATCCCACAATAGATCTATGCCCTCATCTCCCAAACAATTCCACGCCTCCACTGGTATCCCATCCGGTCCCAATGCCTTCCCCTTCTTCATTCCTTTCAACGCCACCTTCACCTCCTCCCTACTCACTCCTGAAGTTAACCCTTGATTTGGGACACCATCTTCAAAATAACCCTTGGGTTTTCCTCATTTAACAGATGTTCAAAATAACTCTTCCATCTATCCATGATTTTATCCTGATCCTTTAAGACCACTCCCTGCCCATCCTTTACCTGTTTAATTTGAGTAAAATCTTTACTCGCCTTATCCCTAGCCTTCGCTATTCTAAGGATCTTTCTCTCTCCCGCCGGTGTCTCCAACTCTTTATATACTTCATCCATCGCCTGCGCCTTGGCTCTTGCCACTCCCTTCTTCGCCTCCTTTTTCGCCTGCCTATAGCTTTCTCTATCCTCTTGTCTACCAGATGTGTCCCACTTCTTTTTAGCATCTTTCTTCCTTTTAATCACCTCCTGAACCTCTTCATTCCACCACCACGTCTCTTTATCTTCAGGGGGTCTTCTACCTGATGTTTTGCCCAGTACTTCCTCACCAACTCTCAATATCACCCGGCTGTTCTCCTCCCACCATTCTTGTACACTCTCCAACGACCTTACTTCTTCCAAAACCTTCTCCTCAAATTTCCTTTTCTGGTCTTCTTTCTTCAGTCCCCACCACTTTATCCTAGGTGTCACCTGTTCTTGCTTTCTTTTCCTACCACTCTTAAACGACCAATCCATCACCAGGATTCTATGTTGCGCCGCCACGCTTTCCCCGTTTATGACTTTGCAGTTCTTAACTTCTTCCAAATGGGATCTCCTGCACATTAGAAAGTCTATCTGGCTTTCTCTTCCTCCACTCCTATAGGTCACAAACTGGTTATCTTTTTTCTGGAAGAAGGTGTTGACTATCGCTAGATCAAACGCCATCACGAAATCCACCACCCTTTCCCCTTCTTCATTTCTCTCTCCCACGCCCCAACCACCATGCACCCTCTCAATCACCTCTCTACTTCTTCCCACATGGCCATTCAGGTCTCCACCCAAGATCACTTTTTCCCCTTCTGGTATCGCACCAAGTTCTTGATCCAACTGATTCCAAAACACTTCCTTTTCTACACCTTCACAGCCAGCTTGGGGGGCATACGCACTCACGATGTTCACCGTCATCTCGTCAAGGCCCAGCTTAACACTCATCACTCTATCGCTCCTTCTACTCACACTCACCAGGCTATCCTTCAGCACTTCTGACAGCACTATACCAACACCGTTTCTACCCTGTTCATTCGTTCCACTATAAAGCAACTTATATCCCCCTCCCAGCTCCCTTGCTTTATTTCCTCTCCACCTCGTCTCCTGCACACACAATACTCCCACACCGTCTCTCCATCAAATCCGCCACCTCCCTTCCTCTCCCAGTCATAGAGCCTACATTCAACGTCCCAACAAGTACACTTAAAAGCTTGTACTTTTCTTGGTTGTCTCTCCACTACGCTAAAGAGTTTTCGTCTTGGGCGATTCTTTTCTCTTTATGGTATTCTTGAACAAATTTGATTGAATTTCTGCCGATTGCTTCTTCGTCACTGTTTGAGGCGGCCAGTAGCGACGTCATGGACTCACTGACCTTAGCCAGGTCATCGCAAAGTTGCGCTATTTTTTCTTGGACACGCTTGGTAACGGCAGTACTGGAGAACATCTTTTCTTTGTACTTGGGGTCTAA
Organism: Bathynomus jamesi; assembly: GCA_023014485.1. NCBI lineage: Eukaryota > Metazoa > Arthropoda > Malacostraca > Isopoda > Cirolanidae > Bathynomus > Bathynomus jamesi. The sequence goes on from JAJOZX010001560.1 coordinate 158,918, forward strand.
GTAAGTGGCCAAAGCATAGGAGTCATTGGTTCGATTTCAGCGAATCTTCTTTCTATTTCGTCGTACATAATTTCTCTCATTGTTCTGACTTCAACATCATCTCTGTTTTCTGGTTTTAACACATTCTTCAATGAGGCTATCAGAAGAATGACGTCTGATATGGAAGATGCTGAGCTACTGAGTTTCTTCGTGATTTCGTCAAAAGGTTTGAGAATATTCGTGCAGCTAGATAGTAGAGCGAAATCAACATTCGATAGTTGTATTTTGGAATTCGCAGTGCTATATAAGCTTAGTGGGTCCTTCAACTGAACAGCTCTTTCCATCATGTGCAGAGTACTGTTCCATCTTGTGGCGACATCGTGAATCATTCCCAATTTCGGTAAATCCAAACGCGTCTGAATCTTCTTCAGTTCATCCTTTGCTGCAACGGAGTGGTTGAAATGTGTCGCAATTGAACGGGTTTTCACCAGCAAATTCTGAACATTTTTTTGAGCCGACAAGCCTGATTTTACAACGAGCTGTAGCTTGTGGGCAGTACAATCAATGTTGTTGACGCCTGACAGATCCATCGCTTTCTTCATGTTTGCAGCGCCGTCACGCATCACCGCATTAACAGACGAATGAGGAATTTTCCATTTTTCGAGCATTTGGTCGAACTTTTCCGATATATATGCACCGGTGTGCCGTTCATCCAAAGTTTCAGCGCCGAGCTTCAAATTCGTCCTCTTGTATTCATTATCCACCCCATGGCAGGTCAGCGAAAGGAAGCTTACTCTAGCAGATGTGTCGGACCATGTATCAGTTGTAAAGGATACCAATGATTCCTTGATTTCGTCCACAATATATTGAATCTTCCCAGTTACACCTTGGTACATGCTGTTGCATATTAGATCAGCGTAAAATTGTCGTTGCTTGATCTTGTATTGCGGAGCAACTTCCGCCATAAGCTGCATGAAACCGACATCTTCTACGTGACTAAACGGCAAATCATCCATTACTAGCATTTCTGCGATGCGGTAGTCGTACGTCTTAGATTTTTGATTGTCATCACTCCAAGGCTTCAATTTCTGGTAGCAACTTTCAGTTGTTTGAAATCCGAGATTTTTCTGTCTAATGTCAGACTTCGTCTTTTGTAATGTCGTCGGTTCTCTTTTTTCTTTTAATCTTATTTAGCTTCGTTTTCAGCATCACTCAGTTCTTTAAATTCTTTTGGACGAATTGAATACAGATGATTTCTCATGTTTGATGTGGTTCGTCCCTTTCGAGAGTAGTTGCGTTGGCATAACAAGCACTTCGCAGTATCATCAGCGTTCTTTGAGAAGAATTTCCAAACTATTGATTTTCTCATGATGAAGTTGAGAGCGATGGCGTGAAAACAACTGTAGTCGACGAAGTTAATATTTGAAATTTTGAATAATGATACGACTGAAGATGTATTGCACTTATTGTGACAGAACGGACGGTAAAGTAAAAACCTGCATGTCACGAGTCAGGTCGCTACAGAATTGCCAAATTTTCGTAAAAATTGTGTTTTTTATTTTATTAAAATGCTTATAGCAAAAAAAATTATTCACTTTTTTACAACGATTTTTTCACATATGTTCTCACTAGTACTTAAACTTATTCATGAAAAAAATAATACTAATATCTGTTAAAATAAAAGAGATATGAGCATTATTATGAAAAATAAAGCACTTGAACAAAAAAATACTTCTGATATTTACACATTAAAAACATTTCTAAATTGAATTTTGTAATAAACTTTATATTGTCTTAAAGCTAAAGAAATTTCCTCTGCGTCAGTATAAGTTTTATTTTAGAAATATAATTTGATGAATACGGAAATGGCATTCAACTTTTTTCAACAAACACAGATTTCATTCTCGAAAGAGTATGGACTATGGACTATGGAATAATTATAACGGTGATTTCGACTTTGCAATGTCATATACAGTAAACTCTCGAAAATCAGAATGTCTAAAATCCGGACCACTTGAGAATTGAAAGTTCAAAGTTAGACATAATAAAGCGACATGAGAGAAGTGAAGGTGCGAACTACATTGCAAGAGCGCTAGGCCTAAGTCAGTTTACCGTCTCAACCGTTTTTAAAAATGCTCCTGCATTGAAGGCCGCAGCTGAAAATGTGTGTCCCGTTCTCCGCAATTCTCAGCTCTCTCAGCTCTGCAAATTCGCATTAAAAAATTGTGAATGCGAATGCGAATCTAAAATTTTTGCGGAGGCTCCGCGGTTGCGAATGCGAATGCGAAGCTTCGCTACATCACTACTGTATTGCACTAAGATGTTAAATAAATGTTAAATAAATGTTAAATAAATGTTAAATAAATGTGCGGTCTTGATATTTTAACGTTTTTTTTGTTTTTTGTTCGTAATTTCAAATTTTCCGTGTAATAGCATTTTTATGGTCTTAAAATACTTAGCGCGTAAATACAAATCCGCGTTGTAACAGTACGCGTTATAGCGGGCCGACTGTATAGTAAATGTCCATAATAAATTTTTAAAAATATGTGAACAAGCATTGTATTCATATAGTAAAAACTTACTATTTGCGGAGGTATAAAGGAAAAGTACCAAGGTATTTTTTATATAAGGAATGCCCGGAAGTATTTCGAAAGTTGTCTAACATTCTGGTTTCAAACGTCTCTTCCAAAATAAACTCCTCCTACAGACCTACACGCATTGGTCGCATTTACTGAACTAAAGAGAATATATGTAACTGCATTTAGACTTAACATATGTATTATAATTCTTTTGAGCTTGAAATCTACTTTATGTAAGAAATTGGGAATTTAAGGATACAATTATTATGCAACTGAAATGGACGGATGCTAAATAGAATCGCTCTTCAGTTCGTACCCAAAAAAGGGTCAACGGAGAGTCTATAAAAGCTTACAAGCCAACAAATTTAAAAACAAGTTTCCGTGTTTTATTTAGCTAATAAAAAGATCCCCATGACACCTTTAAAACTATAAAACGGCTGAATTCGAAATTTCTATTCATAATAAAATTTACGGCAAATCTGATTTAAAACTTTTGTGCCTACAGAAATTAGGTAGGCTTACTCAATTTTCATAGGTCATAATCCAATTGAAAACAGTTTCTGAAGTCTTTATTTCCTATCTGTCTCTTACCTCCCCCATTGAATGCGCCACCGCCTGCGAGCCTTTCTCCACACTTCCCTTCGTCATCCATTTTAAAATGTTGAGACACGCTGTTGTGCGGTAATCGTGGATGAACGCGGCTCTCTCATCCTCGTGGCCGATGCAATACCCACGGGGCACGAAAGTGTCCACGCCCGCCGCTTCGCTGAACCAGTGCAGTTGCTGTAGGGTTTCGCAGAGACCGAACTGATGGAAGGGGAGTCATAAATATATAATGCTCGGAATTGTTTAACCTCATTCGTAACATCCGAGGTCATATAACGAAGGGGACCAACAGTTTTTCTCGGAATTCAAACCACTGCCCCACCGAGGAAGACACCTACAGAAGCACCTTAATCATTGAAATCTCGAGTCTCGAGCCGAAACTCGAACTCAGGGACTTCAAATTAACAGGCCGGCGTTTTACCACTAGGCTATCCTGGCGTGCAGGAAAAGGGATGATTCGTAAAAAAAAAGGAAATTGTATTTTCATTAAAATTGAATGAGATCTCGACAAAATGGCATCAACAAGCGAATGAAGTTCATTATTTGGACACGTCAACGCGGCACTAAATTTATCGATTAATATTTTAATGACTAATGTATATAACACAGGAGTGAGTTACGGGTCTCTTACACACACACACACACACACACATATATATATATATATATATTTTATTTTTTTAATTTTTTTTATTTTTTTTTAACAAAAAGTCCGTCATTATAGGAAATTAGTGTTTTCTCTTTTTGATTCAGGTTTATAAGTGATGAACACTGTGGCTGATTACATCTTATAAGAGAGTGTAAAATTAGGTTTATTACATGTAACCTCCTTTGGGGGACAGTTAAAGTCGGTTGTTTACCAGACGAGACCACGAACTATTCAACAATCAAAAGACAACGTACAACAATGTAACAACATCAGTAAAGATATGTTCTACGTAACGTTCAGTGTAACTTACGTGATCGAATTAATACGTGTCAACACCTGAATGGATCCAATTTGAACATTTATTTTCTTCGTAACAAATAAAAAATAATCTCCTATGGTAACGGACTTTTGTTACACCCTGTATATACCGGATTACGTAATTCCTGTGTTTCGTGCGCACGTAAAAAACCGTGAAAGAGAAAGACGCAAGAATTTCAAATATTCAGGTTAATTAAAATAAATGCCCAGTTACCATGGAAACAAACATTTGCCTTCTGAAGGTGAACTATTTATTTGGAATCATATTATAGAAATAATGCATATTATTATTATTATTATTATTATTATTATTATTATTATTTTTAAAAATAATAACTGTCAAAGAAGTGAAAATATCGTTTCTTGGAATACTGTTCTCAATTGTTTATTTCAAAACTCCTATGCTAGTTGTCATGAAATTAAATCGTTGAAATTGCTCCTTTTCTGTCTTTCGTGTTTGTTTTTTTTCCATACAAAAACAGCGACACGACTCGTACAACCAACAAGTGATTCATCAATCAAACGACTCACTCTCTCTCTCTCATATATGATAAGTATTGTACAAGAAGTAATTAATTGATAACAAAAGACCTAAGTAGGGAGCACTCTATATAATGACCTCTTGGCGTCATTTATTTGCTTGAAGAAAGCAACAAAGCGATTCCAATTAAAGCATTCGAGACTTGGTAAATTTTATTTTGGTATTAAGAACAACCCTTTCCGCTTATTGATCGTTAGTCTCAGGCTGAATAAATGTACGATTTTTTGGTTTATTTTTTATGGATTTTATTTTTATTAATATATATTCTGTATTAATGTGAATCGAGTATGTTCAGTAGTTGGGTGGATAACTGTTCTCTGAATTCAGATGATGATGTAGAGACCCGTAGGTAATTTGGATTTCACGTAGAGCTGTGGGTCCTATCCGTTACATGACGTTCTTATTAGTTTCGAAAGAGGTTAAACAACCCCAAAGGTTACTATTAGGATTCTAGTTTTGACAGTTAATTATAAATATTATTTTTATTATTTCATACAATGAAAAGGACTATTATTATTATACGTATTAGTTGGATATTTCAGTAATATTCCACTTTTTAAATAAGTTTTTTAATTCATATTATTGTATATGTAAATTTTAAACAAGCACCATCGATTCCAATAGCTAGAACGCCCTGACCGTAAAGTATAAGGTGTGGTTCTGTGTATTCCGACAGAAAAAACTTTAGCAATTTTAAACTTTAAAGTAATGATGTAGGTTAAATTTCTGCAAATATTTGTTAAGAGTAAACTGCTCTTTTAGTTACTTATTATGACCCGTCATTATTATGCCCGGTCAGTCTCGTCACTAGTAAAATGAAGACTGGACAATGCCATTATTAGTTCGTCAATTGTTATTGTATTTAACTGCGAATTTTTTTTAGTCGTGAAAAATTGTTAACAATTGGTTTATTTAACATGTTGTACGTATATTCATCTACTTTAGATTAACACTTTGTACAACATACAAAATTCTGCACTAGTGTTAAAGAGTTAACAAATATCAAAACTGAAAAACAATTATTTAAAAACTACTTTTTAATAATATCGAAGAAATAAAGTAAAATTTTATACTTTTCTTAAAATTAAAACTACAAAAAATAAATTATTTTAACTAAAAATATTCAATAGTATAGAATAGAATAAAAATGGCATATATATATATATATATATATATATATATATATATATATATATATATATATATATATATATATATATATATATACTAGCTGTTATGCCCAGCACTTGCTTGGGGTGGATTGATTGTATTAAATTTTAATTATTCAAATCGTTATTTATTTTTCGTTCTTACATTAAAAATATTATGGATAATCTCTAGGAGAGCTCCATTTTTCAATATTAAACATACAATCATAAAACATATACCATTTGAAAGCTCACATTTTTCTGAGTCTAAAAATGTAGTAATCCAAAAGTATCAATTGCAAATAAAAAGTAACTAGATTTAATTAATTGTTTGACGCGTGACGTCATTAACTACATTATAAAGGTTGGCTAAGTTATAAATCTTCAGTCTGTGTTGTAAGATGGTATTTTTGGTAATTGTTACGCTAACCTAACCTAACATGAATATGTTATTACATTATCATTTGTATAATTTAGGTCTCGGGGGTACGGGGACGGAGCCCCCCGTAAAGATCACGCATCACAAATTGATCGGTATAGGGTTTTATATTTAAACCTAGTTAATTTTTATTTGCTATTGATACTTTTGGATTACTACATTTTTAGACTCAGAAAAATGTGAGCTTTCAAATGGTATATGTTTTATGAGTGTATGTTTAATATTGAAAAATGGAGCGCTCCTAGAGATTTACCAATATTATATATATACCTACCGGGCCCGCAGGCCCCAGCACCGCAATAAAACTATAGAAAAGAACGCAGCCATGAAAATCTTGAGCTTCCCATTGTGTCAAGATTTGTGAAGCTTAAGATTTTCATGACTATACTTTTACTGACCAAATAATTGAACCCCCAGTGGTTGGGGGACCGCAGGGACTCCAATTACTGGGAGTTTCCAACCAACCAACCAACCAATTCAGCTCTTTGAATCCAAAAGTTCACGGACAGACACACATACACACACACACACAACTTGCTTTATATATATATATATATATATATATATATATATATATATATGTATACTGTATATATAAGAAAATGCATTTTTAAATAAATTATAACCCATAATGCAGCAGTTAACAAAGAAATTCTATGTACTTGTATGGAAGAAATTGGTAGGAAACATTCATCATACAGGGTGGGTAAAAGGTCTGAGCATCCCCTCAAAATAAGTTGGTGTCTATGAGAGAAAGAATTTATTGCATATTGACATTTTTAACATTTAATTTAATTTTTAATTTAACAAAATTATTATTATTCCAAGGGTCCTGAACATGGGGATGGGGGCACCTGCCAATGTTATACTAAAATGTGTTTGAAACAGTTTGAAATAAGTACACATTTTTTAAAAATCTTATGATTTCACGGACCATCGTTTGGGAACCTCTAATTTAGGCCCCTCACCCGACTCCCCAGAAATGTCGTGAAAAATGTGTGAAACCATGCTTCATCTCGCTTTTTTCTATTGATTATGACCTTGCTTACTTCCAGCATTTACTCTAAATGCAATATCATGCCAGTGAAATGTTAAATGCTGTTAATATTCCCTTTGAGTTAGTACTAAAATCCAGATTTTGTGAATTAACTTTTCTTTCTTTCTCTGTTTGTTTATATATATATATATATATATATATATATATATATATATATATATATATATATATATATAATATATATATAATATATAGGGTGAACCAAATGTAGGTGGACAGTAAATGATAACGTTTATTTTGAGAATACATATTTAATTTTTTTGTATACTATAATACAAAATAAAATGTAAATAAATTTAGTTATAATATTTAATATAATATAACACAAACACCATAGTTATAATGAACACCATAGTTATAATATAATATAACACAAACCGTATTCAACCTACTGTCCACCTACTTTTGGTTCACCGTGTATACGTATATTTATTCGGCTACGACATGATAAACGTTAACGACAATCAGGCGACATTTCATCATCCGGGGGTGGTATTTCTTTCCGTTTCAAACCCCTCTGTACTCGAGTCAATGGACAACATTTAATTCATATCTATTTGGCAAACGCGACTATACCATTAGCTGAAAATATAAACTTTTAAACTTTCATCTTGTCGCAGCCGAATGGTCAGTGGCTGTGTTTCCGAGTCAGAGGGCTTGGGTTCGAATAAATTTAGGATAAATATTGTATATGAAAAATGCGCGGTAATGCATTTATATGACTACAGACACTTAAATATTAAACCACCGATGGTTACCCAATTCATTTAACAACCAACCACGCATCCTCGTCCCAATTTGAGAGATACCAATATATAAAAATCATGACGTAACACCTATGACGTCAGAGGAAGAGAGAAACATCTTTCCTTCACGCGCCTTTTAACAATCCTTATCTCTTTCACTCTTCAACTCCTTTGTAAGCAAACTCTCGCTCAATCCTCGTATCAATTCCACACATTCACCATTCACACTGCTAACTTTTATGGATTATAAATTCTGAGCCTACGGTAAAATTCTGGGCATACAGTATTTAATTTAGATTTTACGATCTACAGTATAATACTGTTTCTAAGAGTATATTCCAGTTATAACCGCCCTTTCGCCTCTTATACAGTTCCACTCCACGCTTTTATTTTACTAATTTATCCGGTTTACTCTTCTCTTAAGTACGACTTCGTACCTCATTTATACTTTATTTTTCCGACACTTACCTTGGTGGTAAAAGGAGTATTTGGAAACCTATTCACGAGTTGCTCTTTGCTCAGATGCTTGAAAGATATCGAATCTCTGTTCCAACTCCAAATGAAGTTCGGTTCAACGTTGCGAAGAACTCTGGCAACGACCGGCTTGTCTAAATTGGTTAAAACGTAATCCAATTTGGGAAAGGATTGAAAGGATTAGCAGTGACCTCTTTCTGGCTTTCATCTTTCGTTATTTCTTCTTCTTCTTCTTCTTTTTCTTCTTCTCTCCTTCTTTTTCTTCCGCTTCTTTCTCTTTTCCTTCTTTGTTCACTTTTAATTCCGTTTTGATTTCGTGATCGTGATCACCATTGATTTCCGCCTCGCTTTTATTTATTTCAAAGTCCGAGTTCTCTTTTTCTGGGTCATGGATTATTTTCTGATTTTTTGAGTGTGAATTTCCACTTAAAGACGATATATTTCTTTTTCTTTCGTAAGGTGGGACGTTGTATTGGAAAATTGATAGATTTTTCTGGTTTATTGACTTCTGAATACCTTCGCGTATTTCGGATGGTCCTAGAAAGGCTGTGTTCAATGTTTTTGTCAATTTCTTGAGATATTCGGATGATAAATTTTCGTTTTTATTCAACACTGTTTCTTCTAGTTTCGATTCCGTAGTTAGACTATGTGTTTCTCTTCCAGGAATTATAGTCTCCAGTTCATTTTCTTCCGAAACAGGTATGTTTTCTAACTGCAGAGAATTAATGTAATTCTTTAACATTACGCAGTGACCGTTATCTTGGTCTCTCGGCATTTTATCCGGGTCTGAACATTCTTCGATGACCGAAGTATCTCTCTCTTCCTCAATATCCTCAGTTTCACAGATGTCTTTACCATCACTAGAAACGTTATCTATCATATTTTGACTATTTTCAAGTTTATCTTCGCTTCTTATTATAGGATTCGGAGTAACTTTTGTGACACTTTTCTTAACGTCATTAGATTTTACAGAAAAAACTGAGCCATTTGACAGAGAGGCGTTTGTAGAAGACAGTGAACTATCTGACGAAGAACTGCTTTGATTGTGATGATGATGATGATGATGATGATGATGATGATGATGATGGAGAGGTGGTACCACGTGCCAACCAACATGAGTACAAACGCAATTTTGGGGGTGAGGGTTGACGTAAGGAATAGTGTGGAGAACCTTTTCGACCCATCCTCTTTGACCAAAGCTTCTCGTACAGCAGGAAAGCCCCATGAATGGCAAACACTCTTCCTTCCTGTTAAATGAGATAACCGATTAATAAATAAATATATATACAGGGTGGCCCAAAAAAAATGGCACCAATTTGAGAAGTGATATCTCAATAACCATTGCAGCTAGGGACTTAAAAAAACAACCAAATGAAAGATAATTCTTTTCTCTTTAAATACTTATTCTATGGCTTGATGGTTATAAGCCCATATAATGCCCAAAATTGGCTTCCAAAAATATATACAAAAAAAAGTTGCGCATTTATATTTATTCCTTTTAAGTTAAACCTAATTTTCAATAAATGGCTCAATCTGCCCTCCATTATGATCAACCACAGCCTGTAATCTCGCCCTCCATTTTGAAATTGCCTTCGAGATCGTCACTTGTGAGAGATTTTCCCATGCAGCCTGAATTCGTTCACGAAGATGGTTCACATCACGGATTTTCTGACCATGGTAGACTTCTCTCTCTAAGGCAGACCACACGAAGTAGTCAATGGGGTTTAGATCTGGGTTGCATGGTGGCCAATTATTTGGTTCGATAAAACCAGGACAATTATTATTGAGAAATGTTATTGTTTCCTTGGCTGTATGAGATGGGGCTCCATCTTGCATGAACACAAAATCAGTGCTCGTCTCCTTGATCTCTGACAACATTGGAGACAAAATGTCATTACAGTAGTAAATTGAGTTAATTTTAACGCCTCGCTGAATAAAAATGATGGATGTTTTGTTCTCAGATGACGCTGCAAGGGAAACCATTATCGAATCTGAAAAGTGTTTTTTTTCACGCAAAAGTCGTTTTGGGTCAACATGAGTTTTTGTCGCCACTGCTGCACGAACCCGATCATTTTGGGTATTTCGTGGTTTCGACCGTAAATCGTTTCTCATCAGAAAACCAAATTTTTTTCACAGACTCATTTGACCGAAATCTTCGCAATAGATTTTTACATCGATGGAAACGTCTTTCTTTCACAGGCTCCGATAAAGCAGTAACCTTCACCCTCTTAAATGTTTTCAACCCAAGATCTTTTCGAATTATTCGCTGTACTGATGAACGTGAAATCCCGGTTTCTTTCGCAACTTCACGTTCACTTTTACTTGTTCCCGGTTGTTCCTCTTGACTTAAAACCATTTCATTTACTTTTTCAATGTTTTCTGGCGTTCTAATACTTTTTGGTCGACCACTTCCCGGACGCCGTTGACTGCTGCCGGTTTCTTTAAGTTTTTGTAAAAAATGTGCCACAGTTCTTTTTTTCCAATTTCTATTTGGAAATTCGTAAAGGATTCTGTTTAATGAATATCCTTTTTCTTCACGTAGTGCTTGTATAATGTTCTTATCAGATTCTCTCAATCCCATCTTGAGGGGTCTGGAATAGAAAAATTTCATTTAAAATTAGGATCAAGGAGTAAATATAAATGCGCAACTTTTTTTTTTGTATATTTTGTTTGGAAGCCAATTTTGGGCATTATATGGGCTTATAACCATCAAGCCCTAGAATAAGTACTTAAAGAGAAAAGAATTATCTTTCATTTGGTTGTTTCTTTAAGTCCCTAGCTGCAGTGGTTATTGAGATATCACTTCTCAAAATTGGTGCCATTTTTTGGGGGCCACCCGGTATATATTATATATATGGAAGATGAAAAGAGAAAAAGCAGTAAAATGTAAAGCAAGGAGCTAGTGGGATTCAAACCCGCGTGGCGTGGTTTGGATCAGCGGTCTCCTGATCACGCTATCCAGAACCCCTAAAAAGTTGCGTTGAAACAACCACTACTTATACCCTTTGACTATGCTCCGTTAAACGACCTCATCTTTATGTAGATAAATGTATTTTAAGTGCAAGAGCCGCATTGAAATAATATATGTTAAATATTAAGTTCCGCGGAGACAAACGGTTTTAAAGTCAGAATTTGTTACAAAGCTCGTGAGTGGTGGAAATTGGTTTCGTGGAAAATAACTAACCAATCTAAAACAACCACATCAACTAGTGTAATCTGGTTTCCATGAACCTTACTATTAATCTAATATATATATATATATATATATATATATATATATATATATATATATATATATATATATATATGCTGCAAACCCACAAGGAAAAAGAAAAACGATTCCAAGGCCTTTCGTGTATTCAAAGCTACACCTCGTCAGGGAATGAAGTTAAAAGGCGAGAAGCCCATATATATATACAACGTACAGGAAAAACAAAACAATTAGCACATACTTAACAAGGGTTAATGAGAGGCAAAAGAAATTTTAACATGATATCGTCAATTTTATAAGTCCCCGAGCTGTTATTGAAATTGTTTTTAAAATGAATAAATGCACATTCTAGAATATTTCGTTCTATTATATCTCTGTTTTTAACAAGCGCTTTAGAAACTATCCCACTTGATGCTATGGTTACATCTATACATATGGTTAAATAAAGCATTGGAAGTACTAGCTGTCTACAAGCATATTTATGCTGTTTACCCTAATATCTAACGTTTTACCGGTTTGGCCTATATATACTGAGTTACATTGTGTACATCCGATCGAATACACACAACCACCAACATTATCAGGGCTATTCTTTATTAGGCGTGATTTAACAGTATTATTATACTTAAAGATTACATTAATGCCAATTGCTTTAAGTACAGTTGGAAGGTATTGAAAATTAACATGGTAAGGTAGGCTAAGGATATTTTTACGCTGAAATTCCTTTACAATTACATTATTATAATACCTATTCTTGGCTTTCTTAAGACAGTTATCTAAAAATGAAATAGGATAACATAATTTAGTACCAATATTCATGATATTGCATAACTCGGAATCTAAAAATTCAGGACTGACAACTCTCAATGCTCGAAGAAACATAGCAGAGAAAATAGAGGATTTAATCGAATGATGATGGTCAGAATAAAAATGCACGTAAGAGTTATTATTAGTAGGCTTACGGTAGACTTCATATTTGAACTGATTAGAGCATCTCCAAATTTTTAGATCAAGAAAAGGTAGGCTTCCCTCATTTTCTTTTTCAACTGTAAACTTAATAGATGGGGCTAAATTGTTGAGCCTACCAAGAAATAAGTCCACATCCAAATTATTAGGCCAAAGGCATAAAATATCATCTATATACCTGTACCAAACCAGGTTAAAATTAACAATCGTAGGCAAAATTCTACTTTCAAAAAATTCCATATATAAATTAGCTAGTACAGGTGAAAGGGGATTTCCCATAGCCAATCCAAACGACATAACATAAAACTTATTTTCAAACTGAAATTTACAATCTTTGACACACAGCTTAATTAACTCAATAAGAGTGTTGTGTTGAACAGGGAAAGAATATTCAGAAATCTTATCTTTTAAGAAATCAAGTAGGTCATCAACAGGGACTTTTGTGAATAGCGAGCATACATCGAAGCTTACCAATTTGAAATTAGGGTCATTAGGGAACTTCAGTTTGTCAATAAGATCCATGCTATTTACAATATGTGACTCAGAAACAGAGCCAACTAATGGTGTTAATAAACTAACTAACCATTTCGATAGCTTATAGGTTACGGAGCCCACTGAGCTAACAATAGGCCTCATGGGATTATTAACTTTGTGTGTTTTTACTAAGCCGTACAGATATGGTAGTGACGAATTAATACTAAGAAACTGCTGTGAAAGCCCATTATAGTTATTTTTTAATATTTCTCTTAATTTTCTGTTAAACATTTTATTAACATCCTCCAATGGGTCTCTATTTAGAGGTTTGTAGTGTCACGATCACTTAATAACGTATTCATCTTTTCAACATAACTGTTTTTGTCCATGATGACGATCGAATTGGATTTGTCCGCTTTAGTAATATGTAATGAATCATTATTTTTCAGTGTTTTTAGGGCTTTTTCAAACCTCAAAGGATAATTCGATTCAAACTTCGTATTAAAAGCACTATACACACAACCTTTTGCTAAAGTCACCTCACTTTCGGAAATATTACTGTGTTTTTCAAAATTAATAAAAGACTTAGCAATCAGTAAACTGCTGGGCTTTTTTGGGACTGAGAAACCTAATCCAAAACCTAACGCTCAACAATTTAGCCCCATCTATTAAGTTTACAGTTGAAAAAGAAAATGAGGGAAGCCTACCTTTTCTTGATCTAAAAATTTGGAGATGCTCTAATCAGTTCAAATATGAAGTCTACCGTAAGCCTACTAATAATAACTCTTACGTGCATTTTATTCTGACCATCATCATTCGATTAAATCCTCTATTTTCTCTGCTATGTTTCTTCGAGCATTGAGAGTTGTCAGTCCTGAATTTTTAGATTCCGAGTTATGCAATATCATGAATATTGGTACTAAATTATGTTATCCTATTTCATTTTTAGATAACTGTCTTAAGAAAGCCAAGAATAGGTATTATAATAATGTAATTGTAAAGGAATTTCAGCGTAAAAATATCCTTAGCCTACCTTACCATGTTAATTTTCAATACCTTCCAACTGTACTTAAAGCAATTGGCATTAATGTAATCTTTAAGTATAATAATACTGTTAAATCACGCCTAATAAAGAATAGCCCTGATAATGTTGGTGGTTGTGTGTATTCGATCGGATGTACACAATGTAACTCAGTATATATAGGCCAAACCGGTAAAACGTTAGATATTAGGGTAAAACAGCATAAATATGCTTGTAGAACAGCTAGTACTTCCAATGCTTTATTTAACCATATGTATAGATGTAACCATAGCATCAAGTGGGATAGTTCTAAAGCGCTTGTTAAAAACAGAGATATAATAGAACGAAATATTCTAGAATGTGCATTTATTCATTTTAAAAACAATTTCAATAACAGCTCGGGGACTTATAAAATTGACGATATCATGTTAAAATTTCTTTTGCCTCTCATTAACCCTTGTTAAGTATGTGCTAATTGTTTTGTTTTTCCTGTACGTTGTATATATATATGGGCTTCTCGCCTTTTAACTTCATTCCCTGACGAGGTGTAGCTTTGAATACACGAAAGGCCTTGGAATCGTTTTTCTTTTTCCTTGTGGGTTTGCAGCATTCATTCATTTCACGTGTTTTATTGTGAAATTCATCCCATATATATATATATAGAATGGTGCTTTGTGTAAAAAGATGTTTACTTCTTCATATTTCCACTTAAACTATGAAATGCATTAATGATTATATATATATATATATATATATATATATATATATATATATATATATATGCTGCAAACCCACAAGGAAAAATAAAAATGATTCCAAGGTCTTTCGTGTATTCAGAGCTACACCTCGTCAGGGAATTCCCTAACGAGGTGTAGCTCTGAATACACGAAAGGCCTTGGAATATTTTTCTTTTTCTTTGTGGGTTTGCAGCATTCATTTCACGTGTTTAATTGTGAAATTCATCCCATATATATATATATATATATATATATATATATATATATATATATATACAATCGCAAACCGTCCGTACACAGGCCTGTGTGTATATATATATATATATATATATATATATATATATATATGAGGCCGTTGACCCCGAGATGCCAGTAAAACCCAAATCCTCTGCCATATGATACCAATATTCTTCAGACTGCAAGTTAAAAAAATTCTCTGTTCTATGCAAGATAAACTATTGTTAGTTGAGACTACTCGTGAAAGAGGGATACACTTCAGCGGACAATGTAGTCATTTCAGCCGATGATATCAAAGATAAACATCCAGGTTACTTTCGTTAATAAATAATGAAGTTTTGTCTTATTACTAACCATGAATAAGTTAATTATCATACATCGGGCGGAGAGAGAGAGAGAGAGGGGGGGGGGGCAGGCTTGTACGGAGACATATTAATGTATAGTTGCGGTAAAAATTACCTGAATAAAATTTCTTCAAAAAAGGAACTACAAAAAAATACTAATTAGTATCGCCTTTTTTTTTTCCTTTTTGAAATTCTCTCTTTTATTTCTACGAAAAAGAATTAATTTCGAAAAAGAAAATTAAAATTAAAAATTTCTTTTTTCAATTGTGCACTTCACTTTATATATAGACACACACACACACACACACACACACACACACACACACACATATATTACGGCCTTTTTGCGAAATCGGCCGTTTTTCAAAAGGGCTAAAAACCCGGCCTTTTTGCATAATGGCATTAAATGCCAGGCCACTTTGCAAACAGGCCGGCATATTGGCCATTTTACAAAATGACTGGTAATGCTGTCGGCCATTTTTCGAAACGGCAAGAACTTCACATTGAACTGGACAGTGAATGGCCGGTTAGGTCAACTGAATGCCCGGTTAGGTTAACTGAATGCCCGGTAAGGGCAACTGTCCGCCCTTGACGATTAGTTAGGTTAAGGCGTGATATTTTAGTTGTTTAACTTAAATATCACGCCTTAACCTAACCAATCGTCAAGGGCGGACAGTTGACCTAACCGGGCATTCAGTTAACTTAACCGGCATTCAATAATTTAAATTTCAATAATTTCACTCGAACTGGATTGAATCGCTTAATTGAAGTTCTGCCTTTTCGCAAAATGGCCGGCTGGATAACCAGCCATTTTGCAAAATGGACAATATGCCGGCCTGTTTGCAACGTGGTCAGCATTGTAATGCCCATTTGCAAAAAGGCCATCATATTGGCCTTTTTGTAAATGGGCCGACCATTTTGCAAAAATGCCGTAACACACACACACATATATATATATATATATATATATATATATATATAGGTGGCGCAAAAATCGCGCGACTTTTGCGCCACCCTTATATAATATATAAAGAAAGACTCTACCTTTGCAATTTCTTGTTGTGACTTCATTTACAGTACCTCTCTTACACTTTTGGATACATAAAAAAAAAAAACATGATTTACTGAATACTCTTAAATCCATTTATCCAAACTTTATACAAATCTATCCACATAATTAATTTTAAAAAAATCCACAAATGATCGTCATGGATATTTATTCATGTTTTTCAAAACTGAAGTAACTGTCGAAGGTTTTTGTTGTTGTTGTTTTTGCTATATATGAAGAGTTATTTTAACAGATGGTAAATTGTAATGCTTTACAGACAAAATTAACAGACTCTTCCAAATAAAAGGTCTTGTCGATGAAATTTATTATCTGTTTCTATGCAATTATTATTATTATGATCACTATTATTATTATGCTTTAGTAGTATGACCGAAAACTGGGAGAGTGCAGGAATGTTGCAAGATATAATGATCAATGTTGCAAAGGAGGAGGGGTATGCAATGGAAGGGGAGGGGGTATGCAATGAAGGGGAGGGGAATATACAACAACTCAATGTTGCCAAGGGGGAGAGGAGAGGGTGAGGGGAAGGGATCTTCGGGGGGAGAAGGGAGGATGACCTCCTCCCAAAGGGGTTGCCTTAACCTAAGAGAGGAAGAGAAAGGAGAGACGGAGGAGGACTTTGGGGAGGAGGTCCTTACCCCCCAAAAATAAACCTAACCTAAGTCTTAACCTAAGAAGGAAGGATAGTTCTTTACTCCACCGAAGTTCGCATCATTCTGGCCGCTCCGAAGCCAAGCGGGTCTTATATAGAGGAAGGTTGAGTTGTCAGATATCACTTTTTATTTTAATTGTTCAGGGTATACATTATTAAGGTGAGTTGCTAGATACCACCATTTATTTTAATTCACACGATTTAACAAAGCAAGTGAACTTTCTCCTTAAAGAGAATTAATTATTAAAACAATATTAACATTAAAAGAAATACATTTAAACTGAAATAAATAAAACACCATTACTTCATTCTGTTTATTTAGACGAAGAAAATACATTGGAATGATAAAAAAAAACTAAAAATAAAAAATAATATAAGATATACGAAACGTATAATCGTCAACACGTTAAATATATTGAAAATAAATAGAATTTGTCTTCTACTGCACAAAATAAAAAAATATAAGAAATACGAAACGTATAACCACCAAAATAATAGTTCAGGCGAAATATACACAAACACAACTGTATTTGACCAACTTTCTCCTTACCTTATATATATATATATGATATATATGATATATATATATATATATATATATATATATATATATGGGATGAATTTCACAATAAAACACGTGAAATGAATGAATGCTGCAAACTCACAAGGAAAAAGAAAAACGATTCCAAGGCCTTTCGTGTATTCAAAGCTACCCTGACGAGGTGTAGCTTTGAATACACGAAAGGCCTTGGAATCGTTTTTCTTTTTCATTGTGGGTTTGCAGCATATATATATATATATATATATATATATATATATATATATATATAAGATAAATAGCTGCGAGAACGACTTTCTCCTTAAAATTATTGAGAACTAATTATTTAAACGAAACCCATTATTAACAATAAAAGACAAATGGCTTAGCAAAAGAAATCATTCCATTAACATATTCTCTAAGAATAATATTCAGTTTTCCTTCATTAAAACCTTAGAATGTATACTCTGTCTATTTACTTTTGTCATTCCTCTCTCTCTCTCTCTCTCTCTCTCTCTATATATATATATATATATATATATATGATGAATAAAACCACGAAGGAAAGGAAACACAAAAAGGTGCTCAAGCGCTTTCGTCTAATGACATCCTCAGCGCTTGAGCACCTTTTTGTGTTTCCTTTCCTTCGTGGTTTTATTCATCATAAATATTTTTCACGTGTTACTTTCGTGAAATAATTTTCATATATATATATATAATATATATATATATATATATATATATATACAATTTTGTAAAAATGGAAAGATTTTGTTCATTTTATTAAAGAGGATTCCTTTATTCATTCGTTTCAAGATAATTTCATTATTCTCATTCAATAACGCTTACTTCCACGTTATGTTAGACCAGTAGGAAAATGAGCCAGGTACTTAAAAGATTCACCCATATTAGCCCGAGGCTTTTCTGAAGGTCGCAAATGCTGAGAGCTAGCTGGCGAGAATGGAGTGTGGGTCAAACCACAAACCCTTCTCTCCAGACTTTTTCCACCACTGACTCCAAATGTTATAATTGCCACGCTTATTACTATAAGGCCTTCTTGCACAATTTTTGAAACGGAAAAAGCATCAATTTTTCATAAGTATATTTAAAAAAATATATAAATAAAGGTATGAAAAGAAAAACAATTCATTTTATTAAATTTCTTTATTATAAAATCCTCTCGATAAGAATGTAAAAAGAATCAACAATTCATTTTATTAAACTGTAAAACATTCCTTGTGCAGATTTTGGCTGTGAGCCTCTGGTTCGCTCCAGCAGGCTGGCACCTGAACCTAACCTAACCTATGATTCAGAACATAGATTCTCTGGAATATAATGGAGAATATATTTAATGCACAAATTTTCAAAAGACCTTTTAGAGAAGAAAGAAAATATACATACGAAGATTATATGCAATAAATTCAGGTCATAGATTCTCTTTGTAACTGGTACCTATCTGTTGTGTAAATAATATTATTAACAATAATAGCTAAATCGGTGTTCCTTCTCACCGAATTGTTCATTGTAACAATGGTCAAGCTTTTCACTCCGCCTTAGACCTACAGTTTAATGTGGATTCCAAACTAAACTGCAGCACGGGCGGGGAGAAATGTCATCGCCTGAGATCTCAACCAGCACCCAGCGTCTTAACCACTAGGATACCAAGGGTGCCCATTTATCTACCAACCCAAGCAGACATTCATTTTCATGAGTTATTTATTCACACATCTACGCGAAAAGTAAAAATCCACAAGTCAGGAATCTTGGGAAAGCTGAGTTTAGTATGGGTGCAAAACATAGTAATGCAAAATAATCTTCTAGATTTGATGTTTATGTCATAGGATATTACTGTGCTGTTAATGTCAGAGTAATAAAGAGTAGCGGCGCTAATTTTGTTTCCTGCGCTACTGAGCTATGCCACTCTGATGAATACATTCCTATAACGAACTGCATCCGAAAAAATGAGGCTCAATTTAGTATGGCCGCAATGAATATATTCCTATAACAACTTACGTCCGAAAAATTGAGACTCAATTAGTAGGGCCGCAAAATAATAAAATATTGTGAGGGATATTGCATAAAGGGGAGGGTTGGGGAAAACCAAGTATGGGCGCAAATATCGCCGTAGTAGAGACAGCAAGGGGTAATGTGAGCATTAAATCTACGGAGAGAATATAAAGACGCCATTAGTCGTTCATTCAGGACGTCCAAAGCCTGGACCCGTTATATCGGTGTTACGATTGGTGCACAAATTAGCCCCGCCCAGTTACAGTAACAACCAATCATTACGAACCGACTCTTAACTTTTGGGGCGGAGCTTGGTGATCGTGCATATAAAAGGAAATATTTCCAGCTGGGAGTAACAGTAGTTATTTTCACCAGTGAATAAACATTCCCTCTGCCAGTGAGTGAACATTCCCTCCGCCATGAATCAAGAAATTTATAGCTTTCCGGACTTATACCAAGATGGTGACATTGTAGCACTGTCTACAATTAATCTTTTTAACGCGATTGACCGGGATGGATTATTTCCAACGCAAACCGGCGATGATATTTGCAATGACGCTCCTTACGATCCGATGCAAGGGACAGCCGTAGAAATGTAAGTGCCTATAACTTTATTTTTTGGAGTCAATTATTCACAAACTGCCAGAAAGAGGATTATTTCATCATAATATTTATGGAGGGATGTAGTATCTCATCAAATACTTCATTTAGGTAATCGCAATTATGCTAAAAACCTGTCTTGAATCATTGATTTTTTTATAGCATTCTTTTGCATATTTTTTATAAATGTTATTCGGAATTATCTCTTAAAGGAACTTCTCTGAGCGATTCAAAGATATCTTCACATTGTAATACTCTTACTATATGTATACTCTGTATATGTTTTTATTAAAAAAGATTCAGTATAAACATTATTCTTTCTCCTTTAAAGTCCGATGAGGATTTGTCACGTGTTATACAATCTTTTGAAGAACCTCGTGTCATGGATCTGAATACGGAGGATTTACCGAGCAGTCAGCCCAATGAATGTCACATCATTAACGAGATAATGTAATTGTTTTTTTTTGTATGATCTTTTTGGGGGGAAGAAGACACAATGTATTTTCATCAATTTATTAAATGAAAGAAATCATATTTTTAGTACAACAACCATCTTAAACTACAGAATATACAAACTAACGTTACAAATATATACACAAACAAAACATCATACTATACAACGAGTACGCACAATTGGGAAACGGCTTTTTATCTGTCTGCGTACCATTTCATCGTTTCGTTGAGTGTGACACGAGTCGAATAATTTCAAAAAATGTATAAATTCTTTACCACGTGACATATGCATGAGAAATGAAATGCAGTACATTCCACAAGTATTACTAAAATATCCTTGTAATTGGAATGGGTTCCATACAACTTCGGGGATATGTAACTAATCGAGAAATTTTACAATAACAGGGTCACTAGGGTTGAGTACCGAGTGAATCAAAATAGTATAGGCGGTGCCTATTTTTAAAATAGATTGCAAACCAATGAATCCCTTCATTACCAATGACATCTGTGTTCACAATAAGAGTACCGCATTCTCGTAGTTGGCAAATTCAGTTTCATTCTTCGTAAACACGCCGATAAATTTGGAACGTGTGATTCGTTCACTATTCATTACTCTCTGAAGTGTATTCGCATCCATTTTAAAAGTCAGTGATAACGCCCCTAAATCTGTCTACTTCTATTAGGGCTTGCGACTCGAGGTATACTAGTACACTAATAGGCGCGTCTATAGGCTTGGTGAATTCCAACCTCACTGAGATGTTTCCGCTCTGTTGTGGACTTAAATGCGTATTTACGCTAGCAGATAAGTCAGGTGTAATGTCAAACGGATAAAGGTTAAATTGATCAATGAATTCTTTCTGCGTTACCCCATTACCGAGCTCATCACAATCACCTGCAATATGGGCCAGATTACTATAGGCTCTCGCGCAAAGAGGTAACACAGCGTCTGATGAATAGTCCGTATCCAATGTTCCGCCCAACGCAATGCCATTAACATATAGTTATATTTTTAAGTCCGAAATTCTCGAATTTAAAGGCACTTTTTATATTTTCCATTCACCGAAGCATGGTTCTGCATTCCGATTAATATCCTTTTAGGAAGATTTCCCAGGGCGATGTTTTCTATCTGCTTCGACGCCAACCCTGCAGGCACCGTATATAGTTTGATTTGTACTCTGTTAATAGGGTATTTCACTGTAGCGTTTAGTAAATTTTTCTCAATTTCTAGTTGTTTTGGTGAACTTAATTTCACTCGCCGTACGCGGAGGTATGTCTCCATAATGTGAACCACAACGGGTTTTGCTCCCTCTTCTTGATCAGCATCCAGATTTAAGCAGATCTCAGGACTCGTGCGGGTGAGCTTTATTTTCATATCCACCCCATTCACAAGCAACTTCTCCTGGAATGTGAAATCTGTATGCAGACGACCAAAACACTCGTATATCTTTTTAGAATTTTTAAATTTGTCTTTTATACTGCTTTCGTCTTTAGTTTGATAATATCCCTCGGCACTTAAAAAAGTAGCCTTCGCTTCTTTGGAAAAGTTGAGGACATTTTCCAGATAGGCTCGTAGGTGATAGTACCCGTGCCTGCCGATATGTTGACCTGATTTAAATATACGTCACACTGGTTGAATATGGAGTGCAGAAAGTTTGTTTCAGGGTATACAGCATATTTGTCATCGCAGTCCGTTCCATCAGAATGGGCTATACGTAGCTTAGCGTACATGTGCACACAGCTTGGATCAAAAAAGTAAGGGCCTGAGCTGGGTATCACGAATTCTATAGGAGCACTAGGGGAACTAATTGTGTTTAAGGGTTAATTGTAATAAAGTCACTGTGTTCAATAGAAACTTGAGTTGGGGGCATCTCAAAGAGGGATAGCTCCGATTTACAGCATTGTGAACTACACGGTGGATGAAGCGTGCCATGACGAGTTAGAAATAGTGCCTCCTCTCTCGACAAGTAGTAAACAAACTATGATTCATGAGATCAATGTCCTTAGCTTATATCAGTCAAAAAAATGGTCAACCATAGGTTTCATTCGCTTAGAACACTTCTTTTTTGATATCCTTTTACGTTTAATGCCACGTGGTGGTAATCCCTTCTTCCGGTCAGCCCTCTTCTTCCCACCACCACGCATTTTTCTCTTTGCATCTTTGATGATTTCGTCCCGTGTACGTTTTAAATGTTTTTTAGAGCTTCTTTAGGTTTAGCCCCAGCCAATATGTCTTCTGCAGTGTTAAGACCTGATTGTAGCGCTTTCCTTCCGAGGTATCTGGCACCCCTCTTCAGCAAAGGAACAGCCGTACGTAGTATGGTTGAAAAAATGGACCCAAGTCCACTACCACGCTGGTATCTCACCCCTCGATAGACGGTGAAAGGCTTTCTGTCCATTATAACTCAGTGCGTCGAAAGTGCAGCTTCACTGTTAAGCTCCCGTCACCGAATGGGAAATTTTTACCCTCAATCGTTCTATATATATATTGATATATTGGTTATTAGATTAGTTGCGACATTCACATAATGGGTCTGTCATATGTAATACTCAAACTCCTTCCTCTATGGTTGGGAATGTGATATGCGCAGCAGGCGTGCCTGGGTATCCCCAACAAACTGGTGCTCCACTATATTGCTGTAAATATAGCACATGTCTGGGGCTGAGAGCTTTCATCCAATTTCTCCATCTTCAATTGATACACTAAGCTGGACAAGTCATGCTGTGCCTCGTGAAAGGTGTCTCTTTGGAAGGCTGATCGATATCGCCCCTCGGTTATAATTTTGAACACTCTTCCGTCTTTAACCCTTTCGCTGCGTCCCATTCTGATACGCCCTGTGCGTGTCACGCTAATACCCCAGAACGAAAGCTGCGCGTATAAATGCGCCAGAAAATAAACTTGAATTATTTTTTTGCTTCGTCTTTTGTTTGCCTTTAAAATAGGTTTTCTATCAATAACATTTTCAATTTTTTCATGGGTAACAAAAAAATAAAGGTTAAAATGAAGTAAAATAGAGATATTATCTTTATTTAGTTAACTAAAAGTTAAATGCTGAGTGATAAATTTTGAAACATGGTTCGGCGCATAACCCTGGGGTATCGGGGCATGTCTCGCATTGAAAACGTACTCGTTTTTCTATCCCATGGGCATAACATACCCTGCATCTCTTTGTTGGTCTTGGGGTACGTTCAGAATTTGATGTAATTTTCTTGGTAAAATGTTTTCCAACTAGTCTTGGAACTACTGATTTCTTCAAGTTAGGTTCATCTGCAGATGTCAGTCCTTTTATAATCTCATGGCAAAGTCTAGAAAGGGAACTTTTCCCTTTTTATGAGATTATAAATTCCACAAGCATCTAGTACTCGGACCTGAATCAAATGCATTGCCAGCTTCTTATACCATTTAGAGACTTTCTTGGGACAGAGTAATAATGCAGTATTTGGTCTGTTCGGTCTACATATCCCATAGTTTGTTGCATTCATGTACGCAAGCTGGAATGGTTTTTTCGACTCGACCTTCCTTTGATCTACGTGTTACTGTCACATCACTGTTCGAATGGTAATTGGAGAGCATGCAAACTCTTCTCTTGTCATGAAACACAAGGGAAAGCAGTTCAGGAGTCTCAAAGGCAAGTTTCTTTCCTTTTGCCACATTCATAGTTTTCATAGTATGGCATAAGCCCTTACGATTACTTCTAACAGTCCCTGCGGCACCAGTTTTATTATCACTAAGGTATTTGTATAGTTTTGGTGATGTATAGAAGTATCAGTGAAGACGTTGTGACCTTTTCCTAAATATTTTTCCATCATACTTACTACAATACTTTCAGTCTTAGAAAAATCAGCAACAGTTTCCATGGTCCCGGTATATATTTTATATTTCAAAGTAACACAATTTCATCCACAAGTTTGAAATTTTTTATCCCAAAACGTGATCTTTTCGTTTTTATGTATTGCCGGAAACTGAGTCTGCTCTTCCACAGCAACAAAGATTCATCCAAACTTAGATTCTGAGAAGTTGAATATTTTGATTCAAGAGCAGATGTCATCAACTCAATAAAGTCATGCAATTTCACCATCTTCCCCCCTCTTTCCTTCAACGTCTCATCTGCATTGTCAGCAAAATGCAAAAAAGAAAAAATGTTGGTAAATCTGTCTCTTGTCATGATTGCTGTAAATACTGGAGTAGCATAAAAACTGTCGGTTGAACAATACATACCTATCTTGGGTTTTTGTATAATACCCATGAGAAGTAAAAGCCCTATAAATTGCTTCATTTCTGTAAACGTAGTTGGGACCCATGCACTATACCGAGGTGTTGATTTCAGATTAGGTGTAGCAGCCAGAAATTGAGTTGCATATTTGTTTGTTTCTGTAACCATTAGCTCAATTACTTCTTTGGGAAAAACTTCACAAAAAATATCATACATCGTATGAGTTTGACCATTGAAGAGCATTTTATTTTCACCAGTAAACTGCCACCCACCTCTGGTACAGCCTATATTTCACCAATTTCCTGCCATTCAAAATTCTCGCTCGATTTTGTTGCTTTAGGCAGATCTCTTTCCAAAAGTACCACATTTTCTTCATCATCGTCACTACTTGATCGGTTTTGTATAATATCCCGTACATTATCTTGCGCCCAGTCATCCTCACTTTCACATTCTATATCACTTTCAGAACACATTGAGAGATATTCGTTATCTCATTCTCATCTAGAGAGGATTTTTACGCTTATTACTGCTTGTGGATGCCATGCTGAACTGATTGGGGGAGTCTATTTCACTCCCCCCCTCTGGTGAGCTGAGAGTCAGAAAATAAAAAAGATGCCAAATACCACCATATGATGTCTAATATTAGTCAGGGAACTAACTACGTTGTTTAATAGGAACGAGGGGTTCATAGACTGTTTATTAAACGTGGAAAACAATGTTTACCATGCGTCCTGAGAGAAGATTTTTAATGGTAAACATAGTTTACCATGCGTTCTGAGTCGTGCTTTTTTATGGTAAACATAGTTTACCACACGCACTGAAAGGGTTAATATTTCTGTTAACCTTTGATTTTAGGATTAGAGTATGTGCAGGGTTTCCTTTGTTTACGATTTCGTATAATAAATCATTCGTAAGATTTGTTTTTTAAACTTACGTTTAAGTCTCTCACAACATCCTCAGCCGAACCATAACGGCCAGGTCCTAGTGTTACTTCTGTACTGTAAAACCGTACAACCTTAGCCCGGGCGATACATATAGTTTCATCCCGAGTTAACCCGGCTTTTGCACACTCATTACAGTCTCTAAGAATCGTTAAAACGGTATCTTTATAATCAATATTTAAAAAGAGGATGTCCAGCTGAATTTCACATATCCCCACCTCGTACGAGTCACGACCCAATTCAATGGGTCCGTGGAGCTCTGTTACAGAGTTGGCTAGTGTGTTGTTAGGGTGTACAGACAGGGACGAGGAGGACGGGAGTGACGTAGAAATGGTTAGGAGCCATGTTGCATACTATTTAAGCTTCATTATTGCATCAGCTTTTATATAGGTGTTGAAGCTTTCTGGGTACCCTAGCCATTTCACCAGGTACATTTTTCTCTTTCCTGAACCTTTGTTTCCTAAAATTTTCTCAATTTTAAACACATTTTTTTCTAAATTAAATGCCACTTTCTGCAACTCTTCGCGGTAAAAACCTCCTGCGATTTCTTCCCCATTTAAATCTTCAACGTAATACATCATTATCTCACCTTTAGGTCTCATAGCCCTAACTTTAAAAATCTCACGTGTCCATCCTTGCTCAAAACCCTTTGCAAATTTATTTCCCGAACGCGACAGCCTTACATAATCATTGATTTTGAAACGCGCAGAGTGTGGTGGTGGTGTTCCATCACTTCTCACCTCTGGGCGCGTACCTCTTTCTAAAACTTCGTTAGGTGCTGTCCCAATCGTGCGATGGTATGAGCTGTTGTAGGATGAGGCCAATGATTCCAGAATGTCTAGAAATCTGTATGTGTTTTTATGTGTAAAATAACGGTGCATGCGTTCCTTTATGGTACGTTGAACTCTTTCGGCTAAAGAAGCCTTATGTATAGAATTGCTAGTGTAATAGCTGATATTAAACTCTGGCAACATGTTCTGAAAAGCACGGCCTATAAATTCCTTCCCCATATCCGTACAAAAATAGCTAGAAACCCTGTTTTCTTTTAACATCAGTGTTTTGGTGGCTTTAGCAACTGTTTCAGGTGATTTATTTTTCAGAGGAATTAGCCACAGATATCTAGAGAATACATCTATTATGAATAGAATGTAGCGGTAACCATCGTTATACACAGAATATCTTTGTATGTCTGTTAAATCTGCTTGCCAAATAGAGTCAATCGAAGCAGCTGTTGTCTTGGCTGTTTTAAACCTTTTTCTCACAGGCTTATGAAATGTATAACCGTCCTGCTTCTGCAAAAATCTCTGAACATCTTTCTTTCTTACTCCGTAAACACTTCTGTATAGTCTATCTACGTCTCCGTAGGAGGCTGGGTTAGAAATGTCATAATAGCGTCTTCTTAATATGTTAGCCATTTGCGTATTTTAGAGGCACGTGGGTAGGGTTGACCGTTGTTTAACCTCTTCTTTCTCCTCTTCAAAGATGTTACCGTCGGGGGTGATGGCGTCTTCAACTGTGTCACGTGCGTCGCATGTTCCAAGTCTTTTATCCTGTTCAGATTTCCTATCAATGTTTTGGGAACATTTATTTGTTGTAGTCTTGCTTTAATATGCTTCCATCCTAATGGTGAGGGCCTATCCCACTTTCTTACCAGATCATGGACAATGTCTACGATATTCGATCCCTGTACCTTTACTCCTTCCACAATGATCTCGCCTGTATCGGTCCATTGTATGGCTGGGTCCTTATTCAATAGATTATAAAGACTTAAACCTCTATTCCTCAATGTATGTGGGAGGGTGCTTCTTAATACATGCTCGATGTTCTGTGTGGCCGACCCCTTAATCTTTGGTTGGTCAGCTATATCGTCGGGTACAGGTCCTATGTCACCATGTCCATCGTTCTCCGTGCTGTGCCTAATAACCACGGGAATCTCTGTCGGGTTCTTATAATTTTCGTACTCGTGAAGAAATTTCTGCAGAGCTTCTTGGTATAAGATTCTTTTCTCATCAGGTGTTTTTTCACTGTTTAATAGGGCTAGCAATTCGCTTTCCATTCTTTTAAGCCTGCTTTTACGGGGATCCAGATCCGTGTCTGGATTCCTTTGCAGTGAAGCATACACCTCGTGTGGAATCACTACCACTTTCTTCATTATATTAATCTAGTCAGTAAAAGGGCCAAAACTGAAAATAAGATGGGGAGGAATGGGCGGTAGGACAGTTCGGTACGGGACAATTCGGTACGGGACAATTCGGTACGGGACAATTCGGTACTAGGACAATTCGGTAGTAGGACAATTCGGTACGGGTATAAATTAAAATGTAAATAAATTGAAATAAAACACAAATAAGATATATATATTTTATTAAAATAATTGTTTGCATATATTTATTGATTAAAAGTGAAATTAAAACGATTTAGCTATTTTATACTAATGCATCTTAAAACTTTATATTATATGCTATCCCTTTTAAAAATTCAATTTTATTCTCTGAGTCATAATTATTTATTAACGTTAGGATACGTTTGTTACTATCAAGATACTTTTTCTTTTGGAGGACTTTTTCTCTCTGACGTACTTTCTGAAGTTTACTTTTTGCCAGCATTTCTTCTTGTTTAAGAGTATCAATCAGCGCCCAAATATCTGGATGATTACCTGGGACTGCCTTATTTAATGTTCCATGAAATGCTTCCAAACTGTTGATTGTCCGAGATGTCCCTGTCCTAACCTAACCTAACCTAACCTAACCTACTCTATGTAGTTGTTGAAAAATACAAAGGGAAATTAGTCGCACAAGGCAAATTCGCCAATGTAATATTTTAAATTTATACCGGTACCGAATTGTCCTACTACCGAATTGTCCTAGTACCGAATTGTCCCGTACCGAATTGTCCCGTACCGAATTGTCCCGTACCGAATTTTCCGGACGCCGGAGGAATGACCCTCCTCTTTGCACAATAATTCGTTTTTTCTTCCCTACAGTTTGACTTTTACGAGCAAGTGCACGTATTATGTTCTTGTAACGGCGTAGGCGAGCCTTCTGAGGTGGTTTCATTGATACATTGCAATTTATAACGTTAAGACAGATTTTACAGATGCATTTTAAAAAGTCGGAGTCGATATTTTTAATAAACATCTATTGCATTGCCCGGGGCAGTCGATGATAGATTTTTATTAATTCATGGTATTTCTTTAGCCTCTTTGTCATTCTGGAATATACACCGTTTCAGGCTTGTTTGGAAATATATTCGTTCTTAGAAGCACCCTAAACGTGTTTCGCGGATGAAGGTCGCAAAGCAAATATCCGTAACGCGTGCTTGTAGCTTCTTTATAAACTTCCAAAAACTCCTTACGCTGATTCGGGAACATTTGATTGGCTAATACCCCAATTTGTGATACATCTCTACGTTGCGCGAATAAGACTAGGTATTGTGTATTTAACGATACATCGCGCATGTATCTATTTTTGAAAAATAGATGCTGATTGATGAAGAACACGCTTATGTTAAGATGGTGAGAGAATACTGTAAATGTCTCAGCAAACGTTTTATTCATCTCCAACATGAGATCGTTAATTACAATAATTGTATGTTCATTACCCTTTAACGAATTAACGTCGTATACACCTTTGTGGAACAAAATAACATCTTGGTACTCGTTGAACACTGATTGATACGTCGAATAGCACCATATAACTTTATGCACAAATTTTGAGAACATCTCTCCCTTTTCTTTAATGATTTTAAGCATAAACACAGTTTTACCACATCCTGTAGGTCCAGATATAATACATGTGGATGGGCTCGTGAACCTGAATTTTTCTACAGAGTCCATTTCTAACACGTCACACTCCTAAGTGGGTCATTTACAAAATATTACAAATTTTGAGTGCTGCTCCTTATATTCTACAGTCTTGTTTTTCTCTTCTCCCACAGAACCGTGAATGACGATGAGGTACAGCACCCCATCATCGACATTACGGATGACCCCGACGACAGTGTAGTTGTGATCACAGAATCCTTCCCTGCCGACGAATCCTCACCAGCGATACCTGTAGCACGCGACAATTCAAAGCGGATGCATGATGAAGAGCCCAACACGTCAGGTATAAAGTGTGCCAGGATTGTGCCGGTTGTTAGACCACCAGTAGTAGAGCCCCAACCCTCTACGTCTTACGACACAATCCCCACAATAGTAACTTCCTCAAATAAAAATATATCCCCTTACTCCTGTTCAAATCCTTGTACATCCTCCGCAGCAGCTTCTCGCTCTGTTGAGGATGGTATAACATTCGAGTTGGTGCGTACCGATGCCCCCACCCCAGTCTTGACTAGAAATCGGTATATAGTCAGGGTTGATCCTAGATTCGTGTATAGCAATGGTGTTGAACACGGACTACGGCGCATAGTTGAGCGTACTGTAGAATTTGCCCTTCAGACCGTGTTGCGGGTCATAGCGCCACACCTTATACTCTTAACTTCAATTCTCAGGCTATTTTTAGACGGCATATAAACGTCGATCGTGGTTGCGGCTTTATAGCAGTGGTCTTAGCACGTATGATTACTGTACTAAATACACGGACCCAAAAAATTTGGTTGCCTACGGTAGTGGAGCGTGCCCGTAAACTAGCTGTAGACTGTAAACTTGAGTTTGACTGTGCTATGGGTCCTGATAAAAGTCGGAAATATGGACGACATCATGATTTGTGTAAGGGATGTATCGAGTTTGCGGATGATATCGTGAAACATTGTAAAGATTGTCACATGGTATATGAACAGTGTAAAAGCTCTAAATGTGAAAGCTGTGTAGTTGAAGCTGAGAAGAGGGATTGTAATGTGTGTAGACGCACATTTTTCAATAATATCTGTTTTGAGCTCCATAAATCAATTGGTACGTGCAGGAAAATGAGAAACTGCGAATGTGGTGTGTTTCACATGATGGATAATGGGGGGAAATTCACCCATAAATGTGATGAAATTCACTGTCCTACATGCCATGAGAAATATAAGGCGGGTGGGGTAAAGCATGTATGCTATATGAAAGATGCTAAGCCTAAAAACAGCCCTTGTATAACTGTGTACTACAATATAGAAACACACGAACGCTGAAACCAAAGAGGTTATTCCACATTTACTTGTAAGCCAGACTATCTGTGATGAGTGTATGGAGATCGAGTGTAATAAGTGTCACAAATGCGGTAAACGGACAAACGTTTTTAAAACGAGTGCCCACGATAGCCCTGTGAAACTCTTTGTGTCCTATATTGTCAAGTTAGCGGACAAGTTCAAAAAAATGACTGTGTATATTCTCGCCCATAACGGGGCAAAATTTGACACACAGTTCCTTTATGAGGAGTTGCTTGAGCATGAGTCATCTGAGATATTTACAGGTGATCCCTTGAAAAGAGGCAACAAACTAATACAGATGCAAATAAGAGGTAATGTACAGTTTAAAGACACTTTATTATTCACACCTTGTAAATTAGCAAAGCTACCCAAGGTAATGGGCGTAGCCGCTGAAGCTTCAAAATGATATTTCCCTTACACATTCCTCACTAGCGAAACTTTAAATTACTTAGGTCTACCTCCACCCAAACATTACTTTAACTATGAATGTAGGAGTACAGATGAACGTGAAGATTTTAACCGATACTACAACAGTTTTAATGAATCTAATCCTTATAATATAGCTGATGAATGTGAGCGTTATTGCGTGAATGTTGTGCGTGTGCTGAGAGTATGTTTCCAGGCCTTTAGAAGGATGTACATATGCCGTTTCAAATGCGATCCGTTGCAAGTCGCAACCACCATCGCCTCATTATGTTTTACGGTGTTCAAGAATAACTTCATGCCTAAAAACACCTTAGCCATTATTCACAGAAACAATCCCCGCAGTTATGGGCACAAGGCTATTTACTGGCTCATACACCTACAACAACAGACAGGTGTACACATAAAGCATGCCCGCAACACGGGTGAAGTACCCATTAAGGTTAATGGCCGTGTTTTTTGGGTTGATGGTCTAAGTGAAAACCGTGTCACTGGTGAGAAGAGTGTGTACTCCTTTAACGGTTGCTGGTGGCACGGATGCCCCCGTCCTGAGTGTGGAATCGCAGGAGATATCCACGGTAGATCTCCTGCCGACTGTCTTGCGTGGACCCGCACCCGCGATCAACTTATAGCATCCCAATTCACTCACAAAGTCTTGTGGGAGCATGAGTATGATGCACGGATGGAGACAGATGGACAGTACCGTGAAGAAATAAACACGATCAAGCGTTCAATGGTGCTGGATCCTCTCAAATGCGGTGATAGCTTATTCGGAGGGCGTACAAATCCCTTCAAGCTTTACTTTCCGCCTACGGAGGGTGTGAAACTCCATTACTACGAGTTCTGTTCTTTATACCCCTACGTGATGAAGAACAATCCGTACCCCGTAGGTGCGCCTGAGAAACTGGTGGGGCCTGACCTACCCACCATCAACGAGTTCTCAAGAAATTTGAACGGGTACTATTTCGGCCTTTCTTTCGTGGACGTACTCCCCCCTCGCAATTTATGGATGCCAATCTTACCTGTCGTTATCGATCACAAGCTCGTTTCCCTTGTGCGTGAAGTGCGCAGAAGAGAACAATGGTGATTGTGACCATACAACCCACCAGCGTAAGATTAGAGGTGTATATACAAGTCCAGAGTTGGATCTAGCTGTTCGCCATGGCTACAGCATATTGAAAATACATGAGGTGTGGAGGGTTCAGAAGCTACCCAACCTTTTCACACCATATATAAACGCTTTTTTGAAAGATAAGGTCGAAGCATCAGGGTATCCGCGAGGAGTTGATACCGAAGATGAAAAGTCTGCCTATATTCAACGTTACCGTGACCGTGAAGGTATACAGCTTGACCGATCCCAAATTGTAAAGAACCCTGGCAAGCGTTTTAGTGCAAAGTTGTGTCTAAACAGTCTTTGGGGAAAATTTGCACAGAATACCGGCAAAGGGAACGTTCATTTGGCACAAAGTTATAGTGAAGTCTGGGATTATGCCAATGCTCCTGATAAAGAGGTCATGGAGATCATTAATGTAGGTAATACTTACATAATAAAGTACAACAATACCGAATTGACCACAGATACCTCACGGGTTACAAACATACCTGTAGCCAGCTTCACAACGGCCTACGCACGCATCAAACTTTGGGGGTTATTGCATTCTCTTGGGCGGCGGGGGGTATTGTACGCTGATACAGATAGCGTAATATTCATAGAGAGGGATGGCGAATATATGCCTCCTATTGGTGAATTCCTCGGTGAGTTGACTGATGAGATCAAGGATGAGTATGGAGACATCGCATACGCCCTCTTTTTTCTCAACAGGACCAAAAACGTATGGAGTACGGGTGAGGGTGGGGAGGATATGAAATATATCGTGAAGGCAAAGGGTATCACGCTCAACCATGCGAATCGGCGGGTCGTTAACTTTGAATCGTTGAAGGATCTAGTGTGCTTGACGATGATGAGGTGATCGGCCTCCCCAACTAACTGTAGGCACCCACAATTTTTGGGTGCAGAAGGTTGGGGGCGTGAAGGAACTTAGGGGTACAAAGGTGTGCCGTAACACCTATAGGAAACGTTACCAGCTACCTGGTACCTATGATACAGTACCCTTTGGATGCCATAATCTTTGATGTGTCTATTGTTAACTTATTTATCACACGTATTTGTAAATATATATATATATATATATATATATATATACATATATATATATATATATATATATATATATATATATATATAAACACCTTGAATATAATTTCTTTGATGTGTCTATTGCTAACTTATTTATTACACGTATTTGTAAATATATATACACCTTGAATATTTCGTTTATTAAATAAATCATGTTTCAATTAGCGTTTCACTTTCTTCTTTGTGTGTGTGTGTGTGTGTGTGTGTGTGTGTGTATAGAGGTGAAAGTTCTAAGCTCCGCCCACTGTAAGACTAGCAACGTGAGTCATGCTACTACCTGGGCTTCCCGGCATGCTCAGTTGATCGCAGTAAGCCCTGGGCATCAGACGTGTATTCTCCCGCGTAGACAGAAAATAGTAATGGCTACCCTTAATATTGCTTGTTCAACGTTTATGAAATGGTATTCTGCAAAGTGTCAAGATGTGGTGGATACTGAAAAACTTCCTATTCCCCCCTCCTTTGCCTCTTTTAAGCCTACATTGAATCGTGCGAAGGAGCAAGATGTACAAATACTCTATGGCTATTCTGGTGAGAAACACGTGCACAAGAGAAGCAACGGATATGGATAGTGAGTCTTGTTGATGGGTGGTCTGACAAGCGATATTATGTCATGTTACACCATACCGAATACACGTACCCTGCGACTGAGAATGTAAATCCCGTCATCATGGAGAATCTTAAGTATTTTTATCACTATATTAATGTATATCATGACGAGGTTTGTAGTGAGGTTGTGGCTAATGTCCTGTGTGAGTTTTTAACAGACTTTAGGGACAAGTATCGCTTATTAAACAAAAGGAAAAATATGGGCATATGTTCCTCTCAAATAGTGCGCCGGAGTGTGAAGACGTTTAGTTTGTGGAAATGGCGAGTTGTCAAACATTAAAACCATTATAAAATGTGTTTAGTTCGTGAAAATTACCCTGAAGGAAAATGCCTGGTACGTATTTGGAAAAGTGGGAGTGATAAAACATTAAAACCGAAATTAATTCTTGTGTCGGAAAAATTCTCAAAACACCTGCCCAATATAATGGGATACAACGATTCATGTTGGATCAGCGCCGTACACGTTTCATTAGATTATGGTGTGACTCACTCCTCCCGTCGAACCGTCGCGTTGTATGTGCCTCATAGTTATCTCAGAGCTTGAGCCGAGTGGACGTGCGCTCCTCGAATACGATGGAACTTCCTTTGAGCAGCATTCTCAACGCCGTGTACGATGTGTCCGTGACGAAGTTGCGCGTGTTCAGGCGTAAACCCGGTATCGTTAACTATGTACTGGAAACGGATTGTAGACAAACAAACAAACGGAATGTTGTTTATTTAAGTGTCGAGGAGATGAATAGAATCTTCGTGATAGTTGAGAAGTGGAGTGAAGATCGTTATAAAATTCCTACAGGTGTAGGTACAAGAAGAGAGCAGATTAGTGACACCCCCTCATACGCCGTTGTATGTACGTTGTATATAAATAACGATCGGCCATGCATTGATATACGGTTGATGTGGAAGAATGCTTCTGATAATAACGCTCTTGTCCCTACGCGAAACCGTTTCATCCTCGACAGAATGTTTGAAATCGTCGGATTCCGCAAGCTAAAGCCTATATTAGACGCGCGTGTTACGGATATGCTTTATTTTGATACGGTTCTTGAATACGCATACACCGCTCTGCTCGATAGGTTTACCGAGTGTATGGTTGAACAAGGTGAGAATGGTCTAGAGTTGGACGTTTATTTAAAAAGTTTAGACTCTTTGAAATATCATGAACTTTGGTATAAAGCACTTGATCGGTACAGGGCTGAGCTCACCTACACCGTTCATCCTGAAGAACTATTTCTTTATATAACGAGCAGCTGTCATAACAACTTAGATTATTTCAACTGTCGCTATGCAGTAAGAACAAGAGTTCACGATCGAAAAGTTCGGGTCGGTAGAAATAAACCGTCGATTGGAAAGGCGTGTTTCTAAACTTGTATTTGACGCTGTGGACAAGTATCGCTTGTTAAACAAAAAGGAAAAATATGAGCATATGTTCCTCTCAAATAGTGCGCCGGAGTGTGAAGACGTTTAGTTTGTGGAAATGGCGAG
The DNA here is from genome assembly GCA_023014485.1 of Bathynomus jamesi. NCBI lineage: Eukaryota > Metazoa > Arthropoda > Malacostraca > Isopoda > Cirolanidae > Bathynomus > Bathynomus jamesi. The sequence goes on from JAJOZX010001560.1 coordinate 194,750, forward strand.
TTGTCAAACATTAAAACCATTATAAAATGTGTTTAGTTCGCGAAAATTACCCTGAAGGAAAATGCCTGGTACGTATTCGGAGAAGTGGGAGTGATAAAACATTAAAACCGAAATTAATTCTTGTGTCGGAAAAATTCTCAAAACACCTGCCCAATATAATGGGATACAACGATTCATGTTGGATCAGCGCCGTACACGTTTCATTAGATTATGGTGTGACTCACTCCTCCCGTCGAACCGTCGCGTTGCATGTGCCTCATAGTTATCTCAGAGCTTGAGCCGAGTGGACGTGCGCTCCTCGAATACGATGGAACTTCCTTTGAGCAGCATTCTCAACGCCGTGTACGATGTGTCCGTGACGAAGTCGTTGCGCGTGATTAGGCGTAAACCCGGTATCGTTAACTATGTACTGGAAACGGATTGTAGACAAACAAACAAACGGAATGTTGTTTATTTAAGTGTCGAGGAGATGAATAGAATCTTCGTGATAGTTGAGAAGTGGAGTGAAGATCGTTATAAAATTCCTACAGGTGTAGGTACAAGAAGAGAGCAGATTAGTGACACCCCCTCATACGCCGTTGTATGTACGTTGTATATAAACGATCGGCCATGCATTGATATACGGTTGATGTGGAAGAATGCTTCTGATAATAACGCTCTTGTCCCTACGCGAAACCGTTTCATCCTCGACAGAATGTTTGAAATCGTCGGATTCCGCAAGCTAAAGCCTATATTAGACGCGCGTGTTACGGATATGCTTTATTTTGATACGGTTCTTGAATACGCATATACCGCTCTGCTCGATAGGTTTACCGAGTGTAGGGTTGAACAAGGTGAGAATGGTCTAGAGCTGGACGTTTATTTAAAAAGTTTAGACTCTTTGAAATATCATGAACTTTGGTATAAAGCACTTGATCGGTACAGGGCTGAGCTCACCTACACCGTTCACCCTGAAGAACTATTTCTTTATATAACGAGCAGCTGTCGTAATAACTTAGATTATTTCAACTGTCGCTATACAGTGTGAAGAAGAGTTCACGATCGAAAAGCTCGGGTCGGTAGAAATAAACTGTCGATTGGAAAGGCGTGTTTATAAACTTGTATTTGACGCTGTGGCTAACGATGAACTCTTTGTGCGTGCTTTTGATTGTATTCTAGACGTATTTAAAGATTACTTACCAACCGGTTGTAAAGTGGGCACAAAAATAGTACTGAACGATATGAAGGCCCTTTATAGAGAGTATAGGTATCCCTATACCTTAAGCGGTGAAATATTAAGCCGCGTATACTGCGTAATGCAGAGCAATAACGATGTAATTGTAGACTCGATTAAGTGCGAGTTTAGTGTTTTGAAAAAAAAGTGAAATGTATTTATATATTTAACATAATTGTGTATATATATATATATTTCGCCTGAACTGTTATATTGATGGCTATACGTTTTGTATTTCTTATTTTTATTTTGTGCGGTAGAAGATAAAGTGTATGTATTTATTTATTTAACATAATTGTGTGTATGTATATATATATATATATATATATATATATATATTTCTCCTGTACTGCTATATTGATGGCTATACGTTTTGTATTTCTTTTTTTTATTTTGTGCGGTAGAAGATAGTGTATGTATTTATTTATTTAACATTTGTGTGTGTGTGTGTGTATATATATATATATATATATATACAGGGTGGGCCGTAAGTTTCCATACATAGGAAAATTTAAATACGTGCGTCGATATTTGGATCAGCAGTTTCCGGATGCTTGGATTGGTCGGCGTGGTCCTGTGGAGTGGCCTCCCAGATCCCCAGATCTCACTCCCCTTGATTTCTATCTTTGGGGGCACTTGAAGGCCATGCATGGTGTATCAGGAAAAGATACGAGACATAAATCATCTAAAGGAACGTATCACCAACGCCATTACAAGCATAACGTCAACTGTGCTAATGCGTGTTCATCAACAGTGGGGAACACGTATTGAAATGTGTTTTCAAAACAATGGCAACCATGTAGAGCATATTATATAAATAAAAATGGTTGTCCATAAAATTTTTTTATTTTTCCTATGTATGGAAACTTACGGCCCACCCTGTATATATATATATATATATATATATATATATATATGCTATATTGATGGTTATATTATTTCTTATTTTTTGTTCATTCCAATGTGTATTTATTTTCTATATATTTACAATATTTAATAAACAGAATGGTGTAATGTCACTGCATACCCCACCCCCTTTGCAACATTGCAATATTCCTGCACTCTCCCATTTTGCGGTCATACTACTTGCTTTATTTAACATCTATTATTATTATTGTTATATCTAAATTTCAACTTTAAGTCTAGTTTCTATATGCTATTTCCTACAGTATCCGAGCACCAACAAACAACCACCATATTTGTACTTAATTGTATAAGAGTTAAATCTCACTTTTAATTTTCTGTAAATAACGTCTGTGTTCCGCATTATCTTAAAAAAGATTTGTCAAATAATTTCACTCCACGAATAAAACAAAAAATTGGCTTGTAAATGGCAATTCTATGCTATATAAATAGCCATTTATTGACTTATTTGCTGTTACTTCAATAATAAATAAGCCAACACGTAAATAATAATAATAATAATAATAGTAATCATTATTATTATTATTATTAACAATCTTAACAAAAAATATATTTAGATAATGCTTTAACCCTAGAACAGTGCTTCTCAACCTTTTTTATTTAAGGGCACATTTTCTGGTTAGCTCGACCTTCATGGCCATGGGCGTCGATTGCAGGGGGCCGCATTATTGTCATGAACACCAGTGTATACTTATCATGGAATTTAGCAGTCAATTTGCATTTTAATAATTGCACGTAGCATTTGTAGCAACAGCTATTGAGAATATTGTTTGATTCGCTGTTTGAAGGCGAAGTGTCCCCCCCCCCCCTACCCGCTATTTTAGAGCAGTCGACGCCCCTGCTCGTGGCACACCGAACCGAATTTTCAAGAATATTATAAGACAATAATAGCTTGAAATTAGTAAAATACAGTGCAGTGATGTAGTTTATTTCCTCTAATTACGAAAGTACCGCGGTACATTTGGGATTTCATCACGGCACACCGATTGCAAAGCACTGGCCTGGAAAGCGAGCGTGGCTTACCACAAAAAAATACATTTGTTTTACTAGAAATAATATCTTTTATTCTACGCGAGTTAATTTTTATTATTGTTTAGTAACAATAAATTGTTTAATTCAACCTATAAATGGCATTTTTATTATGGGGTTACGTACAGTAGACCCCCATTCTAATCATTATGGGTGCCGTCCCGCACTGGTTGTTTTCTAGGGTTAAGCCCATCTCCTATAATAACAATAATAATAATATTTGTTAACATTAATTAGCATGCTTTATAAAGTATTATTGATATATTTCTTGTTATTTATTATTATTGTGATGTCACCACAGTCTTATGCACTGTTAAATTTTATGTTACTTATTGTAACTTAAGTTATATTTAACGACTCGTGAGTTTAACCGGAATTTGTGTGTGTGTGTGTGTGTGTGTGTGTGTGTGTGTGTGTGTGTGTGTGTGTTATTGTTTTGATGATACATGCAATCCGAAAGTAATTCTCTCTATTTATTTTTTAATTATTTTTTTATGTTTGGGCATAAAATAATGTGAGTTGCCCAAAATGTTGGATTATTTACCACCAATAGCCAGAATGAGTCTAAAATGCTTCTCTGTGCATAATTAAAAGGTTAAAGCAGAGATTTCCAAACTTGTATATCGTGACCCTCGTGCATGCGTGTATACAGGTGTGGTGCCTGGCATCGGGTGTGCCTAGACGTGTCTCATGAATTACTTGCGTTTCATTGCATGCTAATGACTGGCCCCACCCACGAGTACGTTTAATTTAATTAAATTACAGAGTTCTTTAGCGCACTTACGCTCCATTTACCATCCGTGCAATGACGAATCAATGCACGCAACATCTTCTATGCAGTAAAAGTTCAAAAGTAAAAATTATACCAGTAAGTTATCAGTTTTTCCGCGCGATGTTTCTGGGGCTGGAAAAGGTGGCGAAAACTTGACAAAATTTGGGAACTGTCCCGTATCAAGAAATGTAGTCTACAGTTGGGGAAAATAATTTTAAAAAAGCCCTTCCCATTGTCGAATTACTAATTAGTAATTTATGGGTGTGCTTTTTTTTTTAAGTTTTATTATTTTCGCTAAAAAGAATAAAATATGAGAAACCAAAAAACAAAAATAACTAATTCGTAATTTTGGGGAACCCCTTTTTTTTTAAGTTTTGGGTTGAACTTTTTATCACAACTGCACAAACTGTTTTGAAGCTAACTGCTATTTGATGACGACTTTTAAGGAAATCTCATTTTCTTTATTCAGCCCTTCAGTCACATCATAGCAGTGAGTCTAATGAATAAGTAAACTGTTTAGGGAAGTGGATCTCAATCTTTCTGCGCTCGCGACTCACCAAAACACCGACAAGTTTCCTTGGCTCACTTCAGATCCTGGGTTTTTTTCTTCGTATGGAAACAACGAATGGAGAAGATATTAATTATTTGAACCGAAATGTAGGGTCAGGATAACATAAGATCTCACCAGACGAGAGTCACCATGGTTTAGGGCAGTGGTTCCCAAACTAGGGTGAATTACCCACCCAACTGGAGTAATGACAACTGTTTTGTGGAGGTAATGACATTTGATCCAGAAGTTATAAAAAATAATATCTAATGACTGGGATAATGAAGCTAGATTAGAATTGGGTTTTGAGTAACCATACAAAAAAGGTTGGGAACCGCTGGTTTAGGAGATAAGTTTTGCAGTCTTAAATGAAAGGACTGAAACAACTAATCTGAAATAGTCTTCACTCATTCGACAAAAATTTCTTTGAATTCTCGTGACTGTGATTAAGTTGTTCTTTCACTCATGAACTACATTTATTTATTTATTAGTTATTTGTTTAGTTCTATAAAAAAAAAACGTATTTCCAGCAGTGTATTTTTGTCCTTTTTTTTTTAAAAGATTAATGTCACTAAAAGGAGGCTTATTATCTTCCGTGTTGTATATGGCGTCATTAACTTCGTTGTTATGACGCCATGTGGAGAGTTTTCTCTCTGAGAAAAAAGTGTATTCATTTTTATTCACACACATACAAAAAGGAAAAAAAGTCGTGGAAGATAAAGAAAAAACTGTTACAAAGTTAGGGAGTTTAACGGGCTAACAAAAACCCTAAGATCCACTCGAGCTTAGCCCAAGAAAGAAGTAAAAAAAAAAGTGGCAAGTTAAAATAAAGAATACTAAAAACTCTCATACCAAGCTTACATTTATAGATGTATAAAGCTTTTACATAGGAATAGCAGCAATAGCAAAGTATAGAACGGGCAAAGCTCTCCTTCCTCCGCTAGCCACTGCGGAGAGAAAATTGTTGTGAAAGAAGATTTATAGGAAAGTAGGAAGAAGTATAATGGAAAGAATAGCTTCAGAGTTCATTCACACTATACGTACACTTATCTCGTGTACCCAATTACGCATTAGGGGACAGTGGAGAATAAAGGATAACATGAAACACTAAACTACTCAATCTAATCTACACCATGCATTTGTTAAAGGACTTTTTAAATTTCTTTATTATATACAAGAAGTCATTTCATCATTGCATTATTTTTTGATGAATGCCAATGTCATCGTGCCGAGAGGCTTACTTTTAAAAACTAATTAATTACAATGCCATCTTCCGTAGTGGAATTAGATAAAGAAATACTGATTCAGAGGCGCATCCAGCCAATCAGCAGACCCCAATTTAAGAATTCCTACGAAAGTGTACATAATGTATGTCATTTCCTCCCTTTTTCGAAAAAGATATACCATCACATAATTTATACTGAGTCATTCTCACAGGAATTACCGAGATAAGGAAGCACTGATTCAGAGGAAACTCCAGCCGGCCAGCTGCACCCCACCCATTTAAGAAGTCCTCCGATAGTGTACAGTTGTGGAGGAAAGTTCGTCCGCGTCCTTATATGGATATGATGGTATGTATGTATATGTCGAAAGCTCATTGGTGAAGTTTTGGATGCTGATTGGTGGAAGATTTAGAGTCATATGATTGGGTGAAAATAATACGCTTTTCACTGAGTTCCACACTTCAGTTTTATGTATTATATACAAAATAATAAATATATAAATGGTAATGTTCTCATAATAATTACTTTATTTAGTACAAATATATATATATATATATACGGGGCTATTGAAAATGATTCATCCGATTTCAACTGAGAATTCTTCCGTACCTATCAACCGTGCATCAACTGGGCATACACCACATGAAAGAGGAAATCTTCGAGTTTTACAAGATCACCGCGATAGGGCTCCAACGTCACGCCGTGGTGGCCTAGCCTAGCAACAAACACTCAGTGTGAAAATGGCGTCTGCACAGCAGAAGTCGTTTTGTGTGTTGCAGTTTTCGAGCTGTAAATCGACCCCTAGGTCGCCGGATCTTACACCGTGCGACTTCTTCCTTTGGGGGTACGTTAAGGATACTGTGTACATGCCACCGTTGCCCACATCTTTGGATGAGCTCCGAACTCGCATTGTTACTGCCGTAGAGTCAGTGACAACGGACTTGCTGGAGCGAGTATGGGAGGAATTCGACTATCGTGTCGACGTTGCTCGTGTAACTAGGGGAAGTCACATAGAGCATTTATGAGGTGAGAGACAAAATTTGGACAGTTTTTCTTTTGGTTGATGTATCACAAATCACTCTGTATTTGTAACATTAAAAAATATTCTCATTTGAAATCAGGTGAATCATTTTGAATAGCCCTGTATATGAAATAGGATCCCTCCTAAGGAGACGTAGTTTTACATTTAGGATAAAAACGAAGACGTAGAGCAAAAAAGTCATTATATTTGGCTGCAGCCGACGTTTCGGGCAACTATACCCATTTTCAAGGCCTAATAAATAAAAAGCTAAAATTAATGCATGACAAAAATATATGAATGTCAAAACACAAACTAATTTACAGTACAGAATAAAACCTCCAAGAATAAAAATTAAAAAGCATAAAACAAGCATAAGCCAAAAACAAAAAGTAAAATTTATATACATGACAAATATACACATGATAAAAATAAAACTTAAAAACTAAAAACATTCAAACAAATTAGTTAAAAACTTCACTAATAAAAAGTTAAATGAAAAAACGCAAAAGTGCACCAAACATACCATGCTCACTTGACAGCCACAAACAACTGAGGCGAAAAGGAGACAGGGTCAAGGGGGGGGGGGGGGGGGGATTAGTTTGTAGGTATTTTAATTAATATAAAGGGGGTAACAACTAGAATCAATATTTAAACTGGAGTTCAGAAATTTAATGCACAGAGATTCGTAAATACGGAGAGAGGACGGGCATTTTAATGATTTAAGAATTTTAAAGTTATTAACGGAAATATCAACCTTACACTTAACAGAATGATTTCTAATGGCAGACTGTTCCTTTTTAGATAAAACTTTCCCTGTCCTATGGCTAATACCCATATGGGAGCAAAATCTTGCCTGCAAAGAACGAACTGTGCTGCCAACGTAGTTCCCCTGGGAACACCCAGGGCAGGTAAACAAATAAACGACAGAACAGTTCATCGCAGGGGGGATTTTGTCCTTACAACGGAAAAAACATTCAAGGGTATTATTATTTACAAAAGCAACCTTAAAATCAGTGTGAAAATAAAATTTCCTCACCACTCAACAATTGCTTTTTCACAAAAGTGTTAAAATGGTAGAGGTCAGGTAAAACAAGATATTTACAATTCTTAGGAACATCATACGTTGGGATAAGGTTGGGGGAATAAACATTATTAAGAAATTTACCAATAATACCTTGTACAATCTCTGTGCATTAAATTTCTGAACTCCAGTTTAAATATTGATTCTAGTTGTTACCCCCTTTATATTAATTAAAATACCTACAAACTAATTCCCCCCCCCCCCCTTGACCCTGTCTCCTTTTCGCCTCATTGTTTGTGGCTGTCAAGTGAGTGAGCATGGTATGTTTGGTGCACTTTTGCGATTTTTCATTTAACTTTTTATTAGTGAAGTTTTTAACTAATTTGTTTGAATGTTTTTAGTTTTTAAGTTTTATTTTTATCATGTGTATATTTGTCATGTATATAAATTTTACTTTTTGTTTTTGGCTTATGCTTGTTTTATGCTTTTTAATTTTTATTCTTGGAGGTTTTATTCTGTCTGTAAATTAGTTTGTTTTTTGACATTCATATATTTTTGTCATGCATTAATTTTAGCTTTTTATTTATTAGGCCTTGAAAATGGGTAGAGTTGCCCGAACGTCGACTGCAGCCAAATATAATGACTTTTTTGCTTTACGTCTTCGTTTTTATCTATATATATATATATATAATATATATATATATATATATATATATATATATATATACTGCGTTATAAATGCGTGTACAAAATGTAGACAGTTTTGTTAAATATGTGGGAAGAAATAACTGGTGTAGTTTCCCTGTGCCTTCCTCAGTTGGTAAAGCTGTGTAGTAACTTCGCCCAACGTAAATTGGTACGCTGGCTGCACACGGATTCGAACCCAGAACAAGTATATTCGTAGCCAGTGACGCTACACTCAGAAAACAATATTGTTAATCTGACAAATAAATCAGTATCTTTAACAAAAGTGCCATGGTTATATATCAGCTGAAAAATGTTCCTCTGTTGATATAATATTAATAATAAGGTTTTGTTGAACTGACATTTCCTACGAGCAAAGTTTACAAAATGCAAAGTTTACACGAGCAAAGTTTACACCGTTAAAAATCATTGTTATTTAAAATTCTAGCTATCTCCCCACAGGTGGCCCAATATTGCTCCTCAAAGGATTTCTATTACTAACGTAATTGTAAAACTTCTTCAGGCTTTCTTTACATTCACGAGCTATTTGAATTTCAAATTCACGTTTAGCACTTCTAATTAAACGTTCAACATTTCTGCGTAAATCTATCTATAGTTATTAAAGTACCCTTCGTACCTGTTGTAGGCTACATTTTTATCTGTGATTGTTTTTCCTATATTTCTATACTGCCATTTAGGCTGACCGTTTAACCCTTTACTGCCCAAAAGGACAAATTTGTAACCTTTCAAATACACGCATTCATAACTTAACCCTACAAAATATTTGGCCAGTAAAGGGTTAATTTACCTCTTTCACCTATTGTTGGCAGACAGCGCGTGTCCAAATTTATAAAAAGACTTGAAATTATATGACATGCAGGGGTGCAGTGCTGCCGGAGCGTGCCGGAGCGCCGCTCCGGCACCTCTGCAAGAGGAAGTTTGGAGGAATTACCATAACAAGCAACAAAAAAATTGTCTCCATTAATTATCAACAGTTTCTTACTAGTCTTGTGAACAATTTGCAGCACCGTATGTTCACGACAACATCCATGAAAGGTTCTCAAACTTCTGAACCTCAAAGTATGTATAAATCACTGCTAAATGAAATGTATGTCCTTGAAAAAGACTACTGGCCTGATGAAATACCACCTAATTACGGAGAAGCTGAAATCTCATCTCTCTGTAAGAGGTTTAAGCTTTCTTCTTACTCTGTACTAAATGCCTTTAGAGACTATGTGGAAGATCATGGGCGCCGCATCCCCAAGATTTACACCCATTACTGAGCTGTTCACAAGTTATTCCTATTAGTACTGCTGAGTGTGAGAGGGGATTCAGTCACATGAACTTGATAATAACAACAACACGCTCAAGAATTCTCATAAATCATGTATCAGCGCTTATGTTTGTTAAACTACATGGACCTCCTCTAGTTCAGTGGAATCCTGAGCCATATGCCATATCATGGCTGCGGTACCACAGATCGGCAGATGACACCAGGACAAGAGTTGCTTCAGACCCCCGAAAACATATTACGCCTGACCCTTTGTGGAAATTATTGTGAAACTTCCCACTGGTGGTATTTGGTAAGCACTAAGTAGTTTTAACTTCTTAAATTGCTAAAATACATGATTGCTCTTTTTTCTTTATTTGCTTGATAATTATATTTATTTTATGATAATTAGTGAGTGCAAACACGAAATACTTAGTCATCGTGTGGCATATATAGAAACAGGATAGGAAATGGCAGGCTTTTGTCAGGCCCACCAGAGCTCCGGCACCTATAAAATTGGCACTGCACCCCTGATGACATGCTAAAATCATCTACCGCTAACACTGTTCATCCCAATTTATTATTAAACGTAATAAAACTAAAAAATCATCGAAATTTGCTCTCCCAAAATCAAGCACCTTAACACTTTCACTGCTGCGTCACGCAAATGTGATTGACCGCCTCAGGGATTTGTAAATCAATAGGAAGCAACAGTTCCTTGCCATACAGTTGCCACTCAAAAATGTAGTCATATACGTCTTGGTTCATTTCACCAATGCTTCCTCGTTTCCAATCTTGGAGACGCGATTTACTGCACGAAATGACGCATATCATCTGGCAGTGAAAGGGTTGAAGTTTTCTCTCTCTACAAGTTTTAACATTAACCGAAGAACTATCATGCAATGATCGCTATTATATAAGCTTTCTCCAGCGTCTACATTCTGAACTATGATAAATTTCTAAAATATTCTTACTGGTCGTAAGTTCCAATAATTTTTGAAAAAGAAAATTATCTTGTAAAAAAATCTGTCAAACGTGTACCCTCATCATCACTGTTTAATTAAGGTGTTAAAATTTACGCTTGGGCACTTAAAGTCGTCGACTATAATTGATTTTTTATGCGTAATTATTCTAGTTCAAATGTTAGACATTTCAACAGGTTTTGAGTTGAGGGCGGTACGTACCGGTTGTTACTTTTTTTAATAAATCGTTCCGATTCTTAACTCCTTGCGGAGAGGAGACACCCTCCCCGCCCGGCAACACTCTTATCAATGCACTTTCTGCACCTCAGGTCTATCGGTCTGCGACGCTGCTACGCGAATCTGCGGCCGACCACTTGTTATTTTTTTACAACTCATACCCTGCATTTCGACGTTTATTTCTATTCCTCGTGAAAGTCTCTCTATACAACCCCAAAATTAAAAACTAAGTTATTAGCGCTAATATCTTAAATAACTAAATCTAACTAGTCACTAACATTAACAGTCCTTTTGAATTGGACGAAGACTGTCTGCAATACACTACCAACCATTTTACATATTCTATCCTTAGACTATTAAAACGTTTATAACCTTTAATATGGTATTCACCTATAAAATCCGCATCTGCACTTTTAATCCACTATTTCAGATATTGCTATAATGTCATCATTTTCAATATGAACTAAAGCTTTTATTTAATTCGTTAAACGGTACTTACGTATTATCGGGACTACCACACTGTTTATTATGTATTTTTGCTCTCGTCATTTTCATTTAAACTAACGAAAATATCACAACTTAACCTAACCAATCATCAAGGGCGTTCAGTTGACCTAACCGGGCATTCAGTTGACCTAACAGGTCAACTGAATGCCCGGTTAGGTTAATTGAATGCCCGGTTAGGTCAACTGTATGCCCTTGATGATTGGTTAGGTTAAGTTGTGATATTTTCGTTAGTTTAAACGAAAATGACGAGAGCAAAAATACATAATAAACAGTTTGGTAGTCCCGATAATACGTAAGTACCCGTTAAACTTCTTTCGTACGCTTCTTGCATTAAAAAAAAACTTTTAAACTATTATCTACGTTACTGTTTGTTTCTCTGTTCACGTTAAGTTTTCCCGAAGCCGACAAGTCATTTCCCAAACGAGACAAAACTATTTCGTCTCGCCTACATTTTTATCAATCAAACTCACCAGTCGTACATTACTTATTTCATTCAAGTGAAAGCCATCTTGAATGAACAGACCCACCGAATTAAAATCTGACCAAAAACTTACGAATTCTACCTCTTCAAATACTTACATCGCTTCTAATTTAGTAGCGAAGTAAATTGCTTTACTTAACAATCTATTACTTTCATAAATTCTCGCTAGAAACTCTGAAAGATAAATCGAATAAAGTCTTCATTTCTAAGCTTTAATCGAATTTTGGTATTTAGCCAACAAATCTTGTCTTACTCTTAAAATTGGGCAAATCATTCCCTCCAACGTGAGAATTAAAAATGGATTTACAGTATCAACTTTAAATTTACTTCATATTACTATTCTATTCTCCATTTCTCAAACGAAATTCACTATCCATATACCTAACAATAGGTGAACTATCAAAACCGTTTCATTTTCTGTTGTCTATAGTTTTTAATCTAAATGGATTTTGACACTTCAACTGAAAACTCGACGACGACTTAGGCTTACCACAGTTTCTAACAAAAGTTAAATTATATCATCGGCTGAGTTACTTCTATTCGATTGAAGTTCTGCGGTAATTTCAGCTACCTTTACGTCAGTTTTTTGTACGTTATTCTGAACTAGTTTAACACTGTCTTTAAATTTATCCACGAAATTCGAAGAACTACTAAGATTAAGTCCCCTTAAATTACTCTCAATACTTGAAAACTTTTCACAAATTACAGTAAGATTTTTTAAAAAAATTTTTGCACCTTAACATTAATTTTATTTTAGTTAAGTTCTCTTTCAAATTAGGGATCACCTGAAGATCAGGGCCCCCGGCCTTCTTTAGCCTTATAAGGCTAACTAACGAAAATATCACGACTTAACCTAACCAATCGTCAAGGGCTAACTAACGAAGTCTGGGGTTTCTGATCTTCAGTTGATCCCAATTTAGAGCTGATTTTTTTTCATGAATTTTTTAAAAGAAACCTTCTTTACCTCCTCAAACGTTTCGTCAATATATAACTTTAAACACAAAATTTACAAACACTACTTTCTTTAATATGTTCATATCGCGAGTAAACTCGAACGCACAGATCGCACAAATATACTTTATAAACATTTTTTTTGTCAACTATAAAATAAAGATTTATCGCACAATATATAACTGCTTCAAAATATTAAACACTAATGTGGATGGAAAATATTCTATATGTAACTGAACGAAGTCTCAATAAGTAGTCCCCAAATATCTTTAAAAAAAATATAAAATCAAGCAGAAGCTCCGATGTCTATATAGGTCTATATGTCTAAATTAGGTGCGGCTCATTTATTTATTTAAATTTTAGTGTAAGAAATTCATTAAATATTTGGAAGAAATTTGTTGCATTGATTATATGCATATTATTATTATTATCATCGATAATAGTAATAATAATAATGATAATAATAGTAGTAGTTGTAGTAATCTCTGACATTAACCTAAACTTCATACAGAAGTGCTTTTCAAGAAACTGAGGAATACTGTAGTACAGTAACGTACAACATGCACATAAACTTTTTATACTTACATTTACAGCTTTCTGTGCAAACAGTTTTGCTTTCTTCACTTGTTCGAAGGGGACTTTGAGGACCCCGTTTGACTGTCCTGCACTTTCGGATTGAAACTTCCTTCTTCGTATGGACTTTGTAGGACTTGGTCTTTCTCCCTGCAGTTTGCGTTGTCTGGAGAGGCTCGGGGAGGTTGAAAGCGAAAGAGGAAAGGAATTCTGCCCAGATAATACCCTGGAAGACGGTTTTGTAGAAGAATGCGGAGAATTCGGAATGGAGAGAAGAGATACTTTGTTTAATTTGTGCGATGAAGTAACAGGAGGAGTAGTTACCAAGGGCATAACTTGATTTTTCGATGGCCCACATTTGGAACAGATTGTGTCATTGCGAATAGCTTTTCTAATTTGAGTCTTTGGGGAAAATATCGTGTTCAACGGGCTGGGAATAACTTTCTTATCTTTGTTTTTGAGATCAGACGATTCAATATGTATTATGATTCCAGCGGGCTTTGTTCCATATTTATATTTAGTTTGAGTAATGGTAAAATCTTCAGAAATTTTCTTCACGTGACGTCTGACGGCAGTGCTAGGCCTATTATTACAAATTTTAATATTTTTATTTTTAGGTCGATGAGTGAGTATCTCTTCTTCCTTTCTGTGAATTGTTTGTTGGTCCCAAAAGGTTGATATTTTGTCAGTTTTACCCGTCTTATCCACTATTCTTGAGTACTGGTGTTCATGGGAGTTAGAACAAAGCCATGACACATACGGCGTTTGGTGATCCGAATTTTCTTTGTCAGTGAGATAATTTTCTTTTTCTTTCGGACTTTTTTCTGGCATTCTTACTGCTCTTCCTGGAGCACCAATCTTCATTATAATATGTAAAAATTTTCCTATTACATTTAAATATATGTATATATGTACAACAAATACTATAATAATAACCTAAGGCTAGACTTTTCTTTTCCTTTCGGATCGTTTATGCCTTTTACTCTTTTTAATCTTCATATCCAGTAGTTTTACCAACTGTAATTGATTGGATAAGCAAACGATTTTGTTTTGTACAGTTTAAATCCCTTCCTCATATCGCTGTTCTTGCCTGTTTCCATTACGGATGGAAGGCAGTTCTGGATTTGTGGCTAATGTATGAGCATCAAGGGAAATGTGAGGTTGTAATATATCCAAATTACAAGAATGATGATCCTAATGAATCGTTTCGTCAAATGTAAACTTCAGCCATCTAAGTCGTAATTCCATACTCAAACGTATGTATATGTATATACATGTTTCCTGTCATTGAAAAGAAGAAGAGGAGAAACAATTATTATTAATTAGAAAAACTGAAATGCATGCGGATTGCAGTTGTACCACGAAATGAATGACCGTGTCAAAGGTCATTTCTTCCCCCTTATAGTTATTTTTAGCTTTTTTGTTTTAAATTTAGTCATAACATGAATACGACAGCAACAGTGACAACAACAAATTATAGCTACGATGAAGCCTATCACAGGTGACGTAACGACTTTCCGTCAGGCGCGTTGTGTGGCTACTTTAAACAACTGTCAAGTTATTTAGATGTGTCCGTTATCAAACATGCAGGAGCTATGACCCTGAATATGTATGTAGTACGTTAAGATATATTAAGAAAACTAAGAAACTATTTTATTTATATATATATATATATATATATATAACGTAAAGAACGACGCTTGTATAGGAGAATATTCCGCGCAAGATGAGGAGAGAGAACGAAACAAATGAAAAAATGAGGTAACCACCCGGGAATCGAACCCGGGATCTTCCGATTGCCGGTCAGATATGATAACCATTACACCATGGGCCTCACAATCAAATGCCGTAATTCCCCTACATACGCGCAGAAACCAATGCCCCAAGGGGGCACCTCCCGCATGCCGTACATTATATACATTTTAACTGCAAACACGCAGTATAATTAACGTAAAGAACGACGCTTGTATAGGAGAATATTCCGCGCAAGATGAGGAGAGAGAACGAAACAAATGAAAAAAATGAGGTAACCACCCGGGAATCGAACCCGGTCACTCAATCAAATGCCGTAATTCCCCTACTTCATTTTTTCATTTGTTTCGTTCTCTCTCCTCATCTTGCGCGGAATATTCTCCTATACAAGCGTCGTTCTTTACGTTAATTATACTGCGTGTTTGCAGTTAAAATGTATATAATGTACGGCATGCGGAGGTGCCCCCTTGGGGCATTGGTTTCTGCGCGTATGTAGGGGAATTACGGCATTTGATTGAGTGAGGCCCATGGTGTAATGGTTATCATATCTGACCGGCAATCGGAAGATCCCGGGTTCGATTCCCGGGTGGTTACCTCATTTTTTCATTTGTTTCGTTCTCTCTCCTCATCTTGCGCGGAATATTCTCCTATACAAGCGTCGGTCTTTACGTTAATTATACTGCGTGTTTGCAGTTAAAATGTATATATATATATATATATATATATATATATATATATATATATATATATATATATATATTATACGGGTCGGCAAAAAAAAAGGGAGACCTTTTAAATCCTTCATATCTCGGCAAATATGGTACATAGAACCATGAAATTTTAGTATGTTAGTATTAGGTAATTTTAGGGTTTGTATGCCATCTTTTATCATTTTAGCTGAGAAATTGGATATATAGCGAATATTCCAGAAAAATCTTGGTAATCATAGGTTCAAGTTGATAATTAATTAAAGCGATTTTAATTAACGTAAGCCAACTGCAGGAGGTTTGGACAAGCTTCTCAAGAAAATCAATAAAACAAGAGGTATCAAAAGAATACCAGGTGGCGGTATTAAATTTGGCCACCAAACAGTCCTGATTTAAATCCTGTTACGGCCTTTGGGAAAATTTGTCACAGAATTTATCGGGTCAAAGTAAGAAATGTCGCTCATTTACGACAGCTTCTTCTAGAAAAATGGGATGAGCTACCACAAGAATAAATCAATAAAACCAAAGATGAGTTCTTTCCTAGACTGAAAAAAGTTGTAGAAGTTCGTGGTAAACATATCGAGCAGTTTTTTTAACATGAAGATAGCACCATATGTGAGTACTTTGTAACTTTTTATCTGCACATACAATGCAGTAGTAGTGTAAATGGAGAATTTCCAGTGGCATAAAGAAATGTTCAATAAATCCGTAATTTTCATTAGTTTTCTTTGAAATCCGCTCACCGTATAGGAAATTTACTTAGTTGTAGGGTCTGAAAAAAATATTGAAATCTGACCATAACTTTGGATTTTACAGCCAAAGTTAGAGGTCTCCCTTTTTTCTTAATGTATAGCTGTATGTATAGGCTTCAGCCTAAATTTCTGTCTTTGAATTTAACGATGTAAAATTCTTTGTAGCAAATAACCGCACAAAAAAACTACTCCATGTTTGTCTCTTTCCTTATCGTGACAATTAAGTTTCAAACGCTTGTAAGCGCTACAGACACTAGACATTAATTAGACTTTTCCTTCTGTAAAAGTGGGATTTCACTCTTGCCTAGGCTTTGGAATATCACCATCAACCTAAACAATTTTAATTACAGTAAGTGTTTACATGTTTATTTCAAGTTATGCATAAACAAGTTAATTACGTAACAAAAGAACGTTACGTTCCATTCTGCTTACACTGCCTCAGCCCCTTTCATTTTGCTTCTCATAAACAAAAATGACCGTGAGAGAAACTAGGACAATAAAAACTCTACATGTACCTTCTATAATGACCAATTTTAACCTAGTTTGACCGCTGTAAAGCATAATATATCTGAATACCGTCTTTCCCCCACTTCTTGTTCAGGTGTTTAATCTTTCATATCGAAGTACCCGAAAATTCTCAGTTGCTTTCCGGTTTTAGTACATTAAAACTGGTGTAACTTCGCGTTACAGAGAAGAGTAATATGTTGCAACAATGCGGCAGTCAAGAAAAGCAGAGCTAGTTCAGCAAAGTGCATGAATTTAAAGATACAGGGTGACTCAAAACTCCATGTTCAGTTTAAAAGGTTTATATCTAGAAAAATTAGGAAATATATACAGGGTGGGCCGAAAGTCTGGATCCATAGGAAAATATTTATTTTAATACATAAATTACAACAAATGGTAAATACTTAAAATGAATATCAACTTTAACTCGTAAATGCGTATCCGTGATACTGTACAGTAGTTCGTACTCCAGTATAAATACTCAAATACTTTTTTATTTCAGCCCAAAAATGGCTTCGAATCTAACAACAGAAGACCGGGTAGAACTTGTGCTCATGTACGCAAGACAGGGCGCTACACACAGAGAAGTTGCTACCGAATTCAATAGAAATCATCCTGATAAGCATCCAGTAACACATGCGACTGTTGGCAAGTTGTTTAAACGTTTCAAAGAAACAGGAAGTGTACATGATCGACGGCGTTCTGGTCGTCCAAAAACTGCAACTGATGAAAATACCTCTGCAATGGTATGTGAAACTTTAACGAATAGTCCAGTAAAGTCAACAAGAAGATTATCAAATGAAACACGCATCTCGAGAACGTCAATTCGAAGAATTATTACAAATCATAAATTCCATCCCTAAGTGTGTCGATGTCAGAGGCCGCCAATTTGAGCATTTGTTATAATTTGTTGTTTATACTGGAGTACGAACCACTGTACACAGTGTACAGTATCACGGATACGCATTTACGAGTTAAAGTTGATATTCATTTTAAGTATTTACCATTTGTTGTAATTTATGTATTAAAATAAATATTTTCCTATGGATCCAAACTTTCGGCCCACCATATATATATATATATATATATATATATATATATATATGGTGGGCCGAAAGTTTGGATCCATAGGAAAATATTTATTTTAATACATAAATTACAACAAATGGTAAATACTTAAAATGAATATCAACTTTAACTCGTAAATGCGTATCCGTGATACTGTACACTGTGTACAGGTTCGTACTCCAGTATAAACAACAAATTATAACAAATGCTCAAATTGGCGGCCTCTGACATCGACACACTTAGGGATGGAATTTATGATTTGTAATAATTCTTCGAATTGACGTTCTCGAGATGCGTGTTTTTGATAATCTTCTTGTTGACTTTACTGGACTATTCGTTAAAGTTTCACATACCATTGCAGAGGTATTTTCATCAGTTGCAGTTTTTGGACGACCAGAACGCCGTCGATCATGTACACCTCCTGTTTCTTTGAAACGTTTAAACAACTTGCCAACAGTCGCATGTGTTACTGGATGCTTATCAGGATGATTTCTATTGAATTCGGTAACAACTTCTCTGTGTGTAGCGCCCTGTCTTGCGTACATGAGCACAAGTTCTACCCGGTCTTCTGTTGTTAGATTCGAAGCCATTTTTGGGCTGAAATAAAAAAGTATTTGAGTATTTATACTGGAGTACGAACTACTGTACAGTATCACGGATACGCATTTACGAGTTAAAGTTGATATTCATTTTAAGTATTTACCATTTGTTGTAATTTATGTATTAAAATAAATATTTTCCTATGGATCCAGAAATATTGGAGTGAATTATTAAGGCGTGTGTATATATATATATATATATATATATATATATAATATATATATATATATATATATATATACCTTAATAATTCACTCCAATATTTCTAAAATAAAGACTATTTCATCAAAGAAAACTTAACTTTCGCTTCTAAATAAATATCCCCTCGCAAAATTCTGCATCCTAAGAAGGGGAAAAGCTTCTCAGAAGAAATGATTTAAAGAAAACCTTCAAACATGAAAAATTCAAGGTTTGAGCAGAAGTACTGTAGTTATGTATATATATATAGTATAATAATAATTATGTTTAAGGAAATATAATCACTGTTCAGTGTTCACTATACAAGTACAATGCCTTACGGAACAATAACGGACTAACGTCTGAAAATGTCATTTATACAGACGTCTCCACTCCAGAAGCGGGCTTGTACATCCCTCCCTAACGTGTATGCAAATCATGTTGAAGTAGAGATTATGAACTGTCCAATCAGGGACCACATTTCATTTCTTCCACAGGTTGACCAATCAGAGGAGAGAAAATGTGTTTGCATCTTAAATCCAATATGATATCGTTATAATGTATATGCAGTAATATATAATCTATTCAATAGTGAGGTGCCGGTTATTAATATGTTAACTATATATATATATATATATATATATATATATATATATATATATATATATATATATACAGGGCGTCCCAAAAAAATGTATACACACTTTAAATAATTATAAAGGCAGTGTTTATTAAAATACATTTCATTTTCAAAATGTAATAGAATCTACAGACATTATTTAATTGTTTTGTCAACGCCTGTTTTCAAACTGACGTCCGTTCTGGTCCAGGCACTGCTGATAACGCGAAGCAATGGAATCGCAAACATCACGAAACATTTCGTTTGGTATTTGTGTGCATTCTCGTTCAATGGCTGCTCTCAATTCAGCGACTGTTGCAGGTTTTATAGCGTAGACTTTGTCTTTTAAGTATCCCCATAAAAAAAAGTCTAGTGGTGTGAGGTCTGGTGAACGCGGAGGGTATTCTACGAAACCCCTTCGTCCAATCCACATCCACATCGTGCCAAGTACCACTCGCAATACTCCACTCTTCGGTCCGGATCATCTTCATTAATAGCATGGACTAATCTTGGAATGTAACTTTTCCATTGACAGCGCTTCAAATGCGTTGGACAGACGATTCTGAAATTCCTACCTCACGACTCGCTTGCGCACAGATTTTCTTGGACTTTGGTGATACGTTTCCAGTACTCTTTCTTGCTTTGTGGGGCTTGTCGATGTCCGTGGTCTTCCGGAACGCTTCTTGTGGACATTCTGAACAGTTCCATCGGCTTCAAACTTATCTCTAATTCGAGTGATGGTAAGTCGCGTTGGTGGATCTGTTTGAAACTCCCTCCTAAACTGTCTTTGCACTTCAACTGCGTTTTCACACTTCCAGTAGCATTTTAGAATGAATTTCCTTTGTTCAAAGCTTAGTCTGACTGCCATTATTAATTCTAATGGGTTTAACTTGGAAAGAAAGAAACATCAATTGAGCTATCAGCTGTTAAAGTGTGTATACATTTTTTTGGGACGCCCTGTATATATATACTAGCTATTTTCGGTGTAGAAAAGCCAAAAACAAAGAATTATTACATTATTTATTCATTTTCCAGTCTTTATATATATATATATATATATATATAAAGATGCGTCTCTGTCTAACTGCAATCGACCGTACATCATAATTAGCTTAACTGACGTATGAAAAGTGTGTATAGCTCTGGTTTTCCGCTGTTTAATTGGATTCTCAGCTCATTTCCATCACGTATCTGCATTAATTTCCATAATAGTAATAGTTTTGTATCTAATATATTAATCTGTCACTGCAAATAGCGCCTAAAATTAGAAAGGATCTTTCGCATTAAAATAACATCAGTTAACACGGTACAACTGCTAATCAAAATAATGAAAATTGGCTTCATTGTTAGCTATAAAATTATTTGGAGTCATGTTATGTAAGAGAGAGAGAGAGAGAGAGAGAGAGAGAGAGAGAATCCTAATATAGCAAAATCTTCTCATAAATATTTCATCAGTGTGTCATTTAGAATTCATTTGGTTTAGCGTTTAATTTTATCACGCACATGCAACCTCCATGCAGGAAATGGTTGATATAACTCTTAACTAAATAAAATACCTGGGTTTTGAAGACATTACACGCACGTATATATCTATCTATCTATCTATATAGATAGATAATATATCTTATCAGGTAACTCATTTTCTATAGTAAAAAGAAATTTTCTACGTCAAAGACGTTCCTGGAAGGCTTTTGTGCAACCTAATCATTGTATAAATAATAGTTCTTTCATAAATATTTGTCGAACAACAAGAACAATCGACTCGAAAGAAAACTGCCGATACTGTTCGACAAACCTCCCTGACCTTAGTAAGAACAAAACCAGATGTTACAGTATATGGGAGGGAAAAAAGTGCGAGTTCATTTAAAACGTTGATGCGTATCTTTTGCAGTGTAAATAAAGATATGTATTGTATTGTCTCTCTCGCTACAAACCACAGCTATATATACACACACACCATTGTGATAGGAAAAGTATTTCGCATTGCTCACCACATTCTCTGAAACAGCGATTCTCTAAATGTTTTTTAGGCTACGAATCATTTTTATCATCTGAAGAAGGGTTGGATTTCCTTTTATTTCTCATTAGTCGAAATAGTCTAATATGAAAGTTATACTTAAAATAGTAATGCTAGTTATTATCATGGTTCGTAGTTGGCTGAAAAATATATCTTTGCTGTCCCGGATTGACTCCAACGGCGTTATCTTGGAAATCCCTAGCCTCAAACATTTAAATAATCACTAAAGTTTATTATTTTGGTTATTAAAATGGTTGTGAAACAACTAAAAAAATCAGAAGAAAGACTGGAGAACTTATTAGCCAAAACCTAGAGAACAAACGATTCCAGAGTCTAGTTTATCCGTTCACCCTTCGCGTGACTGATTAGTTACCAACCTCGGGTTTTTGAACAATTTCCATTTCTGCAGATTTACTCGGACCCCCAAATAGCTTATGGTGGACCTCACCTCGTGAACCTCGAGGAATTAAGCCTACAGTC
This sequence comes from Bathynomus jamesi, assembly GCA_023014485.1. Taxonomy (NCBI): domain Eukaryota; kingdom Metazoa; phylum Arthropoda; class Malacostraca; order Isopoda; family Cirolanidae; genus Bathynomus; species Bathynomus jamesi. The sequence goes on from JAJOZX010001560.1 coordinate 216,841, forward strand.
TACATCGCAACAGTGCTGAAGCAGAGGTAATATGAGAGACCTACAGTAAGCCTGACTAATAGTACCATCCCCATTTGTTGGCAATGAATGACCTAAGGGCCATACCCAAATTATGAGATACATCGAAAGATATATTCCACGTAATCAACGGAATTGGCGATCAATGTTACATCCATCACCACGAGAACATTACACTTTATATTAAGATGCACTCTCGCAATTAAAATTTTAGTCTTAGATGCATTCCACTTCATTCCGATCTAAAACATTAAATATCAGCTGGTTTAGGTGAGTGTTCTGTTCATCAGATGCGTTCTTCGTCTGTCGGGATCCAGCAAATGAAGAACAGCCCCGGAAAGATGTTCGCTAATAAAGAAAATTACTATTGGTCGCGAAATATCCTTCGCCTTATTTTGACTGGGTATCAAGAACGCTGACTTTTCGAGACACACCTCTTTAGAAGTAAATAAAATAAAAAATAAAAATTAACATTATAATAATAAGCTGTAACCCTTATTACACACCCCTTGCATAGTTTGAAAAAAAAATAGAATATAAGTTACAATTTACAATTCAAATATTTCATGTATTGCGTCAGCAAAGGAAAAAAGCAGCAAATAGGCTTTTACCTATAGAATAGATAAACCTTTGGTTGCTCGGTTGTTTTTATTAATAAACAAAAGTAATTCATAAGCGATAAACTCGCATCTTATTCTTCGCATTCTGAACCCACTTTTATTCCCTAACTCCACAATTAAAAATTCTCGGGAAAAATCAGTACAATTATATCTATTTACATTGAGTTATACAAATATTCTTTACAGCAGATCATTCAGTATATTTTATCTATTAATATTATTATAGTTTTTAGAAGAAGAGGTCAAACGCATCAAAGTACAACTTTGATGAAACGTGGTTTCTCTGTGCAGAAAATCTGCAGTTATGCCAGTTTTGCCACTGATTCAGAATGTACTGTAGCTTAATCAGACAAAAATAATTTTCCTCAAAATGCTCAAAATGTCGGTCATTCGGTATCAGACTTCACAATTCTAAGCACATATCCGTGACTTGGCGAGATGTTCTTCCGCCAGATCTTGGATCATGATAATTTGTACGGGTGTATAGGAAATTCTATTCGCAAAAACCTTGTAAATTATGAAAGCTGAGATCTGTATTTTAGATGAATCGTGATGCGCTAATTTCCTCAGATTTCGCTCAAAAGCTTTCCAAGCCTGGTTTACCCCAAGTCTTTCAGGACTTAGTAAATCATAAATAGAACCCGTTTTCTCAAACTTTGACATCCATCTGTAAACTGACATTTTGGTTGTCGAGGCGTCATATATACCGCTTAGGACTTCTCCTTGGATTTACTTTAATACCTTCAGGTTTTATACGGTGTGTTTCACAACCGGTCTGCCATACTTTTGGGGGGTGATATAGAGTAAAAAAGTTAACTCATGCAGTATGGGCGCAAATGAGACCATCAAATTTTATAAGATTTTAGTCATTCTGGAGATACAACACAAGTTTTTTGGCATGAAAAGTAAACGAAAATCAGGTATGAAAGGGTTAATACAACATCGGTACTATTTCCAACCGTTGCGGAGCTACGGACGTTTTAAGGTGTACGGAAAAAAATAAACGAGTGAATTAATCTGATGTATTTATTGCTACATTTTATGAGTTACACCTTATAAATGTTCAAAATGTCCGCCTCGGTTTTCAATGCACAGCCTGCCTTGCTCGTTCCAAACAAGAGTCCACTGCCCATTGAATCATTTCGGAGTGTTCTCGTATGTAAGCAGCGGCATCCATAATCCGACGCAAGAGTTCCTCTCTCGTTTGTACTTTGGTCTTATAGACCATCTCTTTCATAAGGCCCCATAAAAAGAAATCTAACGGGGTTAGGTCCGGAGATCTCGGGGGGCCACGATATTGGACCAGCACGACCAATCCAACGATTCCCGTACCGCTGATTCAAGTAATCCATAACATGACGACCAAAATGTGGTGGCGCCCCATCGTGCTGAAGGAACATCCTGCACCTTGTCTCTAAGGGCACGTCCTCCATCAAAAGCAGCAATTCGTTCGTCAGGAAGTTCAGATGACTTCCAAAACGAACGGTCCAATCAGTTGATCTTCAATTACACCGCACCAAACATTCACCGAGAATCGATGTTGAAAGTTTCCTTCAACGATACCGTGGGGATTATCGGCGGACCACAAGTGGGAATTTCGTCTATTGTTAATTCGATCCCGAATGAATTGTGCTTCATCACTAAACAGTATACGATTAAGAATTTGCCGATGCATAACCATCCACTGGCAAAATTGAACACGTTTATCGTAATCATCCGGTTGAAGAGCTTCCACACGTTGCAAATGATAGGGATACAAACGCTCATCATGTATGGTTCGCCACACACTCGATGTGGATTCACCAATTCGTCTAGAAATCCTTCGAACACTGGTAGTTGGGCTACGTTGTACTAGGTCCAGTATGCGCTCCTCCACAGCAACGGGCCGTCGTGCTACATGTTCTTGGTTACGTGGAACAATTGTCCCTGTTTCCCTTAATCTCTAGTGTGCGTCACTAAACACTTGCCTGTTTGGTATTCGGCGGTTCGGTAAACGTCTTCGATATTCTTCAACTGCCGCTCTGCTGTTACCATCACAGAATCCATAAATGAAATGGATATCAGCGTATTCAGCGGGTGTGAACTGTTGATTCATCTTGATTGTTCACCTTAGCGCAACACACTGTCTCGTACCACAGATCAGAATCAAATGAGTGAAAAACTGAGAATTAGTAGTGGTAACTTCGTTAACTGGAAACTACGACTCGTGCTGCCATCTATCGAATTACACACGAGTAGGGATTTGTTGTTCGCACATCTTAAAACGTCGGTAGCTCCGCAACGGTTGGAAATAGCACCTATGTTGTATTAACTTTTTTACTCGATATCATCCCCCAAAGTATGGCAGACCGATTGTGAAATACCCTGTATATATAGCTGTATTTCTAAACGCATTTAGCCTTGAAAAAATTATGGCGTTTAAAGGCACCCTGTATCTTAGCTGTGCGGTTTTGATTCTAGAATCGAAGCTGATTTCAGATTATATAAAATATAAATGCGAATCAAATGATCATTTTAACAATACACTTGGTATTTTGGAGCATGTATTTAAATGCATTTCAGGTGTATCTTTAACCCTTAATCCCTACCCATTATAAAAGTTACGTTAGCAATAAACGGGGGGTTACTGGGGTATTTCAGTACCCTTGGTAGGGTTTAAGAGTTAAATGCACGCAAATGTATTTTCATTTAAACCAGTTTGCTCAACTTCCTAAAAGATATAAATTAAGATTTAATAGTTTTACTAAAATATTTTTATTTAACGATAGATCAGTAAAATCAGCCGATCTGTTGCTGTTTGGTGTCCTTTGTATTAATATGTATACAAAACTCAATACACGCATCAAATGCCATACATTTATTTATTTTTCATAGGTTAATTTAAATAAAACCCTAAGTTAAAAATTAGATAAAATTCAGAACAACTTCATTTAAAATTTAAATCATATGGCAACTTAGTAAAGTGAAATTAAAAACAGTTAACATCTGGAATCCCTATTCCAACACGCGGAGAAGGGGTAGGCGTGAACTCCGAAAGTCAACAGAGGCAGAACAATCATAAAGTACTCCACCCGGAACGACAGTGGAAATTGAACCAAAATTCTTCATCCAAACAAACATATTTTAGGGAAACGAGGGGAAACAGCGAAGATGCTGGAAAGTGTCTTCTAAGAGCAACAAACTCAACTTGACAGAAGAAATGACACTCCATTCTATTTAAAAAGAGGGTAACCGTTTCAATCAGTAATTCCAAAATAAAAAAAAAGTCAAGTGCTTCAGCTGAGGCCTACATTGCTACAACATTTTATGAAGTGACGATGCTTTAAATGCTGCAATAATAATGTTTGGGGATAGTTAATTTCCTTCGTAACGGCAACAGTCATGTGACGGAGGGGACCTACAGCTTTACGTCGGATCCGAACCACGAGTCGTTATATCACGTGAACGCGGAAGACGGTCACCCAGTCATCGAATAAACAGACCCAGCATCAGTTAACCTCGCTCATCTAAAGGAACAGCGGAGTTGCACTGTGGCCACAATGTAGCTCTGAAATGTTGCAAAAGCAATCTATAACGAATAGAAGGGAATTAAACCTCGGCTTATACGCATCTGAAATTAGGTCTGCCTCGAAACGAGCTTAAACTCAAATGGTGTGCTACAGAAAGGGACTATTCATCATAAACAACTGTAGCCATCGCCTGTGGGTCAGTGGGTATAACACCGTATCCCTAAAAGCCAAGTGAAGACACTCTGGTCGGAGGTTCGAATCCCGATCATGCCGGTAATTATGATAATAATAGAGGAGTTGGAGCAACGGACCGCATTTAGTTGACGTGAGCGCTGTGCTATGACCTTCCTGACTGATTATTATTATTATTATAAACAACTGTATTGGAACTCCGTTCGCTTTATAATCACACACTGCGCTTAATGAATAAATTAATACATACTTTTAATAACAAACTCAACATAAACAACAGCAAATGAAGAAAGATAAAAAGGTTGTATCATTCTAATTACATCTCTTTAAACGGTGCAAGAAGTTCCGCGTGCGGTTCGTTTGTTGTCGGAGGAATATCTTTGCTTGTCTTTGTGTATGTAGAACATAGCCCGTTCACTCACGCATGGCAGTGTAATGGAAAGGGACCCTATCATCCGTTATTAACATAACCCAGCCAAAGACCGTCACTATACCCGACTCTTCTCCCCATTTTCTCAGACTGACTTACTGTGCGACTAAAGTCTAAACCCTTGATTTGGTTCCACTTAGTTGTTCTCCTTTTAAATGGGAGTAATTTTTCCGGTTCATGGTGTGACCGCTAGTCCCAGTTCTCTCAGGTGGACGAAAGACGTAAATCTGAGCAATCAACTAACCATCATCATCATCAGCATGGAGAGTGACAGTTTCCTTAGTAACCGTGGGTGTCTTATCAAACTTTTTGGTGGTTATAAAGTTAGAAAAACTAATACGAGTAAAAGTAACATCATATCTTCAAGGTACACAACGAAACCACGTCCAACTATGAAAACTAATTCAACGGATGTTGTTTGTGATGAACAATTATTTTTATTTACCGATAGATCAGTAAAATCAGCCGATCTGTTGCTGTTTAAAATTCTGGGACAAAACTATAATACATCAATTATTCTGTCAAGTATGGAAGTAAGTTTTTGCCACAAATTGCCAAATCAACGACTGAAGTGCAAAATATTCATAAACTGCGCGACAGAACTTAATCTGAAGGCGTAGTGAAAGCTTTATTTTAACAAATGACTGAATTTAGATGAAATTTACGTGAAGGGTACTTTTAAATGTCGTACAAAATAGTTTTATAAAGCTTTAATATTACTATCGAGTTAATTACCACAGATAAGAAAGGACTTACGTACAATAAAATGTTAATGTTAATAACGGAGAGTTTTAAAATTAAATTTAGCAATAAATCTAAAAGTTATTCATACCAATTTTGAATAAGTAATTTGCATTTCACTGAAGGATTCGTTGTCGACATCAAACATCAGGCCAGCCGCGGTAGAAATTCAGACCCCGAAATTATAATGCAAGCAACACGAAGGACGGTAAAGCAAGTGGTTTAAAAATACTTTTTTTTTTGCCTTTGATTTCTTAACCCAGAAAAAGTTAGGGACTGTTTTTATTGAACATTTCGTGCGTATTATTCCTATAATAAAGATAAAATTAGAAATTTCGCCGCCGACAATTTGGTCGAGATTACTTTGTATATTGAAAAAATTCCTTCTTCCCACCAATGACTCGGGGTGAAAATTTATTATCCTCATAACGAACCACAAAATGCTGTGAATAATTTCATCCACACTTTAATTAATTCGTCGTTCTACAACTAGCATCCCTCCATTTTTTCTCATTTACTGCGGTTCCACACGCGAGGAATAGAAGTGCAAAGTTATTGCAAAATGCCTGATAATGAGATACCTAAAACAAAACAGAATGAAAAGCATATACGAAGATGACATTGAACTAAATATACAAATGGCAGTACAACAAGTTATGAATTAGTCCGCAGCTTATGCCATTTATTTAAAGCAGCTCCCATTTACAATAAATTCTTTCCTGCAGAACCGATTTCCATTCTATTTTGTTCTTATTTCTGTAAACGCTTTTTTCTTTTACCTCCGCTAGGTTGCAGAAAGCGCGCACACACACACACACACACTTGGGGGCAATTGCCATATTTTCCTACCTTCAAAAACTCAAGCGATTAGCTCAAAACGATATTGCCTCGCGCCTTGGGAGCACTTCTACAAGCCGAGCGTAAAAAAAAAAAAATTATTAAAATATTTCAGCTTCAATTTTTACTTTCTTCGTTTCCAAACGAGGTGGTTAATTTGAAGTATATAAACATTTGTATAAACATTTGTTTGAATGTATTATAATTGTAAGCAATTAAAATTAGCGTTTTAAGCAAATTTTACTTATGAAACTTACAAAGGAGTGGAGACGCCCTTGAGATGATAATGTTCTCAACGTGCGTCGAATATGTTAAAGCTATGTTCTGTATCTATGACGTCAGTGCGATGATCACCCAAAAAATCTGTCAGTCAAAGAACACAGTACCATCTTTTAGTGACTAGACAAAATACTCGTAATAATAATAATAATAATAATAATAATAATAGTTTTATCCTGTTATCTTCCCACCAAATTTGCTGTAGCGCCAATATGTAGCGCAAAAACAGGATAAAATTATGAGGTAAAAGTTGCTTAAAATTCATCGAAACCTATAGGAAAAATTATTGAATGCCCAGTTAGGTCAACTGTACGCCCTTGACGATTGATTAGGTTAAGTCGTGATATTTTCGTTAGTTTTAACGAAAATATCACGACTTAACCTAACCAATCGTCAAGAGCGTACAGTTAACCTAACCGGACATTCAATTAACCTAACCGGGTATTCAGTAATTTTTACGTAGTTTCGATTATATCCTGTTAATGCGCTAACTCTAATAATAATGTTTAATGCTTTACTTACTAAACTTTTTACATAATAATGTTAAACTTATCTTCTCGAATTACTTTTACTAAAGTTCAAATTAATTTTACTGAATAATGTTAGTGAAATATAAATAAGAAAAGGAAGTACGTACATGATTCCAGACACGTTCATGCGTGTTCATAATGTTTGAGCCGCTTTGAGCGAGTAACTAAGTTGCCAGTTACGCTTTTTCTCCCTGCTCATCACAATTCCAGTAAAATTAATTTCTTGCAGAAATTACACGGAAAACATGATTTTACATTTACGAACGTGTCTCACACACACACACACACACACACACACACACACACAAATATCTGTATAACCGCTGATGTACTTGCAATTTCAATCTTCTTTAATAACAGTAAATTCCATATTTTATTAACATTTCAGTGTAACGTTTAGGTCCCATATTAGGGTTGCCATTTTTGATCCCATATTAGGGTTGCCAGACTCCCGCATTTGATCCAAAAATTGACTTGCAAGGAATTTCAGTTATACTTGAAGTCAGAAGATGGAGCTAAAATTTTGAAGAAGATTAAAAGTTTAGAAAAATATTGACATATGTCATAATACAGGGTGTCCGAGAATTATCTGTACAATTTTTGGCTGTTATTAAAAGTCAACTATGAAGTGTAGAAATTCTAGTGTTGTCCCATTTTACAGAGAATCTCATTAAGTTTTTTCTGATACCAAGTTTTGACAAGTTTTTTAGAAATTCCAGTGTGTCCGAAAATTATCTGTACAATTTCATCTTTTAATAAAATTCTTGATAACACACGTAAAATTCTTAAACAAGATTATTTAGAATCTGTATTTTCAAAAGTTTCTTTCATTAAAGTAACGTTGTTACAAACATTCGATATGTGCACCATTAGTGATTCGCAAAACATCCAATCGATACTCCAAATGTTGCCATGTACGCTGCAGCATATCCACATCAATTCGCTCAATAGCAGCTGTGATTCTTGCTTTTAAATCATCAATGTCTGTCACCCGCGTACATTTCTAAAAAACTTGTCAAAACGTGGTATCAGAAAAAACTTAATGAGATTCTCTGTAAAATGGGAAACACTGGAATTTCTACACTTCATGGTTGACTTTTAATAACAGCCAAAAATTGTACAGATAATTCTCGGACACCCTGTATAATTAGTAAAGCGATGTATACTACAATATTTAATATGCTATGATAATTTCAATATTATGTATAATAATTTCGATATCATTCACGATGTTTAATTGTTAAGCATTATTTTAATAAAATTTTTCTAATTTTGTTTGTTGTAACCGTTGAAGGAATCTAGTTTCAATTTGAAAAAAATTTGGTCTTAAAAAAAAAAAACAGAAAAATTTTGTCCCACATGGGCAGTTGAAAAATCTGGCAACCCTGTGGACCCATAATAACTGCAGATATTAAAGTTAATCAGAATTTTCAGCGTCAAATAGTTTCCACTGATTTTTTTGTTAACATGAAAAAAAAAAAACTCGTAACTATAAGTGAATTAATAGAGATTCTCCTTTATATCCCACGGTTTTTTTTTTATATTCTGTAGTTTTCCAATATATGGACCCCACCCCACCCTGGTCTATTATAGGGAAGATATATGAGCTTGTTTCCCAAAAAGGATAAATATAAAATTAAGAGAAAAAGCCTGCGAGCGTGGTTTTATTAAAATATATAAATAAATTAAAAATGAAAAAAAATAAAATAAAAATGAGTGATGTACGATGCTCCCTCGAAAAATTAAACTGCGCATGCGCAGAACAACATTAAAAAAGCTAAGAGAAAAAATTTAAGAGGGGAGAATACATGCATATTTAATATAAAGCGTAACAACTGCACCATGTCATTAACAATATATATATACACCTTTGGTTTGCTTCCGCCCTAATTGTTCATTCTGACGAAGGTCAAGCTTTTCACTCCTACAGTTTAACGTAGAATCCGAACCACGCCTAACTAGCACTAACCACTAGGTTATCCAGGTACCCATTTATCTACCAACCACTTTCTTTATTGTGTGGAAAGATGAACAGCTGGGTTTTGCTGCGCGCCGCCTGCCGTCATCGGGTTTCGATCCCGGGGGCCGATAGATTCGTAGTCAGCGACGCTAACCACTACACCACCGAGGCGCAATATATATATATATTACAGTTTTAATAAAGTATTTATTATACTGTATGTTACAAAAATAAATGAAAACAATATTCTGTATGTACAGTTTAGAATTTAGATACATAAATTATAGAGTATTTACTTTTTAATTAAATTTAGACCTACAGGTTACAACGTAGGCTTAACTACTTTGAGCTTCTTTTGTATTTCAAATAAAAAGGATAGACGATTATATAGCCACTAAAGTAGTTTTTTAAATGCTATAAAAACAAGGCAAAATATTTATCCAGAATGTATGTGAAAATTTTAACAGATTTTATGTTAATTGAGGTTAGTCCTTGGACCTGAGCGGGAGTTACCATTTAATTTTCTTGACTGTTCGTAAAGAATATAGATGTTTCTGTAACTCTCCCACGGTCCTCCGCACACAATTTTTTATTTGTGTGTGTCGCGGAGGAGGGTTATCATGTGGCCGACATTATTTTATCGAAATCAATTTAAAACCACCATTTTTAATCTCCCGAATTGAAGCTAAATTTAAACTTTACAAAAAACAACAAAAGATAGAAAAAGTTTTATTTCAAAATGTCAACGTCTGTCTTTAATTTAAAGTAAATACTATAATCAGTGTGAGTTTATTTGTGGAATTCGTATAAAAACGGTCAGCGGTCCAGATTATATTGGTGACCTTTGCCCTATAGGATATCTAATATTTTTAATTCTCTACATTTTTAATAGGTAGTCGCAATCAGGGTCACGAAAGTATGCCATGTTCAAAATTCAACCATACCATGATACGCTCTATTAAAATACTTTTTTGATGCGTAATCAATATTATAAATAAAACTAATAAATTGCTATTAATTATCATCAGGTCGAGTTAATTAACCCTTTCGCTGCGGCGAATTTCGTAACGATACGAATTTTGGAACCTTAAACGGATCACCTGCAGAGAAAGGGTTAATAAGGACAAATTTCAAAAGTTTTCACCATTATTTGATCCCGCTGAGGTTGATGTCTTAAATAAAATTAGCTTTCAGCAACATTTAAAAAAAGAAAATCGGATTTCTGAGGGGTCGATGTTGTTTTAACTAAAAAAAAAAAAGTTTAAAAACCCAACATATATATATATATATATATATTATATATATATATATATTACAATGTAACAATGTAACTAAGATTTTTTTAAGGAATATGTATTTCGTAAACTTTGTAAATTCTCTCTCTCTCTCCACACACACACACAACACACATATATATATATATATATGTGTGTGTGTGTGTATATATATATATATGTATATATATATATATATATATATATATTATATATATATATACTGATATATAGGACAGTGGTAGCCAAAATAGAATGGGTGACTCGACTAAACCGTATTTACTTATTTGTGTGGTCACTTGCTACATTTATTTCTCACTTGTAAAATATCTTATTATAAACTCTGGGTGCTACTATAGCGTGCAGTCTACAAAGATATCTTTAGTCTACAAAAGAATTTGCACTGAAGTCACCTGACCTGACTTGAATTTGTGGACCTGACCTGACCTGAAATTACTTTACTTTATTTTGGGGACGAATGTGAGGTCAAGGCGGACTATAAAAGGGGAAATCATGAAGCAAATATTTGTTCAATTACATTGAAAACAAAAATTTAAAGGACAAATAAAAAATAATTCATTCTATGTGATATAATGCCCGGTTAGGTCAACTGTATGTCCTTGACAATTGGTTAAGTTAAGTTGTGATATTTTCGTTAGTTTTAACGAAAATATCACTTAACCTAACCAATCGTCAAGGGCATACAGTTGACCTAATCGGGCATTCAATTAACCTAACTGGGCATTATATCCCATAGAATGAAGTTTGTTTCATTTGTCCTTTAAATTTTTTGTTTTAATGTAATTGAATTTGTAAATATGTTGTAGACCGCACGTTATAGTGTAATTATCTTTGTAGACTGCACGCTATAGTAGCACCAAACTCTATTTAAGGTATTTTAACGAATAATGAGTGTGTTTTGGTTTTGTTTGTGATATTCATCAGTTCTTTTCTTTTAAAATAGAAGTAAGAGAAACAGTTCCAAAGGTTATACAGTAAATGTTCATCATAATCATATATGGAAATCAATTCGAAACCTTTCTCATGATAAAAACAACCTAAAACATACCTAAACAACAGTTACCTCAATTATTAACCAGTACAAAAGCAATTAAGGAAACCTCAGCTGAACTTCAGCTTACTGGAAAAATTGGCGGAGAAATTAAGATAACGGCAAGAAATGACACCCAACTATGAAAAATATGTATAAAAGATTCTAGGAAGACTCTCCAAATGTAAACCTACAGAAAATCTATAGGCTATTCTCGACAATACAATGTGAAAAAAAATATTTCAACAAACGATAAACTTACGAGACGCTTTCTACAAGACTGGTTCAGAGATCCAGAAATCACTAATATCCGCAGGTGAATCCATGCCTCGACATGTCTCACTTTTCAAAGGAAAAGCAAGTTATAAATAAAGTACTGAAAAAAAAAAACCCACCTCTTCCCATTGCTTTGTTTACTCCCAACATATCCTTACTTTTTAGATTTCAGGCAAACATAGCCAGTGACTCTCTCTCTCTCTCTCTCTCTCTCTCTCTCTCTCTCTCTCTCTCTCTCTCTCTCTCTCTCTCTCGCTCTCTCTCTCTCTCTATATATATATATATATATATATATATATATATATATGATGAATAAAACCACGAAGGAAAGGAGCACCATTTTGTGTTTCCTTCCTTCGTGGTTTTATTCATCATAAATATTTTTCACGTGTTACTTTCGTGAAATAATTTTCATATATATATATATATATATATATATATATTATATATATATATATATATATATATATCGCTTGATATTCCAGCGAGCAGAGCTGCGCGCGCTAACTGATAAATATAGCGCGCTAACGCTAACGCTAATGCAAATAAATTCTAGCGCCGCAAACGCTAACAGTTTTTAAAATTAGCGTTGTTAATGTTAACGCTAATTTTTATGAAATGTATAGCTAAGTACTATTTTTTAATAATAATAATGCATTTGTATATATTTATATGTGTTCGCTATTTATTATCTTTTATAGTATCAAATTGGAACAAAATTATATCTTTAAAATGATTATTGGGTATTCAAGAAAAATGCGTAATTTGATATTTATAATTAAACTTATTTATTGGTAATATATAGAGAATATCATTCTAAGACTCTATTCATTTTAATTTATATTAGCGCTTAGCGCCTAACATTGCCTAAAAATGTAGCGGTGCTATCCGTTCCGCTAACTATTTTGAAAAATAGCGCGCTAATGGATGCGTAATAATAACTAGCGTCGCTAATTAGCGCGCTAGGCACAGCTCTGCCAGCGAGGGTAGGCAGTGCTCAGCTCATCCAGATGTTCATTCTCTCATACAAAAAATGGGTACCCTGGGTAGCCTAGTGGTTAGGACGCTGGGCTACTGATCGGGAGATCGAATCCGGGAGAGGACTTTGTAATTCCAACTCCCCTGGTGGTCGTGGTTCGGATTTCACGTCAAGCTTTAGGTCTAATAGGTCTAAACGTGGGCAACGAGGTTGACCTTCATCGGAATGAACAATTCGGCAGAAGCAAACTAAGGTTATATACTCGTATATATATATTATATATCGCCGTTAATCGCCTTCTAACCCGAGGAAGAAATAATCCAGTAAAATAAAGATTTAATTATTCTGCCTCCTCCACTCAAAAGTCTGAGGAGGAAGGGTCAATAAGTTAATTGATCTTTTCCGATAAAGCTACCCACCCTTTCGCCGGGTTAGATACACGTGGCAGACTTTATAATATATATATATATATATATGATACACACAGACAGTGCATGGAACAAGGAACTCTTCTGGATAATTAAATACACTATAGTCCGAATAAGTAATGGTAAATGACAAATACCATAGTTTTCTTTTTCATGATGCTAGCCGACGTGGGCAACGGGTCACTCGCAAAGAGGTCCCATAAATATAGCTTCCCTCACCAGCTCTCTGCAAAGCAGACATGGATCCAGCTTTGGGCATGGATCTAGGGTTTAAAGCAGCCTAGCCCTGCTACATTTAGAACCTCAATATAAGCAAAAGACTCGCTGCCTTCACGTCAGATTGAATACATCAAAGAAAAAGGGGTAACTATTATATTTTTAGCCAAAAACCAAAACTTAACTCAACTGGCAGAATTGAGCGTCCACTTTTCAAGGCACATAACATGTCCGTTTCAAGATGGGAAGGACTCAGATAGTCCCCTGAAACGGACATGTATGTGCCTTGAAAGTGGACGCTCAATTCTGCCAGTTGAGGTTTAAAGTTTTGGTTTTTGGCTAAAAATATAATAGTACCCCTTTTTCTTTGATGTATTCAATCTGACGTGAAGGCAGCGAGTCTTTTGCTTATATTAAGGTTCTAAATGTAGCAGGGCTAGGCTGCTTTAAACCCTAGATCCATTGTCCCAAAGCTGGATCCTGTCTGCTTTGCAGAGAGCTGGTGAGGGAAGCTAGATTTATGGGGACCTCTTTGCGAGTGACCCGTTGCCACGTCGGGCTAGCATCATGAAAAAGAAAAACTATGGTATTTGTCATTACCATTACTTATTCGGACTATAGTGGATTTAATTATCCCAGAAGAGTTCCTTGTTCCATGCACTGTCTGTGTGTATCATAAAAAACTCAGGGGACCATTCTGAGTCATTCCCATATATATATATATATATATATATATATATATAATAAAAAGACGGAAAATACTTTCAAATAGTTTTCCTTGTCTTCCAGAAATGGGGTGGATCATGGTAAGTCCTGGCGGATCCGATCTAGGCCTACCGGCAACACAAAGTCAACACATCAGTCATTGTTCACTGATACGAGAATATAACTTCAGGTAAGGTCAGGCTTTGTATGGCAGTGTGAAAGGATACAAAGGAATGTGAAGAATAAATAAATTATCTGGACTCACGTGTGGAGGATACTATACATCGTCACCAAAAGGGGTAAGAATGAGAATTCTCATTGAAAATTGGTTCATACCATAATAATAACTTAATAAATAAAATAAATAAAATAAATAAATGAATAAATAAATATTAAAATGTATAATACGATACCCTAATAACAAAGAAAAGCCCATAAATGTTTCTCTCGAAAGCCTCTATTGAAATGAAGGGAAAGAGGGTCATCAAAATCAAATAAATTATGTTCATTTCATTCTGGCTCGATGTAACGCCCCTTGGAATCCGCATTTCTTCCAATATATTAACATTGGATTATCTGCTCAGCCTGTATAGGGTGACAAGAGACCGCCTAAACACACAATAAATACCTCTATTTGCTCTCTTTGGGAGTTACAAAAGCCTAACTCATTCCGCTAGGCCAGGTCAGCTTTAAACTTCCAACAACAACAACCACACACATCGAACGCCACGATAGGACTAAACCAGGCTTAAATTTTTGTTCCAACACACCCCAAAGTTTCCCCTCGAAGCCCTCAAACTCCATTCTCCCTCACTCTCATTGATCCTAAATATGTGGAGAGAAAGGGGGAAATGATAGAAAAGAAATACCGTGAAAGAAAATGAACGAGAAGGAAATTACGATGGAAATGCAATTATTTATTTTTTGAGAACGACACAATGGTCGAAATACAAAACTGATTTAATGTTGTCATAATATATAATAGGTCATATATAGGAGGTTCTGCGGGTGTGAGTGTGTCTCTACTGTTATTCTTCTGAATCATGTTTCTTAAATATGACTCACAGGGTCACATAAGCTATTTTTCATACAGATTACTTAAACTTGCATGCAGATATTGAATTTTCATTTGGGTTTTATTCCAATAAGAATTTAGTGTTTCTGGTATTTGTAATATCGGATATAAAAAAAAAAAAACCTTTATCATACCAAATTTGGTGAATTTCATGAATTCAGACGCATTTCAGAGACTGAGTCCATAACAGCTTGGTTATGCTAAATTGGATTAGGTTAGGCTAAGTTACGTTAGATTAGGCTAGGTTAGGTTGGTTTGATTAGGTTAGATTAGTAATTAGGGACTATGAACTCTGTCTCTGAACTGCGCCTGGATTCTTGAATTCTATCCCAAATTTATTAGGGTTCATTTTTTATATACAGTACCCAGTTATCCATAACTGAGGGGCGGTCCAAGATCATCAATAACTCAATTTCATGGTTAACTCGGTATACCCTACCGGTGGGTGAGTTGTACAGCAGTTGCTGCCCACCACCACGAACTAGCCTCCCACTTCGCACGCCACCACACAGTATTATTTTACTACAGTATAATATACAGTTAAATAGTTTGTATTCATCACAAGACGTGAAGATATGTGAAGCCACAAGTGTGCATGTGCGGAGAGACAGTGACTGAGGCGCGTTGTGGTGGGCTGGCAGGAGGCGAGGCGCCGATGTAAATACCACGCCAAATCACAGTTAACTCGGTGTCACGATCCCGAATAAGTGCACAATAATCTCAATTAGTAAATCACGGTTGAGTGAATCACGGAAAACCGAGTGATATGATGCCGCGTGTGTCGGCATCATATCAAATACAGTTCCTCGCAAATACTAATAAATAATAAAAAATATATCGTATTAAAAATTCCTTTACATATTGAGACACGCATTAAAGAATGTATCAAATGTAAGAATGCGCGTGAAGAATGTTATAAGTTAGAAATCACTTTGAAATCAAATCAATACTTCGAAACTCCTGTTTGTTTGAAGGAAAAGAATCACAAGGGAAATAGAAACAGAAATCAAACTAAAAGCAAGATGGGTGCTGAAGATGCTATTGCGTTGTTGATAATGTATATTGTTAATAAAAAATTATTTTATGTATAGTAATAGTGCTCGACTTGTTTAGACCCAGTTCGCAAAAATTGGCCATCAACAGTGCATCGAGATGTTTTTGCACACTTACGAAAATGCAGAGAAGGAACCTTTCACGTCTTCTGAAAGTTTTAACAAAGCAGCAAGCAGACAAACACTGAAAAATTATATCCTTAAAATTGTAAATGCAAAATTAAGTAGTTTGTATTACGTTATGGTAGAACAGGTGTAATTTATATGCTGTGACTCGTTGCCATTTGCAAAATCAAATATATTTTTAAGTTTGTTATTATACAGTACAGGCTTGGCTTGGGTTCAAGTACAAGTACTTGTACTTGGACTTAAGGACATAATTTCATGTACTTGTACTGGTACTTGGGATTTGAAAAGTCAATGTACTTGTACTTAATCCCATTGTACTTGAAAAATCAACTACATTTCAAGTACAATCAAGTACATATTTTCATGTACATTTCAAGCTGCCTATTAGTGAAATTCTTTCTTTATTTTGAACAACTTGTGTAGTTATATTACTATTTTGAGCAATCAGTGAAATGCTTGCTTTATTTTGAACAACTTGTGAAGTTATATTACTATTTTGAGCCATTTGTGAAGTGCTTTCTTTATTTTGAGCAACTTGTAAAGTTATTTCATTATTTTGAGCAGTTTTGAGAGCTGGAACTTGGAACACGTTACTTCACCTTGTTACGGGTCTATAATATGTACTATGCAGGGATATGGCAAACATAGATAATTTTGTTAATTTATTCCCTATAAGCTGTAATAGCTAAAACAAGAAGAGATCAGTATATCTTTGTGTAATCTTTTAAATACTGTATCTTGAAATAAAATTCAGAGTATGTAAAATTAATTTAAAGATATCCTTGTCAACTTCTATTCAGTTTGAGTTGTTATTTAAAAGTACTTGGGACTGGGACTTAAGTACACCATACGTACTTGTACTTGGACTAAGTACGTGAGAAAAAGCTGTATTTGTCCCTTGAGTCTCTTCAGTACTTGTACTTGTCCTCGAGTCTCTTCAGTATTTGTACTTGTCCTCAGTAAGGCCACCAGTACTTGAACCCATCCCTGATACAGTAGGAGCCGAAAGTGTTTGAATATTGTTATTGTCCAAAGAAGAGTAAATTTAGTTCCAGTAACTTGGTTTCTGAAGATACCCACACAGCGCCCGCAGCTCAATGGGTAACACCGTTTCCTTATAAAGATCCGGGAGATTACGTTTGAGACCACATCACACAACATCGTTTTCCGTAAATAGCAAAGTTAATCAAAGTTGGGTCTGTTCAGTAGTTGGATGAGGGTTCGTCCTCCGCGTTCAGATATGTAGCGACCCGTGGTTTGGATCCGATGTAAAACTGTAGGTCCCGTCCATGGGACAGAGGGGTACATGTATCCCCCCACGTTTTGAAGGTCGGGGACAAAGTATCAATTGTACCCCCCCCCCCCCCCAACTATTTGGGAACTATTAGAGAACTCTTATTAGGCTAACGGTGTTCCATAGTAATAAGAGGATTATAATACATGAAAATAAATATATTATATTTATATTGTATTGTTGTTATTATTATTATATTATTATTATTATATATATATTATTATATTACAGTATTATTATATTATTTATATATATTACAGTAAGTAATTATTATTATTGAGGCGTTTCACCAAGAAAAATGTATTGGCTTTTTAATGTAATATATACTCGTAAATGAAAGCTGAATATTTCTTTCTTTGATTCGAATATTATCTCAGTGAAGTACGAAGAAATAAGACGTTTGAAATAGCTTTACCTTAATGGCTCGTCGTATGATCAATATAGTCACATTTTATTATTTTAAAGCAGGCATAAAGAGTGGAGGCTCTATCCCAAACCTAGTACAGTATCCCAAATGGGAACTGAAGCTTAGTTGTAGAAATTTGAGTTGTTTCGTCAGCTCATTTGTCTATAACTAAAAGTAGAAAATAATAATACAAAACTTATAATGAGTTATCTTTAAATCCATTTTATTCATAAAAAGTAAAAAATTTGCGTTGTTTGGCATAACAAGACTATAAATTTTGTAGAATCTCATGAACATTACGTCCATTTATGATGACTAATCTGGACATTAACTAATCCTACCAACGATATCTATCTTCATTGAGAGACCGTTACGTACCCAGAGGGGAGGACAAGGGGGCCATGGCACTCCTGTACACACTATGTGTTCATGAGCTCAAGAGTAAAAAAACGCCAACATGATATCGTGCGTTGGTAACAAAAATTAATTTATGACCAAAATCATAAATGAGACATTAATCTAGTCTAAACTAAATATTTCAATTTTACAAACCTATTTACTAAAATAAAATCTAAATTTTTCTTAAATTTAACTGTAAAAAACTCACGAAATTATTTAAAATCAATTATTTAATAATGGCAAATTTGAATGATTAAATTATTTTGACAATATAATATATTACTGTTAATTAAACCTATATCCATGTGTGTGTGTGTATATAGACTGCGAATCATGCTTAGACCCCCCCCCCCCCATAAGAAATTTCTGCACACGCCCCTGGTACCTACAGTAAGCTGCGCCGTCACAGCCTGTCAGATCGAGGAGCTCGGCCTAGATCTACATCTCATTTCTTGAAAAATTAGACCCATCTGATTTCGAAAGTCCATTTCTTTTAAAAAGCAAATAAGCTAATACAGTAATGCAGACTCCATAGTTTGAACAACAGATTAAAATAATGTTAATGTTTGGGGCTGTAACGGCAAAGGCCATGTGACGCATAGAGTTGATGCAACTTGTCAATGCTACCCCAGGCTAATAATATCTCAATAGAAGAATAGATTTATATAAGAGAACACTTTAATACTAACAAGACAATATTACACGAGCTTGCCAATCCTTAAATTTTACTTTGGGAATGATTTTCTTATGACTCAATTTCACTCCCACATTCAAATTTAACTCAATTAGTTGGCACAAAATGACTCAATTTGTTACAGTGGAAAATCTTAATAATGAATAGCATCTACAATTTAGCAATTAGAACTCAATACCTAACTTAACTTACTTAACAATATTATTCCTGCAAAAATATACCCGTATTAAATGTGTACACAATTTCTTAATAAATTTACACAGACCAATGAAACAGATTTGAGGACTATAACCGATTAACCTTACACCTTAAACTGCAATACTCCATTAATATGTGCTACCTGGATTTAAAATACACGATTGGGCCCTCATCATGCAGGGCCATACCAATGTTAATTCCCGTTGTAAGTATTTTCATTTATGCCTAACACTTTATTTACCGGAAACTCTTTTTGAATGCCACACTGAACTAATAAACCTAATTTCTGCACCTCAAGCCCTTGTGCTTAGTCTCCAGATAAATTAGTTTTCTTTCATTGGGCAACCAACAATTGAAATGGATTGTTCTACATGCGGATACTCCAGAGAAGCCTCCAATGCTATTGACTCTGGAACTTTGTACTTGTGCCAGCTTCCAATTTTTCCCCGTACCCACTAGGAATTCCTCTTGTCTGGCTATTTCTCATTTGTCTATAGGTGAGCCCTTCTGTCCTATACACCCATTCAAGCTGGAGTTACTGGCAAACCGACAAGCTGTTCAGTGCCTACACTGATTCTCCCTTTAAATAAAATCATATTATAAATATCTGTGACCTGAAACCATTTGCCCCACCATATTCTTACATAATATTCAAATCTTGCCCTACACACAGTAGAGACATCTTTAATTTACAACAGCATGAGCATTTATACGATCTTAGGCCAAGAGTAGAATGTGAATGTATATAAGCTTAGCCAATATGAGAAATTTGGCAGAAGTAGTATCCCAACTTCAATAGATTATAGTG
Source organism: Bathynomus jamesi (assembly GCA_023014485.1). Taxonomy (NCBI): domain Eukaryota; kingdom Metazoa; phylum Arthropoda; class Malacostraca; order Isopoda; family Cirolanidae; genus Bathynomus; species Bathynomus jamesi. The sequence goes on from JAJOZX010001560.1 coordinate 236,941, forward strand.
ACTCCAAATCTCATGTAATTGAGATAAGTGATACCCATACCCCTTTAGTCATGTCATTTGTCCAGAAGGGAACTCAACAAGCTTGCAATTAGTAATTTGGTCATCTCTGCCAAATCTCTCAATTTGGACCTCGACTCACAATCTGTTTTACTTAGGTCCTAATTTCTCAAACATTGTCTGCCCTTTCTATGTGGGCTTAGTATCTATTAATTTATTTATTGCCTACTAAACAGATTTAATTAGTTTGTTATAATCATAATCGTTTAGGCTACCAAGCTTCACCATTTATCTGGCCCACATCGAGTTATATATATATATCGGGTGGGCAAAAAGAAAGGGAGACCTTTTAAATCCTTCATATGTCGGCAAATACGGTACATAGAACCATGAAATTTTAGTATGTTAGTACTAGGTAATTTTATGGTTTGTAAGCCCTCTTTTAGCATTTTAGCTGAGAAATTGGATTTATGGCGAATATTCCAAAAAAATCTTGCTAATCATAGGTTCAAGTTGATAATTAAAGCGATTTTAATTACCGTAAGGAAGCCAACTGCAGGAGGTTTGGACAAGCTTCTCAAAAAAATCGATAAAACAGGAGATATCAAAAGAATACCAGGTAGCGGTATTAAATTTGGCCACCAAACCCTCCTGACTTAAATCCTATCGATTACGGCCTTTGGGAAATTTGTCACAGAGAATTTATCGGGTCAAAGTAAGAAATGTCGCTCATTTACGACAGCATCTTCTGGAAAAATGGGATGAGCTACCACAAGAACAAATCAATAAAGCTATAGATGAGTTCCGTCCTAGACTGAAAAAGGTTGTAGAAGTGCGTGGTAAACATATCGAGCAGTTTTTTTACCATCAAGGTAGCACCATATGTGAGTACTTTGTAACTTTTTATCTGCACATACAATGCAGTAGTAGCGTAAATGGAGAATTTCCAGTGGCATAAAGAAATGTTTAATAAATCCGTAATTTTCATTAGTTTTCTTTGAAATCCGCTCACCTTATAGGAAATTTACTTAGTTGTGGGGTGTGAAAAAAATATTGAAATCTGACCATCACTTTGGATTTAACAGCCAAAGTTCGAGGTCTCCTTTTATTTTTTGCCAACCCGATATATATATATAATATATGAAAATTATTTCACGAAAGTAACACGTGAAAAATATTTGATGAATAAAACCACGAAGGAAAGGAAACACAAAATGGTGCTCAAGCGCTTTCGTCTAATGACATCCTCATTAGACGAAAGCGCTTGAGCACCATTTTGTGTTTCCTTTCCTTCGTGGTTTTATTCATCATATATATATATATATATATCCCTAGGTTATGTGGCAATTTTACATCGATCAGTTGTTCCCACGTGACCAATTGGCCAATCAGGATCTTTGTAACAGATACAGGGAGCTGATCTCCATGAAGTTCGATATGTCCTTATATCTCAACTGACATCTATTGTTAATGTAAATTTGTTGTCCTTACCAAGGTCATCTGCTAGATAACTCGCATCTATTTTTTTTTACTCTAATCAATTTAAAGCTCACCTTATGATGCGTCCAAACAGCAATTCCAACCTAGGAACACAACACTGAATCCCATGGTAGAATGAAGGAAATTTTTTTACTTTGTGTCATGCCCCAGATCTGTTTTGTCATACACCAGACTTCATGTTAAAATCTACCAGATCCACTTCTTTACACACCACACCTATTTTGACATGCTACGCATATACAGTGTATATAAATGTTAACTGTACCGTGAGTAAGGGTATGCGATTCGAATATTTTTATTTCGATTCGATTCGGCCACTTGTTTTCGATTCTCGATTCGATTCGATTCGACTGCGACTGTGCACTGCACTCACCTATACTTTACAATTTACATGCACCAGCACCAACAGAACAACATACATGCATCCAAAGAACCGGTCCAAATTTGTCACACCGCAAGGCGCGTGCACGTGATTCTGTGACATCACAAAATCAAAAGCTGACCATGCGCATTGAGCTTTATAAAAGCGTGATCTCTCAAATATCCAACTATTTATAACGTTATTATATTATTATATTATATATAATAAAATAATATATATATATATATATTTTTTTTTTCAATTGTTATTCCACGGTTTCGACATTCCATGGTTTTGGGGTAGTGCCAGTTTATCGTCTCGACAGGTTACAATTAGCGAATCGATGAATCGAAATTTTTTAGCTCAAGTCGGGTCGGGTTTTGATTCTTTTACTGAATCGACCCGAATCGACATTTTCGATTAATCGCACAGGTCTAAATTCTGTGACCAACTGACCATACTGAAATACAGTATATAAGTTAAAAATCTCAAATTAAAATAAAAGCTATAAAAATTACAAAGTTTTTCAAGAAGATTAATTCTTCTCTGTCCGGGTAAGAAGACTAAAGTGAACTCAAATTTACACGAAAAGAACGGCACATGAACCTCATGTATCTGGCAGATGAAAATAGTGCAGGAAAGATTTGAAAGGAGCGTCTCTAGCTAAAATTTGATTTAAAAATGGATCGATGTAGAAACTACCTCTATCATTGTTAAAATTATTAACATTTTCAATTAAAAGGATTCGGTCAATTTCCTCTTATTTTTATCTTTTATGTGCGATTGAAGGCATATCTAATTTTAGTGCGCATTGATAACCAATTTGCGCAGTAATAATCAATGTTCCCTCTAAGGTGTGCGCGTGTGCGCGCGCACACGCGTTGTGAAACCCGCGCACACAGCAAAATAAAATGCGCACAGGCTCAAGCGTATCATGAGTCACGACAGTAAATGAAATAATTTCAAAAATTTCAGTTTAATGAATTCTATAAAGAAAAAAATTAAGAAACCGCTTGAAAGAAAATCATTTGGACTTGCTCATGCGAATTAAAAGTTACCTGAATGATGAAGGATGTATTAATCTTCATAGAGTTTATTTGGAATGGGCAAATGCTAAAGATAGTAGGGAGAAATCATAATCATACTTGAATGAAAGGCACTTTCATTTAATGTTATTTTGATTATATTTTATTTCAATGAATTTTATTATTTTTTATTTTATTCCTATTTTGTGAATGGATAAAATCATGTATTAATCTTGATAGTCTATTTTACATTACTAAATGCTAAAAATTGTTTTGAGAAATGATAACTAAACTAGCCATTTTCAGTTGTTATTTTTATTTTATTTCTTTATTTTGTGGAATTTTATTTTACTATTTTTTATTTTATTCATATTTTTAGAATGGATAAAATGTTTTCTTTTTAAGAATATAAATATCGTAAACAGTTTTTTAATATCCATTTAAAAGTACCGTAATGATCGAGCTATCACCTTATGGAAATAATATTTATTAAGTATTTAATATTTATATATATTTCATTTTGAAGAAATTAGTGCTCAGAAAAGTTTGCACAATTTTTCACCATGAATCTAAATGTAGGCACAACGAAAATTTCTTGCGCACACGGACTAAAAAAAATTAGAGGGAACATTGGTAATAATTTCAATTTGTGCAGTGATAAATTGAAAATCTGTGCAGTGATACATTAGGTTCTGTATCGGATATAGAACCTAATGTATCACTGCACAGATTTTCAATTTATCACTGCACAAATTGAAATTATTACTGCGCAAATTGGTTATCAATGCGCACTAAAATTAGATATAATTGAAGGACCGAATTATAAAATGATCTGAGGTAGTTCCATGTTGATGTAAACCCGAATTAAGGTCGCCGGTTTTAATACTATAATTATTTGTTTATAACTTCTGTCAACATAATTATTAGTTTCTCCAATGTAAACTTTGTGACAGTTTCCACAGGAAATTTTATAAGCTCCGGCATTATCAGAGGCAAACTTAGACTTGTCGTTACGAAGGAAATTTCCAATCGTACAATTTATCTTAGTAACCAGATTAGTGGAATTACTTAAATACTATACTCTTTTGTCAAATCACACGCAGTAGCTAAAACTAAAGCACCGTACTCCCCCCCCCCCCCCCAAGATGTTTGCAGAACATTACTGGAAAATCTTTTCTTATTAAATTTAAAAGCCCTGTTTACAAAGACAAGGGGATAACCCAATTCAGCGAAAGCATCCTTGATAAATTTAATCTCATTGTCCAGAAATTCGGGACTACAAATCCTAAAGGCACGGAAAAACAAGTCGATTAAGATACCCCTCTTTGTGGAGACAGAGTGAGAAGAAAATCAATGTACGTACGCACTCGAGTGTGTATTTTATCTACAAAGCATTAAATAAAGGTTTATTTTGAGCTGAGCGTATAACTAAAATATCCAAAATGGAATTTGTGAATTTTCTTCTTTTTCAAGTGTAAATTTAATAGGTGATAAAATGGCATTCAATTTTTTAAAAATCGAGATAGGATCTAAACTTTTCGGAAGAATAACAAACCCATTATCGACAAAGCGATACCATTTAAATGAGGGATCAGTTATACCAGGAAGAAACTTCCGCTCGAAAGTTCCATAAATAAATTGCTCAGAGCGTCAAAGAGAGGAGAACCCATACTGAGGCCCTCTTTCTGCCTATAAAAGGAACCATTAAATGAAAAATAAAGCAATGAATGTGACAGACACAATTTTATTAAATCAATGAAAAGGGAGTTAGGTATACACATATCAGTATCCCTTTCAGACAGATATTCATTAAAAAGTTCAAAGGTGTGGTATCTATGGGAACTTTGGTTAATAAAGAAACCACATCAAAGGTAATAAGACGCTTATTTAGCAAGTCTGTACTGTATTTGAAATTTGTTAATAAAATCCAAAGAATTCTTAATGTGGGATCCAAAAATACTTCCTATAAATGGATATATACAATGGGAAAGCCATTTAGCTTGATTGTATGTCTTAGACTTGGCAAATATGCCGTGACTTTGTCAGTGACTAAGTCAGGGTAATCTTTAAGTAGTGCTTTGAGTATTTTATTGAAATTACGCTTTGAGTTAGTTAAAAGGTTAGAATACAATTTTTCATAAGTAATATTGAATTGAATTGAATAACATTTATTAATAATAAAATAAATACATTGGTTTTACAATTTACAGCGATAAATAATTGTGAAGTTGGACTATTTATTTTATTTTATTTAGTCCTTAGGCTTTAGGCTTTACTGGGCTCATCTTCAAGAAGATTATAAACATTTCTCAAGTTGTCAACCTTATCAAGTAAAACGATCTTGCTGCTCTCATCACATTTTGGGATCACCTGAAAATCTCTCCCCCCAGAGTGTCCACCTGAAGATCTTCCCCCCCAGAGTGTCCACCTGAAGATCTTCCCCCCAGCCAGATCCACCTGAAGATACTCCACCCCAGTCCGCTCCACCTGGAGATACTCCCCCAGTTTTGACAGTAAACTAACGAAAATATCACGACTTAACCTAACCAATCATCAAGGGCATTCAGTTGACCTAACCGGGCATATATATATATATATATACAGTATATATATATATATATGGATCACCTGAAGATTATCCCCCCAGCCCGATCCACCTGAAGATCTTTCCCCCCAGCTCTACCTGAGGGGGGGAGGGAAGAAGCTTCTTCAGGTGATTCAAATTTTGTAACAATTAAATCACAATTCTTTATTAGGGTTTTAAGCGGTCTCCATAATATACGAGGAATGTTAAATCCTTTTTTTTTAAATTACGACAGAGATCATTTAAAATTAAACCTTTGATAAAACTAGAGTCCTCTGGCTTTAATTAAGACGACTTATTGTATTTATCAAGTGAGATTATAAAACCTTGAATAAAATTTCTAGTTATTAATCCCGAGGGAGCCCGAGAAGCTCTTTTTTAATTTTTCCTGCACCATTTTCATCTGCCAGATACGCAAGGTTCACGTGTCGTTCTTTCCCTGTAACTTTTATTTCATTTCAGTCTTCTTACGTGAACGAAGGAGAGTTAATCTCCTCGAAAAGCTGCGTAATCTTAAGTTTTTATATCATTTTTAATTTGGAATTTTTAACACACACACACACACACACACACACACATATATATATATATATATATATATATATGATACACACAGACAGTGCATGAAAAAGAAAAACTATGGTATTTGTCATTTACCATTACTCGTATATACGAGAGATCCTATACCTATATAGAGGTATTATGCGTAAAATACACATTATACCTTTTTTATTCCTGATTTTACTTATTACTAGCGGAGCAACCCGGCGTTGCCGGGGTGGATGTTGAACGCTATATATATACACACACACATATATATATATATATATACAATATATATATATATATACAGTGGTAGTGCTGTGGGAACGCGTGGGAACGGCGTTCCCTTACTTTTTTTGGTAGACGGAACGGCGTTCCCTCACTATTTCAAATAAATCCGAACTTACAAATCTCTAACGTCATGAAATTTTAATTCCCACCCCTAGAAGAAATGTGAGAAAGAATCATTAACTGCTTCATTTCTTTTAGCTTCGACTGAGGCAATGCTAGCCTATAAAGATCTGGTGAAACAGTCACCACGGCGTACCAGTTGTTAACTTTTTTTTAGTTAATCATTCCAGTTGTTAGCTATTTTTATTGATCGTACTGGATGTCGTATATCTAATGACACTGGAAATACTGCATCTTCAACCTTGGAATATATCCTAATATCCAGTGCATATGACCTCAAAATATCCCTGAAATTGGTCAGATTTCAAAAGATTTCCCGGGGGGCTTACAGTACCCCCAGACCCCCAGCTGTATGGGCTCGCCATTGTCCCCCCCCACATCTGAGTAACACTTTCAAAATGCGTTCCCTCACTTCTTTATTTAGCACTACACCACTGTATATATATATATGCCGGGTTAGGTAAACCGAATGCCCGGTTAGGTTAATTGAATGCCAGGTTAAGTTAATTGAATGCCCGGTTAGGTCAACTGAATGCTTGATTAGATTAATTGAATGCCCGATTAGCTTAATTGAATGCCCGGATAGGTTAATTGAATGCCTGGTTAGGTTAATTGTACGCCCTTGGCGATTGGTTAGGTTAAGTCGTGATATTTTCGTTAAAGTTAACGAAAATATCACGACTTTACCAAACCTCAATATATACACACACTCAGTAATTTTAATTATATGTGAAGTTCAAGATTTTCATGACTGTGTTCTTTTCTATAGTTTTATTGACCAAATAATTAGTCATGAAAATCTTAAGATTCAGAAATCTTGACACAATGTGAAGCTTAAAATTTTCACGGCTGCGTTCTTTTCTGTAGTTTAATCGCGGTGCTGGGGCCTTCGGGCCCAGTAATTTTAATTATTTAATTTATTAACACCAGGTGCACAACCTGGGGACCTAATCAATATGTGTGTGAAGTTTCGTTTGGGTACTTGTAGGTTATCTCCCCCCCCCCCACCACCACCACCAATTTTGACAGAATATTTTCGTTAAAACTAACGAAAATATCACGACTTAACCTAACCAATTATCAAGGGCGTACAGTTGATCTATTAGATTGAATGCCCGGTTAAACTGGGCATTCAAACCAATCCTTTGCACAATTTAATTATTGCTTTTTCAGCCAGAATGAATTTATTGCGACTTCATGCTATTTGCCACGATGACAAATCAAGCGTCACATTCCTGCAAGGAAAGGGTATCGTCCACCAAAAGCGGTTATGTGGAAATGGGCATGAAGATGAAATGGTATTATCAGTAGGGGTGCAGCATAGATGGCGGTGCAGGATTAGAGGTTGTCGCCAGGAAAAAGGTTTACAGACGGACAATTGGCTTCAGGGATCAAGGATACCGTTACAAAAAATTGTCCTGTTCATGTACTGTTGGGCACATAAAATGACATAAAATGACTTTGTGGACCCAACTACTGGGGCACATACCCAAAATGTGGAAAGGATGTGGCGCTCCGCAAAGGAGCAAAACAAAAGGCAACACGGCACACACCGCCAAATGCTAGAGTTGTATTTGTGTGAATACCTGTGGCGATCCAGACTACATGGTCAAGATCCCTTTGAAGCCATACTTGGTTCAATAGTTGCATTTTGGCCTCCAGAGTAACATAAAAAATTTGTTTTAATAAATATATATTTTTATACTTTGTATCTATGCGTCATAGTAAATACTATTCCAGAAACAAACAATGTTATAATTAATAATAGATCAACTGTACGCTCTTGATATATAATTGATTAGGTTAAGTCGTGATATTTTCGTTAGTTTTAACGAAAATATTCTGTCAAAATTGGTGGGGGGAGATAACCTACAAGTACCTTCGTTTATAACTGCTCCCATTTTGGAGTTATGGCTGGAACACACACAACACACACACACACACACACGTCCTTTTATTATTATTACAGATTAAGGAAATACTCGAGAATCGAAAGCATCATAAAATAAGCAAATTTAGAATTTCATACATTTGTACACGTTACCATTTTAAGTTCGTTTTCTTTGGAAATAAAACAGAAAACATTAAAATTTTAGTGAAACTAAAGAAGTTTTTAGCCTGTAAACATACGATTAATTATATCATTAGGTAAAAACATAGTTCCTGATTTATTTTTAAAATGAAAATATATATATATTTTACTTAACCTTTAGGCATAAAAATGTATATGAAAATATTATGAAAATGTAAGTAATTACGGTGAGATGATATTAAAATCATATATTGCTTCCATTGAAAGGTTTCCCTCAAGTTAATGAATTCAAACATGCTACTGTTCAATGCCTAGAGCATGACATGCTTAAAAAACACTACAAGTATTAAGCATTGTAATACTTTAAGCTGATTGATATTCTACTTGTAACTTAATTAATTATCTATATATAAACGTGGGGACTCGAACCATACTTCGAAACTGCATGCAACCAACCAACAGAATTTCCTGACAAGATTTTTTGAGACGATTTATCATACATATTAACTTTCCGCTTTTAATTATATGAAAATTCTATACAATACATAGTGTATACGTAACATATACACATTATGTATATGTATTGTTCATATTTTTGGCCTGTTTTTTCCTCTCTCGATCTCTTGAATAATACTGCACTCACTTATTTTGCCAGTGTTAGAAAATCTAGAAGAGGAAGAACCATTGTTGTCCCAAGGCGATACGATGACTAAGCTGATTGATGCAGCATTGCTTGTATATATTAAGTTAAGGTGTATATATATCCATCTCATAATTGTAAGGTTAGTGAAAAATTAACTTAATTTAGAGCTAGCATTTTTGAGCTCTTGTGGCATCATTGTTTGGTCACACTGTTGGCATCATTTTGGGGCGCTGCGCGTTCTTTCTACTCGTTTGTGGGATGTCGTACGTACAGGGTGTGGTCTGTTAGAGAGCTCTCTTGCAATTCAGTTTGGTTGTTTAGATACAAGATTGTTGCATCGTGCAATAGTCCAGGTTGCGTTGTTGTTGCAAGGTTGAGAAAGAAGACCATAAATAGTACCCCTTTTGTTTATATTAAATTCATGTAACTAAGGTCTAAGGTAGGCCCGCATCGAGTCAGCAACCCTGAGGTAGGACCTAATAGGATCTCAAATCCGTAAGTTTTAATTTTAGCCTAACTTGGGCTGTAGGTAGAACTGGCCCTTTAGAATTTGGCCGTTCACGGCTCAGCTGGGATTTTGAACCCAACAAATAAATAAATTAACATGGTCCTTCAGAACCGGATTCTACCCCAAGACTGAGTCAGTGACTATTTTTCGGCAAAGTTCTGATTGTGCAAATTGTAGCCCAAGTTAGGCCTAGACGGATTGAGTATTATTGAATTAAGGTCCCAGGGTAAAAAGTTTGGTCGCCCAATTGCGAAACTTGGCCAGTCGTCTGTCGTTGTTTTGGCCTACATTTTACCGGTCTGGTTAATTTGGGTTATTATTGAATTAAGGTCCCAGGGTAAAAAGTTTGGTCGCCCAATTGCTAAACTTGGCCAGTCGTCTGTCGTCGTTTTGGCCTACATTTTACCGGTTTGGTTAATTTTGGGTTATTATTGAATTAAGGTCCCAGGGTAGAAAGTTTGGTTGCCCAATTGCGAAACTTGGCCAGTCGTCTGTCGTTGTTTTGGCCTACATTTTACCGGTTTGGTTAATTTTGGGTTATTATTGAATTAAGGTCCCAGGGTAGAAAGTTTGGTCGCCCAATTGCTAAACTTGGCCAGTCGTCTGTCGTTGTTTTGGCCTACATTTTACCGTTTGGTTAATTTTGGGTTATTATTGAATTAAGGTCCCAGGGTAGAAAGTTTGGTTGCCCAATTGCGAAACTTGGCCACTTGTCTGTCGTTGTTTTTGGCCTGCATTTACCAGTTTGGTTAATTTGGTTTATTATTCGTAGGCGAAGGTTGCAGACCAGTGCGCCAGTTTCTTGGGTGGAAAATTTGGTATTCCATACTGGTGTTGGTTAGTACCCCACCTAGCAATTCAGTTTATTTGAAAGTAAAATTTGCGTTTGATCAGTTCGGTTAAGTATTTCTGCCAATTCAGCTTATTTGGCATTGAGCCCAATTGTTGTTTGCATTGAAGATGAGTGCATCTGAATTGAACAAATTTATAAAAAGGAGAAGCGCCTACAAAGGTCTAATTACAAAGGTCATTGCCACTATAGATTCTGCCATAGAGCAAGAGGATTTACGCTTAGTGACTGCGCAGCTTTCCATATTAGAAACTAAAAAGGTTGCTCTAAGTGAGGTAAATGTTAAAATTGAGGCTCTTATAGAAGAGGATGAAATAGAAAATAACATAATTTACTTTGAAGAGATTATTGATGATATAATTAAAGTAGGCCTCCGAGCAAAAGAGTTTAGCAGCTCAGTACAGTTAGAGACCAGGTCTAATAATGAAACACAACACTCAACAAATGATGTTTGTGAAGTTAAGGTTAACAGATCTGTAGTTCAATTACCGAGGCTTGTACTCAAAACATTTTCTGGGAGTATTCAGGAATGGCAAGGATGGGCAGACAGTTTTCAATCAGCAGTTCATTCTAGTCAAGTGTTAAGTGCCGTGGAGAAGTTTAATTATTTGCTGGGCCTCTTGGAAGGGGAGGCAGCAAAGACATAGCAGGATTAGCATTAACAGAGGCTAATTATAATGTGGCTTGGGATATATTAAAGAAACGGTTTGGTAAGCCAGAGATCTTAATTAAAAGCCACCTCCGTGCACTTTTAGCTATACCTCCTGTTAATAATCCTAATAGTGTCAAGGAGTTACGGCAGTTATATGATGAATTTGAATTAGAACTAGGTCCCTGGACAACTTGGGTGTAGGCAGTGGCGGTTCCTCATATGGGCAATATGGGCAGCCGCACAGGGCGGCATTTGTGGAGGGGCGGCATGAGCGCCTGCAAAAAAAATAAAAATAAAAATAAGAATAAATAAATAAAGAAATAAATAAAAATAAAAAATAAAATAAAATAAATAATAAAAGATCAATAAATATATTTTTATTAATAAAAAACCATCTATTGCATTTTCCATAAACCTTCCCATAAAAGACCTAAACAATGCAAAATGCTTCCAGATTAATATTATTGGGAATAAAGGCCCATACTTTAACATATGTAATGTTATTTTTCTGGGTTTGGTTAAATAGTGAAATGTATATTATTTATTACAGAACGAATCTTCACACTAAGCCACTAAGGTCTGTCAAATAACCGCAAATGGATAAGAAGAGGTCAAAGCTATCAGGTGCTCAGTTTAGAAAAAAGAGGAAAGAAGAAGAGGAGAAACGAGCAAAAGATAAAGGTATAGAGCTATGTCATCTACTCTTCACTGCTATATTGCACTGCTATTTTGTGATATAGCTTTCTGAGTCATTTGAAGTGTACTATTATGTATATAATTAGCCATTAACCAAGGAGGTTGTATTATTCATTTGTTTCCTATTCTAAAAGTTTAATAAATTGTGCTTAATAACATGTTAAATTAATTGTACTAGCCTATTCATGCATTGGTCTGTTATGTTCTATTTTACTATTTGCAGGGGCACTTTTGAAATATTTTGGAACACCCTCTGCCACTAGCCAGGATGAGAAGCCGTCTACTTCTGCCATTATTGAGGCTGAGGAGCCATCTACCTCCTCAGCCTCACATATGTCTCCACAAATGCAGTCTGATCCTGAGGATGAAGACCCATTTGCTTCTACTTCTCCCCGGCAGGACTCTTCAGGTGAGTTTGTGTGCACATATGTCTGTGAGTGTGTGCGTGTGTGTGTATGTGTATGTGTGTGCATCCCTGCAAAGCATTTTGCAAACAGTTATAAATTATAATGTTATTATCACTGGGTCTGGGTTACTGGGTATGTGTGGTGTTTCACCACCATAATTCCATAACACCACCACCATAACAAAGTGCTGTGAATAATGTGTTATCTAACTTAGGTGTGTATACTAATGAGTAATGCTCTTGTTCTTTCTATTAGAAATGCCTGGAGCAGAATCGCCTCCTGAGGATGAGTCTCTGTCCACCGACCCTGCTAACTGGCCTTCAGTTCTGACTGAGAGAATTCGGACACAACTGGTTTCCAGGGGACCAAGTCAAGTACCATCTGACTTTGTATTCCCTAGAAACGACAGTGACGGAAGAAGTTTCCACCATCAATACTTCAGGAAGTCATTGGTTAGTGGGGAAAATATAACCAGAAGTTGGTTGGTCTATTCCTTAAAAAACAACAGCCTTTTCTGTTTCTGTTGTACATTATTTTCCAAGAGGAAAATAAATTTAACAAGTTTGGGACTCTCGGACTGGAAGCATGCAAGCTCATTGCTCACATCACATGACAACAGTTCAGAACACCTAAATTCTATGAAAATCTGGAAAGAACTGGCAGTGAGGATGAGAAAGGGGGAGACCATTGACAAGCAGGAGATGGCACTTCTGGAGGCTGAGAAGTTGAGATGGAGAGCGGTGCTGACACGTCTCACTGCTATTGTGCATTCTCTGGCAGTTAGGAATTTGGCACTAAGGGGACATACAGAAAAATTGTTCTCACCATCAAATGGCAATTTTCTGAAAGAAGTTGAACTGATGGCACAATTTGATCCTATAATGCAAGAGCACATTAACCGTGTCCAAAAAGGGACCTCCAGTCACACCAGCTACCTCGGCCACCACATACAAAACGAACTCATTGATTTGTCGAGCAGCAAGACCATTTCAGCAATGGTGAGCGACATCAAACAATCAAAGTTTTTTTCAATAATTCTAGATTGCACTCCAGATATCAGCCACACTGAACAGTTGTCAGTTGTGATTCGGGTTGTGTCACTGGAGGGGAAGCCCCATATAAAGGAACATTTCATGGGGTTTTTGGAGGCAGAGGAGTCCACTGGTCAACATTTGGCATCTCTGATTCTGAAGAGACTGGAGGAGCTAAAAGTTCCTTTCATGGACTGTAGAGGACAATCATACGACAACGGGGCCAACATGAGGGGAAAAAACAAGGGTGTTCAATCCAGGCTCCTAGAAATTAATCCCAGAGCTCTGTTTGTTCCATGTGGGGCTCATTCTCTGAATTTGCTTGTGGCCGATGCTGCTAAGGGATCTATTGATGCCACAAGTTACTTTGGCATCTTGCAGAAGCTTTACAACTTGTTTTCAGCCTCCACACAACGATGGGCCATTTTGAAAAAACATGTGAACATCACATTGAAGATGTGGTCTGATACAAGGTGGGAAAGCAAGATCAAGAGTGTGGAGCCCCTGAGATATCAGGCAGCTGCAGTGAGAGATGCACTGATCGAGGTGAGGGACCACACCAAAGACTCTGTAATAAAGGTCGAGGCTCAATCTCTGTCAGAGGAGGTTGGGTCATACCGCTTCGCCATTTGTTCAGTGGTGTGGCATGACCTGTTGTGCCAAATTCAGCATGTGAGCAAGCAGATGCAGTCTCCTAGCATGCACGTTGATGTTGCAGTAAATCTCCTAAAAAAAACAGAGAGAGGTCTCCGCAATTACAGGGCAACAGGTTTTGTGGCTGCACAAATGGCAGCCACAGATATCTGTGAACAAATGAATGTGGAGGCTGTGTTAAAACAAAAACGGCTGAGGTCCACAAAGCGGCACTTCTCCTATGAAGCATCTGATGAGCCCTTGATTGATGCTTTGAAGAAGCTGGAGGTGACATTTTTCAATGCAGTGGTTGATGCTGCAACATCAGCCATTCAGGAAAGATTTTCCACGTTGGAAATTGTGGGAGAGAAGTTTGGAGTGCTGACACATTTCCAAAATCTCACATTTGAGGAGCTGACAGAACAATGTGTGAACCTTAGTACTACACTACACTTTAAGGGACAATCTGACTTGGATGGCAGAGAGCTTGCACAGGAGCTGAAGAACTTGCCTGACTTGCCATCAAAGACCATATCCTTGCTTGAACTGCTGACATTTATCCATGAAAGGGAGCTCTCTGAAATATATCCAAATTTGTGGACTGCTCTCAGAATTGGTCTTACTCTTCCAGTCACTGTTGCTGAAGCAGAGAGGAGCTTTTCAAAGCTGAAGCTCATCAAATCCTACCTGAGGTCAACTATGTCACAGGAACGCCTTACCGGTCTGGCCATCATCAGTATAAATCATACAATTGCTGAGCAGATTTCATATGATGATTTAATTCATGACTTTGCATCAAGGAAGGTAAGAAGAGTCAGGCTTTAGATGGCAGTTGTGCTGTGGTGCAATTTATTTTGTTTCTTGTTCAAAGTGTAGCATAATAATTACCCTCTCTTAAGTGTCTTATTCTATTTATGTGATAGAGCATTTGTACAATTTAGAAATTTGATTCTCTAGTTTATTTATGGCAGTTGTGCAATTTAATTTGTATTTTTCCTGTTCATAGTATCATAATTACATTCTCTTAAGTGAGTTATTCTATTTACGTGATGAAGGATTTGTAAAATTCAGAAATTTGAGTCTTTGTTTTGGTTCTGAAGTTCCAACAATTAGTCCAATAAAAAGTTATTTTGTGAAAGAGTTATGTCTGTCCTTTATTTTGGGGGGATTCGAATGTGTGTGTGTTGGCGAACAGGGGGGGGGCGCTGAAGGTGAGGTTCGCCCAGGGCGTCATGTAAGCTAGGACCGCCACTGGGTGTAGGAATGGAAAGGTATGGTATAATGTTGGTCACTATACTGGAGTCTAAATTGCTAGCTCAATTTTGCTTGAATTAAGTAGGGGACACTCTACAGAACATGTGTACATCCCCCTTCAGCAGATGTTAAGTCTTTTAGGCACAGAATTAGCAAGACGAGAGGGAGTTGAGTTTGCACAGTGGGATGGTAAACAAGGTGACTGTTGAAAAAAGTGGTTAGAAATAACCGCATATATTTCCAAAGAAAATATAAACAAAATAAATAAAAATAAAAACCCTCGTTTCTAACCAACTAGTGAAGTTGGGTTTCCCTAATTAACCAAAAGAAGGAAAAAAAAAGTTTCTGGGACAAAGAAAAACGGAGCTTTGCCCAGTCTTGAAAATTTTTGACCGCATGAAGCGGGCCCTCTTTTCTCAAAAAAATTAAAATGCTCGTGGTTACCCAAACCGGGAAACCGAGTCAACCTTCAAACCTAACAACTTTTAATTAAATCGTATCCTTAATTAATAACCACTGCAATTAATCAAAACCCATGTTTAACTAAATAGAGGCCTATCAGAACTAGGTGCAAGTAAGTTAAAGAAAATACTAAGGTAAGAGAAAAACTAGGTACCTAGACGAAACTCGAACCGGGCTACAACGGCCCTAACTCAATAATTAACTGGCTGTTATAGCCCCTATTAAAACCTAAAGGCAATATAGCCCCAACTTAACTTAAATAAAACCTTCTAAACCTTAAACCTTTAAAACCAAAAACTTAAGGGCAATCCAGCCCTAGCCTAACTTAACCTGCAAAACCTAGGTCTGGGAAATAGCCCCTACAAATAAATAACCTAGCAGTGTGTTAAACAATAACCTAAAACTAACAACGAAAATTAAAAAAAACCTGGAAACTAAATGAAACTTATGAATCAGTTAGAAACTGAAAGGGTAACGTTCAACTGGCAACTTCATTTTTGGTAAGTCTAAATTAATTTTGATGAATTTAGCTTCACCATAGTTAGTAATCTGGCTGCTGACCAAATTTAACCTGAAAACCACTGCAACCTACAGTGAAAAAGTCTGTAGCTGTGTTGACAGTGTCTAAATAGGCCATTATATTTCTATAATTACCGAGTCTATTTAAAGTAAACTTAACCTTAATACTACACCTAAATAAAAATAATATCTCTCAAGCTAAATAATAAATTTTTCAATATGGCGCCCCGGGTGGGCAGTCGAGAAGTTAGTTACCCTTTTTGTTTTAATTCTGATACTATAGTTTAAATCCAGTGAATTAAATTTTTTACATAATCTGAAAATTTAAATATAAATATCATTTATAATAAACCTAAAAATGGCTAATCAAACTGAAGCCACTCGTGGAAAAAGTATGGAGACCTGGTTGGGAAGTGATGTGGAAGCACTTGAAACTAGTAACTGGTAAAAAGGAGGGGAGCAATCAGAACCTCAGCTACTAAACTTTTAGCTACAATCAAAGAGAGATGGGATGATTGGACTGAGGAACAAAAAAATTCACATGCTCGGCTTTTGTCCTCACAACTGGACAAGTTACAAAATCTAGACGAGGAAATCCTTAGAATGTATGTTTGTTCCGAAGGCTTCTCAGAGGATAAACAAGAAGAACTAGATGAAAAAAATAGTTATTACCACTTTGAAATAGATCAAATGATACAAGCATTAACAACTAAAAAAGAAAATAATGCCGAAGCCAAACCTAAACTAAGAATAAGTACTAAAATTCCTGAGCTTCAAATATTACCATTTGATGGAAATCCCTCTAAATTTCAAAACTTTAAGACCTCATTCAGAAACATTTATGATAACATAGGTCTTTCCGAAGAAGAGAAATTTGCCTACCTAAAACAACATTTGAGTGGAAACCCTGCCATTCAAATAAACTGCATGCAAGAAAGTAAAAACATCTTATGAAGAAGCATGGCAGCAGTTGGAGGGCTGTTATGCAACACCAGGCCAAATTAAATTCTCCATAATAAATCCCTTTTAACTAAATCCATAATAACCAAAAATTTTAAATCACTTCATGACTTTCAAGCAGATATGCACTCTACCATAAATTTAATGCAAACTCAAAAATTAGAATTAGAAGATATACTCTTGTATGTATATTATAATAAACTAACTCAAGAAACTCAGGAATTTTTAAGAACTTGTGGGTTTAAACTCTATGACCCCTTTAATAATTTTAAAGAAGCAATTGCTGAAGCTACCAAAACCTTAGCTAATGTTAATTTTGATCTGGAACAAAGTGAGTTAACTACCTTGATACCTAAACAAAAAAGAAACTTCTCTCCAGAACCAGCCAGAAAACCATGGTATTCTGGCCAAACTACAGCTGCTCTGGCGGTTTCTACCCAAAGACAATCCTCAAGAAGAGCTCAATATACTGACCAGAGAGAACCTTACTGCAAATTGTGTAAGAAAAACTCACAGAATCTCAAATGTGATTCTTTCCCTGAAAGTTGGGATAAACTGAAAAAACTTGCTAAATTAAATTATTGTACTAAATGTACCTCATCTAAACACCAAGCCAAAGAATGCCCATTTCTTTACAACCCTGTTTATTTTGTAGGTTTTCTAACCATTTATCCTTCCTTTGTACCAAACAAAAAGGAAAACCAGAGGAAGATAAGAAAACCAAAACCAGTACGGAAGTAGCTACCCAAAAAGAAAACTCCAACAAGGGAAACAAGTTACTAACTTATTAAGTTTAAAAAACACTGATCAAGAAGTAGCATTAATCCCTTCCATGCAAATGAGAATAAGAAACTCAGAAAAATCAATTAAATGCAGAGCACTTTTGGATAATTGTAGTCAAGCCAGCTACATTACCAAGGAACTCGTGAAAAAATTAAATCTTCCAACTAAACACTACGAGGAATCCATAACCATAACAGGATTTATAGCCGACAAGAAACAACCAAATTATGAAGTAGCTATAATTAAATTGGAGGATTCTAGAAACCCTGGAAACTACCAAGAAATAGAAGCTATCATAATTGATGATATTAATATTAAATATGAAGTTCCAGGATTACTGAAACTTCAAACTTATTTAAAATCATTAAATTATCAGCTTGCAGATCACTTTGAAGCTGATGAAGTGGCTGACTTCATGTTAATTTTTGGGGCTGCAACCCACAAAACAAACTTTTTGCCCTCAGCAGTCATCAGATTCATACTGCCTCTTGTTATAAATCTCCCTATGGAATACTTTTATTGGGTTTCCCTTCAGATTACTACCCTGAAAAAGAAAAAGAACCAATAAGAGATCAGATCAGCTTCTGTATTACCAACCGCTACCTACTAGTACAACTTCTAATGAAGATCTAAAAAAATTGAACACCAGATTGCACAATTTAGCAAACTAGAAAACTTGGGTATTTCTGGGGATGAACCACTTTCAAACAAAGAAAAAGATCTGATTGCAAACTTTGAAAAGGAAGTTAAAATAGAAGATGCAAGATTGTCTGTTAAGGTACCATGGAATGACCAAAAAGATAAAATTTCACAAACTTTAACTATGCTATTAGCAGGTTAAAGTCCACTTGCAAAAAATTAAAAAAAGATAACTTAATGCAACCTTATTCAGACATCCTTGAACAACAATTCCAGGAAGGAATAATAGAAGAAGTACCTCTAACAGAACACTTAAGACAAGCAGGAAATTTTTTACCTCACTTTCCCGTAGTTCGCCCTGGGGTACAAACAACTAAAGTTAGGATTGTAGTAGATCCCTCGGGTAAAAGCAAACCAGAAGAAATAACCGTAAATGATGCTACTGAGGACTGCCCTTCACTCCTACCTCACTTAGCAAAATTGTGCATTAAATTAAGGCATGGTAAATATTTGATGATTGGGGACATTCAAAAAGCATATTTACAACTTAAATATCAAACAGAATTTGACTGCAATGCCCACAAAATTCTGTGGGTAAAGAATACCCAATTGGCTCCAAATGACAACAACCTGATCTGCTATAAATATAGAAGAGTTACCTTTGGCAACAAAAGCAGTCCATTTTTACTACAACAATCTCTACAACACATATTTAATGAACAACAAAACCAAGTGGCAGACTACCTAGCTAACCGCTTTTACATGGACAATGCTTTAATTAATGCCAACAATCTCTCAGAACTCAAAGACCTTTACAATTATAGTGTAAACACTTTAATTGAATATAATTTGAAGCTATATGAATGGGCCTCTAATCACTCAGAACTTCAAGGACTATTTGAAAAACATGACATAGCCTCCTCCGAAGATAAAGAAAATGTAAAACTATTAGGATATGGTTGGAACACAAGTGCTGATACACTCCATCTAAAAACGGTAAACTTGAACTCAGAAGCCAAAACTAAAAGAGAAATACTAAGTTCTGTGCAATCATTGTTTGATCCAATTGGATTTGTTGCACCCTTAGTGTTTAAATTAAAACTCTTCATGCAGAAAGTAACAGCTACCAAAAAAAATTGGGATGAATATCTAGAACTGGAAATGCTGCGTGAATGGAAAAAACTTTGTAAAGAAATAAACAAAGTGGAATTTCTGAATTTTCCTAGACAAGCTTTTGAAAATCCCAAACCTCTCATGGAAAATCTTCAACTCCACATCTTTTGTGATGCCAGCCAAGAAGGTTATGCAGTAAGTTGCTATCTAGTTGGAAATGGAAAATCCGAACTAATTTACGCTAAATCAAGAGTCAATCCCAAATCAAAAAATTGGACCATTTGTAACTTGGAATTAATGGCAATCTGCCTAGGAACCAAAGTCCTAGAATACCTTAAAGAAACCTACCTAGAAGAAAACTCAGAAAACCAAAAGTTCTTCAAAACAATAATTTGGACAGACTCACAAGTGGCTTTAAATTGGACTGCTCAAAAATCTCTAAAAATGAAATCAATCTTTGTAAAAAACAGAGTGAAAGACATTCAGGAAGCAACAAGAAACTTAAACCATCACCTGGAATTCAGACATGTAGCAGGAGAAGACAACCCAGCAGACCTACTCACCAGACCAATATCTTTCAAGAAATTTCAAAAACTTCTTCACTTTTACCAACATGGTCCCACATTTTTGAGAAATGAAATTGAATGGCCCACCAACTTAATTTTTAACCCCCACCAAGAAACCTTACAGACAACAATAAATGTGTGTCAAACAACTTGTAAAGAAATAAATGAAAAAACTCCCTTGTTAAATATGGAAAGATTCTCTAACAGGAAAAAACTGGTCAGAATCACTGCCTATGTTCTACGGTTCATAGAAAACTTAAAGTACTTCCGCACTCACAAATATAACCCCAAATGTAACCTGACAATGGAAGAACAAATTGCTGTCTTGGAGAAAAATCATACAGCTTACAAAACTAAGGCCACAAATTACTGGCTAAAATTAGTCCAGCAACAACATTTCTCAAAAGAAAAAGAAATAATCCACAAACTAAATAAAGGAGAAAAAGTTGAGGACCTAACAAAGCTGCAAAAGAATCTAAAACTCTTCATTGACAAAGAAGGGTTAGTCAGAACAATGGGGAGATATAAATATGCAACTAACCTTAACTATTCTGCTAGGTATCCTGTACTACTGCCCGAAAATTCTCATTTAACAACGTTAATTGTAACTGAATGTCATGCAAAAGCCAGTCATGCAACCTTAGCTACCACATGCAATTTCCTCAGACAGGAATTCTGGATCCCCAAAATAAGGCAAGTAGTTAAAAAGGTTCTGAAACAATGTCTGTTTTGCCAAAAATACTTTGCCATGGCTTATGAAGTGCCTACTACTGGACCCTTAGTAACGGAACGTTTAAGCTATGAAAAACCCTTTGAAAAAACTGCCCTTGACTATGTTGGTCCAATTTCTGTCCAGGATGAGAATAACCAATTCATGAAAGTCTACTTATTATTGTTCACTTGCTGCGCCACCAGATTCACCAGCCTTCACATCTGCACTGACCTTTCTGCTAAAACCTTTTTAAGAGAACTCTACCATTTGTCCTTAAACTACTCCCTTCCAAAGGTTTTGATTTCAGACAATCAATCCACCTTCAAAAGATCTGAAGATTACCTTAAACATTGGTTCCAAAATGTTCTTGTGTCTCAGTACCTCTCTGATCATGGTATCCAGTGGAAATTTACAGCAGCCTATTCACCCAGAACCTTAGGAATAGCTGAAAGAATGGTGGGTTTAGTCAAAAGAGCCCTCTATACCTCCCTAAAAGGAAGAAAAATCCCGTTAACTGAACTAAAAACAATTGTTCTTGAAATAATGAACACAATTAATTCAAGACCACTCACTTATGTTAATTCAAATGAAGATCCTTCCTCTGATCTACTAACTCCTTTCAAGTTGCTTTTTGGGTATGACAATACCAAATTCAACTTTTTAACCACTAATGATACCCAAGAAGCTGTTAATGAAGACGATCAGGTGGATGCTGATTATATGACAACAACAGAGGACAAAGAAAGAAAGAAAATACTGGATTACTTTCATAAGGGAGCTAAACAATCTCAAGAAATCAAGAAAAGATGGCGATACGAATATTTGAGTAGTTTGAGGGAAAAAGAATACCAACAACACAAACAACCAGTAAGTAAAGAACCTAAAGTAGGAGAACTATGTCTCTTAGATGAAAATTCTATGAATCCCAAATACTTCTGGAAGATTGCTGTAATTGAAACATTACACCCAGATGAAGATGGCATAATCAGGCATGTAACTGTAAAAACACCCAATGGTCATCTCTCCAGAAGACACATATATCGGTTATACCCACTGGAAATAACTGATAAGCCGAATATTGACCTGGAAGAACTGGAAAATTCTTCCACAGAACAGGAACTGTAGATTCTCCTGACACTACTACTGCCGCTACTCAACCCCGACCACAAAGACAAGCTGCAGTTAGATTTCGGGAAGAACTGCAAAGGAAAATACAGAGTGGATCTTTGTGAAGACCACAAATAGAAAATTGTAAATAATTGTAAATAGCTATAACTTAGGACCAACGTTCTACAGAAAAGACGCTTTCATCTTCATATTTCACCTAAAAGGAACTTTTCTGAAGAGCATGTCATTTTCATTCAAAAAAAAAATAAAATAAAATTTCCCAAGAATACAATTCTGGGTAAATTTTTCCCCTTGGGGGGAATGTTGAAAAAAGTGGTTAGAAATAACCGCATATATTTCCAAAGAAAATATAAACAAAATAAATAAAAATAAAAACCCTCGTTTCTAACCAACTAGTGAAGTTGGGTTTCCCTAATTAACCAAAAGAAGGAAAAAAAAAGTTTCTGGGACAAAGAAAAACGGAGCTTTGCCCAGTCTTGAAAATTTTTGACCGCATGAAGCGGGCCCTTTTTTCTCAAAAAAATTAAAATGCTCGTGGTTACCCAAACCGGGAAACTGAGTCAACCTTCAAACCTAACAACCTTTAATTAAATCGTATCCTTAATTAATAACCACTGCAATTAATCAAAACCCATGTTTAACTAAATAGAGGCCGATCAGAACTAGGTGCAAGTAAGTTAAAGAAAATAACTAAGGTAAGAGAAAAACTAGGTACCTAGACGAAACTCGAACCGGGCTACAACGGCCCTAACTCAATAATTAAATGGCTGTTATAGCCCCTATTAAAACCTAAAGGCAATATAGCCCTAACTTAACTTAAATAAAACCTTCTAAACCTTAAACCTTTAAAACCAAAAACTTAAGGGCAATCCAGCCCTAGCCTAACTTAACCTGCAAAACCTAGGTCTGGGAAATAGCCCCTACAAATAAATAACCTAGCAGTGTGTTAAACAATAACCTAAAACTTAACAACGAAAATTAAAAAAACCTGGAAACTAAATGAAACTTATGAATCAGTTAGAAACTGAAAGGGTAACGTTCAACTGGCAACTTCATTTTTGGTAAGTCTAAATTAATTTTGATGAATTTAGCTTCACCATAGTTAGTAATCTGGCTGCTGACCAAATTTAACCTGAAAACCACTGCAACCTACAGTGAAAAAGTCTGTAGCTGTGTTGACAGTGTCTAAATAGGCCATTATTATTTCTATAATTACCGAGTCTATTTAAAGTAAACTTAACCTTAATACTACACCTAAATAAAAATAATATCTCTCAAGCTAAACAATAAATTTTCAATAGGACAAAGGCAGGCACAGCACCAAAGTTTCCACAAAAAGGAATAGCCCAGGTACAGTGTCAGCTCTACATGCATCCTCTGAGAATAAATTAAAGGGAATCAAGGAATGCATATTTTGCGAAGGCAACCACAAGTCATATAAATGTGAGGTGGCTGAGGCTTTACCCCTTGAGGAGAGAAAGGACAGGGTAACTAAGTCCACAGCATGTTTTAAATGTTTTTTGAAAGGTCATAGAGCAAGGTTTTGTAAGTTTAAAATTTTGTGCAAAAAATGTCATGGTAGGCATCAGCCATTATTGTGTGAAAACACTCCTAGTAGGCCTACCCCAGAAGTAGAGACATCAGTGGCACATGCCACTTCTATGCAAGGGAGTAAAAGTAAAGGGGGATTATTGCAAACAACTGCAGCCTTATTAATTGGGAATGAGGGAGAAGCTACTGTAAGAGTGTTGTTTGATAGTGGTAGCCAGTGTAGTTTTATTAAGACCAGAATTTCCAGAAAATTGAAGTTTAAAGAACTTAAGAGGGAACATTTAAGAATTTCTGGGTTTGGGGGTTCCGTTCAAAACCGAACCAAATTTAAGAAGGTAGAAGTTCTGGTTAAAGGGTTGTTACCGCAAAGTCCCACTATCAAGGTCCAAGCTGTAGAGATTGAGGAACTTTGTGCTCCAGTCACTACTTGTTTAGATATGGCATGTGTCCAAGAATTGCAAGTTAAAGGAATTAATTTGGGCAATAATAAGTTTGAGGGAAAAGAAGATATTAGTCTTTTGATTGGAGCTGACTATTATTGGGACTTCATCACTGGTAATATTGTCCGTACATCTCAAGGCCCGGTAGCTATTGAAAGTAAGCTAGGCTGGATGCTACATGGTAGTTATTGCAATGAAATGGAAGTTAAGGCTCTTTTTGTTAAGATTGAGGAGAACATCCATGGTCTGGAAAGGCATTTGAAAGCGTTTTGGGAACTTGAATCTATTGGCATAAAGGACAAACAGGCAAGTACAGTGAACAATGATGTTTTAGAGCAATTTGAAAAA
Organism: Bathynomus jamesi; assembly: GCA_023014485.1. Taxonomy (NCBI): domain Eukaryota; kingdom Metazoa; phylum Arthropoda; class Malacostraca; order Isopoda; family Cirolanidae; genus Bathynomus; species Bathynomus jamesi. Next base: position 261,289 of record JAJOZX010001560.1, read on the forward strand.
GGGATTGGGTTTAGAGATGGTTGCTATGAAGTTGGCCTACCATGGAAGGATTCTTGCAAACCCGGTTCAAACCTTCAGCTAGCTAATCGGAGGTTGGAGACTTCATTGTACAGGCTAAGAAAAAATGAGGAGTTGTTAATTGAATACAATGAGGCCATCCTAAGTTATGTAAGGGAGGGCCAGTGGCGGTCCTAGCTTACATGACGCCCTGGGCGAACCTCACCTTCAGCGCCCCCCCCCCTGTTCGCCAACACACACACACATTCGAATCCCCCCAAAATAAAGGACAGACATAACTCTTTCACAAAATAACTTTTTATTGGACTTATTGTTGGAACTTCAGAACCAAAACAAAGACTCAAATTTCTGAATTTTACAAATCCTTCATCACGTAAATAGAATAACTCACTTAAGAGAATGTAATTATGATACTATGAACAGGAAAAATACAAATTAAATTGCACAACTGCCATAAATAAACTAGAGAATCAAATTTCTAAATTGTACAAATGCTCTATCACATAAATAGAATAAGACACTTAAGAGAGGGTAATTATTATGCTACACTTTGAACAAGAAACAAAATAAATTGCACCACAGCACAACTGCCATCTAAAGCCTGACTCTTCTTACCTTCCTTGATGCAAAGTCATGAATTAAATCATCATATGAAATCTGCTCAGCAATTGTATGATTTATACTGATGATGGCCAGACCGGTAAGGCGTTCCTGTGACATAGTTGACCTCAGGTAGGATTTGATGAGCTTCAGCTTTGAAAAGCTCCTCTCTGCTTCAGCAACAGTGACTGGAAGAGTAAGACCAATTCTGAGAGCAGTCCACAAATTTGGATATATTTCAGAGAGCTCCCTTTCATGGATAAATGTCAGCAGTTCAAGCAAGGATATGGTCTTTGATGGCAAGTCAGGCAAGTTCTTCAGCTCCTGTGCAAGCTCTCTGCCATCCAAGTCAGATTGTCCCTTAAAGTGTAGTGTAGTACTAAGGTTCACACATTGTTCTGTCAGCTCCTCAAATGTGAGATTTTGGAAATGTGTCAGCACTCCAAACTTCTCTCCCACAATTTCCAACGTGGAAAATCTTTCCTGAATGGCTGATGTTGCAGCATCAACCACTGCATTGAAAAATGTCACCTCCAGCTTCTTCAAAGCATCAATCAAGGGCTCATCAGATGCTTCATAGGAGAAGTGCCGCTTTGTTGACCTCAGCCGTTTTTGTTTTAACACAGCCTCCACATTCATTTGTTCACAGATATCTGTGGCTGCCATTTGTGCAGCCACAAAACCTGTTGCCCTGTAATTGCGGAGACCTCTCTCTGTTTTTTTAGGAGATTTACTGCAACATCAACGTGCATGCTAGGAGACTGCATCTGCTTGCTCACATGCTAAATTTGGCGCAACAGGTCATGCCACACCACTGAACAAATGGCGAAGCGGTATGACCCAACCTCCTCTGACAGAGATTGAGCCTCGACCTTTATTACAGAGTCTTTGGTGTGGTCCCTCACCTCGATCAGTGCATCTCTCACTGCAGCTGCCTGATATCTCAGGGGCTCCACACTCTTGATCTTGCTTTCCCACCTTGTATCAGACCACATCTTCAATGTGATGTTCACATGTTTTTTCAAAATGGCCCATCGTTGTGTGGAGGCTGAAAACAAGTTGTAAAGCTTCTGCAAGATGCCAAAGTAACTTGTGGCATCAATAGATCCCTTAGCAGCATCGGCCACAAGCAAATTCAGAGAATGAGCCCCACATGGAACAAACAGAGCTCTGGGATTAATTTCTAGGAGCCTGGATTGAACACCCTTGTTTTTTTCCCCTCATGTTGGCCCCGTTGTCGTATGATTGTCCTCTACAGTCCATGAAAGGAACTTTTAGCTCCTCCAGTCTCTTCAGAATCAGAGATGCCAAATGTTGACCAGTGGACTCCTCTGCCTCCAAAAACCCCATGAAATGTTCCTTTATATGGGGCTTCCCCTCCAGTGACAACCCGAATCACAACTGACAACTGTTCAGTGTGGCTGATATCTGGAGTGCAATCTAGAATTATTGAAAAAAACTTTGATTGTTTGATGTCGCTCACCATTGCTGAAATGGTCTTGCTGCTCGACAAATCAATGAGTTCGTTTTGTATGTGGTGGCCGAGGTAGCTGGTGTGACTGGAGGTCCCTTTTGGACACGGTTAATGTGCTCTTGCATTATAGGATCAAATTGTGCCATCAGTTCAACTTCTTTCAGAAAATTGCCATTTGATGGTGAGAACAATTTTTCTGTATGTCCCCTTAGTGCCAAATTCCTAACTGCCAGAGAATGCACAATAGCAGTGAGACGTGTCAGCACCGCTCTCCATCTCAACTTCTCAGCCTCCAGAAGTGCCATCTCCTGCTTGTCAATGGTCTCCCCCTTTCTCATCCTCACTGCCAGTTCTTTCCAGATTTTCATAGAATTTAGGTGTTCTGAACTGTTGTCATGTGATGTGAGCAATGAGCTTGCATGCTTCCAGTCCGAGAGTCCCAAACTTGTTAAATTTATTTTCCTCTTGGAAAATAATGTACAACAGAAACAGAAAAGGCTGTTGTTTTTTAAGGAATAGACCAACCAACTTCTGGTTATATTTTCCCCACTAACCAATGACTTCCTGAAGTATTGATGGTGGAAACTTCTTCCGTCACTGTCGTTTCTAGGGAATACAAAGTCAGATGGTACTTGACTTGGTCCCCTGGAAACCAGTTGTGTCCGAATTCTCTCAGTCAGAACTGAAGGCCAGTTAGCAGGGTCGGTGGACAGAGACTCATCCTCAGAAGGCGATTCTGCTCCAGGCATTTCTAATAGAAAGAACAAGAGCATTACTCATTAGTATACACACCTAAGTTAGATAACACATTATTCACAGCACTTTGTTATGGTGGTGGTGTTATGGAATTATGGTGGTGAAACACCACACATACCCAGTAACCCAGACCCAGTGATAATAACATTATAATTTATAACTGTTTGCAAAATGCTTTGCAGGGATGCACACACATACACATACACACACACGCACACACTCACAGACATATGTGCACACAAACTCACCTGAAGAGTCCTGCCGGGGAGAAGTAGAAGCAAATGGGTCTTCATCCTCAGGATCAGACTGCATTTGTGGAGACATATGTGAGGCTGAGGAGGTAGATGGCTCCTCAGCCTCAATAATGGCAGAAGTAGACGGCTTCTCATCCTGGCTAGTGGCAGAGGGTGTTCCAAAATATTTCAAAAGTGCCCCTGCAAATAGTAAAATAGAACATAACAGACCAATGCATGAATAGGCTAGTACAATTAATTTATCATGTTATTAAGCACAATTTATTAAACTTTTAGAATAGGAAACAAATGAATAATACAACCTCCTTGGTTAATGGCTAATTATATACATAATAGTACACTTCAAATGACTCAGAAAGCTATATCACAAAATAGCAGTGCAATATAGCAGTGAAGAGTAGATGACATAGCTCTATACCTTTATCTTTTGCTCGTTTCTCCTCTTCTTCTTTCCTCTTTTTTCTAAACTGAGCACCTGATAGCTTTGACCTCTTCTTATCCATTTGCGGTTATTTGACAGACCTTAGTGACTTAGTGTGAAGATTCGTTCTGTAATAAATAATATACATTTCACTATTTAACCAAACCCAGAAAAATAACATTACATATGTTAAAGTATGGGCCTTTATTCCCAATAATATTAATCTGGAAGCATTTTGCATTGTTTAGGTCTTTTATGGGAAGGTTTATGGAAAATGCAATAGATGGTTTTTTATTAATAAAAATATATTTATTGATCTTTTATTTTTTATTTTATTTTATTTTTATTATTTATTTCTTTATTTATTTATTCTTATTTTTATTTTTATTTTTTTTGCAGGCGCTCATGCCGCCCCTCCACAAATGCCGCCCTGTGCGGCTGCCCATATTGCCCATATGAGGAACCGCCACTGGGGAGGGCTATGCTGAAAGGGTGCAAGGTGAGCTGGTGAGCCAGGAGGCACATTATCTGCCACACCATGCAGTGGTACGGCGAGACAAAACTACCACCAAACTGAGGGTAGTTTTTGATGGCTCAGCCAAGGACAAAGGTGGTGTGTCCTTGAATGACTGTTTGGATGATGCTGGGCTAAATTTAAATGCAGATTTATTTTCCTTGTTACTGAGATTCAGGTTTGGTAGAGTAGCATTGACTGCAGATGTGAAGCAAGCCTTTTTGCGGATAAAGTTAAAACCAGAGGACAGAGATGCAGTAAGGTATCTGTGGGTGGATACGAAAGACTTGTTGGAAAATGAACCTAAGGTTCAAGCATATAGATGAAGTCAGTGTTGTTTGGCCTCAGCTCTAGTCCATTTCTGTTGGAAGCTACTATGCAGTACCATTTTAAAAATATTCTGAAGTCTATCCTAATACTATTGAACACATAAGGAAAAATTTTATGTTGATGATTTGCTGTGTTCCGTGGATAATACAGAAATGGCTAAACAGATATTCATGGAGGCTAGAGCTATAATGAGGGAGGCTGGCATGGAGCTTAGAAAATGGCAGACCAATCATTCGCAATTACAAGAGTTTATGAGTCATTCCTGTGTAGTACCTGATGCAGCAGAAAGTATTGAGGATTCTGGTATTAAGGAGTTGTGGGCAATTGACGCAAAGGTGCTAGGCATTGTTTGGCAGCAAGATGATGATTTGTTTACCTTCAATGGGAAATCTTTAGTAGAGCTGGCTGAGAATGAGACAAGGTGGACAAAACGTACAGCTCTTAGTTTGGCTTCAAAGGTCTTTGATCCTCTTGGATTCCTGGCTCCATTTGTGATAAAGTCAAAAATTTGGTTTCAGAGTCTCTGGGAAATTGGACTTAGTTGGGACCAAGAGTTACCTGATCATATGGTGGTAAGGTGGAAATATTGGTTCAAAGAATTGGCACACCTTGGAGACATTGAAATCCCAAGATGGTACTTTGGAGAGTTGAACAATAGTCCAGACAATTTGGAGCTGCACATCTTTTGTGATGCAAGTGAGGAAGCCTATGCAACTTGTATTTATATAAGAGGCGCATTGCAAGAGGAAGTAAGTTGCAGGTTGGTTGCTGCAAAGAGCAGAGTAGCACCTTTGAAAAGGCTTTCTGTTCCAAGGTTGGAATTGATGGGTGCCGTTATTGCTAGTCGGCTTGCAGTTACAGTGCAAAAGTCTTTGGCCCTCTATGAAATTCCAAGCTATTATTGGACAGACTCCACTATAGTTTGGCACTGGTTAAGAAGCCAGGCAAGGAAATGGAAACCATTTGTTGCCAATAGGGTGGAGGAAATTCAAGCGCACACAGATCCCAAGCTATGGAAGCATTGTCCAGGCACCCAAAACCCCGCTGATTTACCAACACGAGGAATTTCAGTGAAAGATCTTGCACAGTCAAGTTTGTGGTGGAATGGGCCGGAGTGGCTAAAACTTGGAAGTGAAAACTGGCCTTCTAATCAACCTATTGTACGAGAATGCCAGGCTGAAGAAGCATGGGTGACTGAGGTGAGAAAATGCGCTGTGAACAGTTGTCAAATTATGCAGCAGGACCCCATATTGAGGCTTGAGGACATTAGCAGTCTGAAAAGATTGTTAAGAGTGACAGCATGGGTATATAGATTTACCAACAACATTAAGGGAGAAACAAGAAGGGAAGGAATTCTGAACAGTAATGAGATTCAGCAAGCCAGGAAATACTGGGTGGTATATATGCAGAAGGAAAAATTTGGTGAAGAGAGAGAATTGCTCACCAGCCATCCATTACAGGTTCTACCAACACATTCTGCGCTCAAGGGTTTGGATGTGTTTTGGATCAGGATTTATTGAGAGTAGGAGGTAGACTACAGTTTTCTGGGCTTCCAGAGGAGAAAAGACATCCAATTTTGCTACCTTCTGGGGGGCACTTTGTGGACCTTTTGATCCTGGATACTCATCATAAGCTGTTACATGCGGGAGTTAGAGAAGTGATAATAGAGATTAGACAACAATTTTGGATTCCCAAAATTAGACAAGTAGTAAAAAAAGGCTTGCATAAATGTGTGGTTTGCAAGCGTTGGAGTGCAAAGCCTTTTATGAAAAGGTGGCTCCACTTCCAAGAGAACGGTGTGTCTATACTGCCCCATTTGATGTAGTGGGAGTAGACTTTGCAGGGCCAGTCTATGTGTATGAGCGAGGGGAGTCTAACAAAGGTTATATATGTCTTTTCACCTGTGCTACTACCAGAGCAATCCATTTGGAGTTGGTAAGCAACTTAAGTAGTGATGTATTTTTTTGGCCTTTAAAAGGTTTGTGAACAGAAGGGGTTTCCCAAATAAAATCATATCGGATAATGCAAAAAACCTTCAAAAGGGCTGCAAAGGAGCTCCAAGAAAATTTGGTCCTTGCTAAAAGAGGAAGGATTCCAATCCTACTTTTCACACCAAGGGGTACAGTGGGAGTTTATTGTTGAGAGAGCACCATGGTGGGGAGGATTTTGGGAAAGGCTAGTGAGAAGTGAAAGTGTCCATTAAAGAAACTTTTAGCTAATGCTCATTTGAGCAAAGAAGAATTCTCTACTGTTTTATGTGAAGTAGAAGCAATGGTGAACAGTAGGCCTATCACTTTTATTTACAACAGTATGCAGGATGCAGAGCCATTGACACCAAATCATTTCTTTGTGGTAAACGATTAACATCAAACCCCAGTGTGCCAGAAGACTTGCAGCCTATCCAGAGCACTCAAGGAGAGTTAACCAGACGGTTCAGGTACCTTGAAGAGCTACAAGATCAGTTATGGAAGAGGTGGCAGATGGAATACTTGCCAGAACTCAATTATTACCCATCAGGCAAGGTAAAGGGCTCCAATGCAAATTGTATCAAGGTGGGAGAAGTGGTAATGATTGGGGATGAAAGACCAAGACAATGCTGGAAGCTTGGCATAATTGAAGAGTTGTTTGTTGGCAAAGACAATTTAGTTAGGTCTGCACTGGTAAAGACTTCAGGAGGAAAGTTAAAGAGACCTATACAAAAACTCTATGCTTTAGAAATCAGGAAAAACACAGATAGTCAAGATGAAACATTTGAGTTACAGCTTCATGGAGAAGGCTTGGCTAACCTTGCAGAAGGTAATGACAACAATGCCTCTTCGGTGGGGAGTGTTAGAAAATCTAGAAGAGGAAGAACCATTGTTGTCCCAAGGCGATACGATGACTAAGCTGATTGATGCAGCATTGCTTGTATATATTAAGTTAAGGTGTATATATATCCATCTCATAATTGTAAGGTTAGTGAAAAATTAACTTAATTTAGAGCTAGCATTTTTGAGCTCTTGTGGCATCATTGTTTGGTCACACTGTTGGCATCATTTTAGGGCGCTGCGCGTTCTTTCTACTCGTTTGTGGGATGTCGTACGTACAGGGTGTGGTCTGTTAGAGAGCTCTCTTGCAATTCAGTTTGGTTGTTTAGATACAAGATTGTTGCATCGTGCAATAGTCCAGGTTGCGTTGTTGTTGCAAGGTTGAGAAAGAAGACCATAAATAGTACCCCTTTTGTTTATATTAAATTCATGTAACTAAGGTCTAAGGTAGGCTCGCATCGAGTCAGCAACCCTGAGGTAGGACCTAATAGGATCTCAAATCCGTAAGTTTTAATTTTAGCCTAACTTGGGCTGTAGGTAGAACTGGCCCTTTAGAATTTGGGCGTTCACGGCTCAGCTGGGATTTTGAACCCAACAAATAAATAAAATAACAGCCAGGTAAACATTCCTTAAGACTTCTCAGAACCATTGTCAGTTCGCTCTATAACCCTGTTAAGGCATGATTTGGAAAAACAAATAACAACTATGTGCTCCAAGGACCACTGAGCCCCAGCATTAACAGGATGAGTGGCCGGTCCAATCCAAACCGAGGTGCCAGAGCCGGGAGCAAACCCAGAATCTCATCGCCCAGAGTCCGACGCCGAGACCATTGAGCTACAGTGAGCCCTATTTTAAAATGGAAGACTATATATACACCACAGTCATCCCTCGTTATTTGCGGATTTTTTACTCGCGGTTTCGACTATTCGCGGATTTTGCCGCGAAAGTTTGCACCACGCCACAGCATCCGCTAGGTGGATCTACTGACTGCGGAAGTTCCTGCACTCTTTCCCCACGCTTACTCGGCTCACTTCGCGCCGCACCACGACCGAGTAAGCATACTTTGTCTGTGTCAGTGCTATTTTTGGCATTACAACAGTGAACTATGGCCCTAAGTGAAACAAACAACCTCCAGCCCTGCACTAATGCTAGTAAAGTGCCTAAACGAGCAAAGAAGTGATGACACTGCAGGGGACGTAGCCAATGGGGACGACGGAGGCGGTCGCCCCCCTTTGGAAAGTCAGGAAAAAATCTGCGGTAATTACAATCAAGGTTCACCGCCAAAGTCCAAACTAAACATTTAACGATTTTGCATCGTTTTTTCTAAACACACGTTTCTTCTGTCTCAACTGATCTAGCGTTTCTGCATCTGTTTGACTTGCCTTATACGTGAGAGTTCAGTGGATCTCTTCTAATTATTTCGTTATTCATAGATATGTTCTACTGTTAAAACGTGTATACACTAAATAATTGTATGAATGAAATCAATAAGTGTGTGAATAAAATAATTACTTTCTTTGTTAAATATGAAAACTATAGGATCAATACCTGATTCAAATTTCAGAAAATACAAGGGATCAAATGTAGAATTCGGACCCCAGCCTTCTTAGTTAGCTTTATAAGGCTAACTAACGAAAATATCATGACCTAACTAACAATCATTAGGTTAACTGTATCCCTTGACGATTGGTTAGGTTAGGTCATGATATTTTCTTAGTTAGCCTTATAAAGCTAACTAAAGAAGGCTGGGGTCCGAATTCTAACATTGATCCAATACAAGTAATTACATCTAATATAGCTTAGATTGCATCAATGTGACTGGTCCTATCCAAAACTTTTGTTGGAAAGGGTAATAGTTCAGGTGGATGGCTGTATAGTGGCTGTCAAAAATGCAGTTGCACTGACATTTTCAGACAGTTTTTTACACCAAATAAGCTTAAAATGAGCTTCCAGCTCTCCCCCAGATCCCCTAACTGTATGGGCTCGCCCGATCACCACGGAACCTGACGAACGTAGCTCAAGTTCGACCTCCCCCTTGGGACATCCTGGCTACGTCCCTGTGGACTCTGGTAGAAAAGGTAGAATTACTAGATAAAATTGCTGGAGGCATGAGTTTTGCGGCATGCGGGAGAGCGTACGGCCTCAACGAGTCAACGATACGGTACATCAAGAGAAGGAGAGAGAAATTCGAGATGCTAAGGTATCCCAGCATGTGGGAGACCACGCAATGGTGAAGATGGAGAAGGCGCTGATCTTGTGGATGGAAGATATGAATCGACGCATCATCATCATCATCATTATGAGTGAATGGGGCCTTCACGTCGTGCTTGGCATGGTGATTGGCCCTTGCTGTATTTTTATACATGTTTATACATGTTTTACATGATTGTCCTTGCTGTATTTTAATACATGTTTAAATGTTTTTCTGTTATTATTTTTGCATACAGTGTACTTTTATTCTGTTAATTATTTCTATAAATATATTTAAAATGCCTTGCAGGTAGTTATTTACGCATATTCTGCTCATTATTTACTTACGCACATACTTAAAATGTCGTAGGGCCTGGATAATTCCGTAACGAGTCTTCTCAGATTTGGTTCTTCGTGGAGATTCTCGGCACGTATCCCCACGAATAACGAGGGATGACATATACTGTATATATATATATATATATATATATATCTGAACTGTCGTTCGAAACCAACATAAGGTAAGGTAACGAGATTATATATATATATATACACACACACACACACATATATATATATAATATATATATATATATATATATATATATATATAATATATATATATATATATATAATATATAATATATATAAAGTGGCGCTCATAAGTATTCGTACAGAGGAAATAGTTCAGTTATGTGTCCTTACCTTTTGTACATTGCATCGGTTATGAAAAGTTTACCGTTCGTTTGGAAAAAATTTAACAAATAAAAAAAATTAGTTTAACTCCAACATACAACGTAAAATATCAAAGAATTTGAGGAAAATTAAAAAAAAGTTAAAATGAAAAGTTTCGTATATTTACTGACAAAATTATTTAATATGTTGTGTGTCCACCTTTTGATTGAACGACTTCAATGATTCGTTTGAGTATTTTACACGAGGTTTTGACATCTCTCAGTAGAAAATTTTAGCCTATTTTTCTAAGGAAAATTGTCGCCAATTTATTCAGATTCGAAGGATTTCTCTTGCGGACACCTTTTTTTCAAATCAAACCATAAGTTATTGATTAAGTTGAGATCTAGGTTTTGACTAGGCCACTCGAGAAGCTTGAAATTCTTTTGCTGAAGCCATTTCATGGTTCTCTTACTTTTATGTTTTGGATCATTATCTTGTTGCAGTACTCATTTGCGACCCATTTGCATCTCCCGAACTGAAGGAGATACATTTTCTTCCAAAGTTTCCTGGTATTTTTTCGAATTCAATATTCAATTGACGGTAACAAGCTTACCTGGACCAGAAACAGTAAAACATCACCAAAGAAGCAAACTACCACCGCCATATTTTTTTCCTCGAATGTAGTATTTGATTTTCGCCAAACATACCGTTCCTTGTTTTTCCCGAATAATTCAGTTTTGGTCTCTTATGTCCAGAGAACTTTCTTCCAGAATACAAATCCATCACTTTGATGATCCTTGGCGTACTTTAAACGATCTTCTTTGTGCGCTTTTCGTAGCGGGGATTTTCTTCGTGCAACTCTTCCATGCAGATCATTCTTTCTCAATGTACGACGCACAGTAGAGGGAGGGACATCGATCTTAGACAGTCATAAACTCATAATGTTTGGCAAATATCACCTGCAGTCAGGGGCAGATTAACTGTACTTGGGGCCTGAGGCTAATTTTATTTTGGGGGGCCCTTTTCTACAGATTTTTATTACAATACATGTACATGTACAATACATAGTACATTTACACGAATTATATGTACGGTGCCTAGGCTAATTGAGAAACAAACTTAAAAGAACCTTAACACAGTGTATTTTGCCGTTTGCTAAAACAAAACCGTATTAAACAAACTTTACTTTAGGCCCTATAAAACATAAAATAAAAAAGGAAATTTGTCAGTTTGTGTACTCTGTCATATTTAATCAAAGAAGTTTGCGAACTCTCAAATTATATCATCAAAACTCAGTTGATTGGGGGCCGTCTCAAGCATGGGGGCCTGAGGCTTCAACCTCAATTGCCTCAATGATAATCCGCCACTGCCTGCAGTCAGCCATTCTTTCAATCCGTCTAGCTGTACGTTCTGAAATCTTGCAAGGTCGTCTACACCTTGGTAGAGTTTTGATTGTTCCTACGCCTTTCTATTTCTTTAGAATTGCAGCAACCGTCGTAAATGGAATTCGAATTCTTCCCCTATAACTCTTTCCAGACTCGTACAACAATAACAGATCTCTTAAAATCTCTAAACAGCTCTTTGCCACGACGACCCATTGCTTACTAATGGCTTGTACAGTCATCCGTCTTCCATGAAGATTCATAGAGGAAATTCTAAAATTCAGAACTGCCAACAGTCTCTAATCAATAAACAGCCAACTATGATACTAATAAAAATTTAAATTCTTGAAACTTAAAGTAGACTCACAAATTATTAAATAATTCTGTAAATAAATGTAGGAAAACTTTTGCATTTTAACCCTTTTTTATTTTCCTCAAATTCTTTGATGTTTTACATTATATGTTGGAGTTAAACTAATTTTTTTATTTGTTAATTTTTTCCAAACAAACTGTAAACTTTTCCTAACTATCCTATGCATGGTATTACAAAAGATAAGGGCGAATATAACTGAAATATTTCTCTGTACGAATACTTATGAACGCCACTGTATATACTTTATTAAAAGAAGAGTCAGAAGACGAAAAGACGGCAAGGACTTCACAAATATACCTTCACGGATATGCCATTAAACCCAAATCTACCTAATTAAACCTTAAATGGGTATGATGATGCCCATGAGTAGTAATGAAAGAATCTGAACGAAGATGGGGAAAGTGTGTGCTCGAAATGGCTGGAAAAAGAGTACTAAAGTTTGTGTTCCGAGCTTCGGGTCTGTTTTGCATACTGAACACAAATAATGGACAACAAATTGAGTGAATGTACAGATTTAGAAAACAAGCATTCTTTGAGTCTCTCTCTCTCTCTCTCTCTCTCTCTCTATATATATATATATATATATATATATATATATATATATATGCGCTTCGGTGGTGTAGTGGGTTAGCGTCGCTGACTACGAATCCATCGGCCCCGGGTTCGAGACCCGGTGACTGCAGCCGGCGCGCAGCAAAACCCGGCTGTTCATCCTTCCACACAATAAAGAAAGTGGTTGGTAGATAAATGGGTACCCTGGTTGGCCTAGACGCTGGGCTGCTGGTGGGGCGTGGTTCGGATTCCACGTTAAACTGTGGGTATAAGGTGGAGTGAAAAGCTTGACCTTCGTCAGAATGAACAATTCGGGCGGAAGCTAACCAAAGGTTACCCAAAAGTTATATGGGACTGAACTCGGAATGGTCTCCTGAGGTTTTTTTATGATACACACAGACCGTGCATTACTTATTCGGACTATAGTGGATTTTAATTTTCCCAGAAGAGTTCCTTGTTCCATGCACGGTCTGTGTGTATCATATATATATATATATATATATATATATATATATATAGGGTGTAACAAAAGTCCGTTCTCGTATAGTGAAATAAGATATAAAAGAATTGAAAGAGAAAATATGGATCTTATTAAAAATTTTGACTGTGTCAAATTTTTATGCTGATTCTAAATATGGAACTCATTTTTTGCGGAAATAAATATTTAACATTTTACTGGCGTTTTGTTTGCAGGAATAGTGCCAGCTTCTCAGTCCAAATTTTAATAAGATCCGAAAATACAGTAGTTTTAACTATACATTACAAACAATACAATCAACTTACCAGTTAATCCAGTACAGGCTCAAATTAATTGGTAAGTTGATTGTATTGTTTGTAATGTATAGTTAAAACTATTTTCTCACTCAATTCTGTTATATCTTATTTCCTTATGAGAACGGACTTTTGTTACACCCTGTATATATGCAATAATAATAATAATAATAATAACAATAAATAATAATAATAATAATAATAATAATAAAAAATAGAAGGAAGACAGTGTGCATTAATTCCTTTATGCAATGAGCATCTGTGCTCTCCTAAAAAACAAATAATTTTATATTATGAGCATGATTTACACATTTATAATTTTTTACACAAATATTTTGTGATGTAAACTAAATTATTTCATTTTTTACTCGCAAAAATCAGTTATCAATTATATATTTTATTATTTTTTTTCGGCACAATGTGGCTAGTATCCCTCCCACCCCTCTTCTCTCTTCCAGACAGTAGCTGTTCCTGAAAGATTATATATATATATATATATAATATATATACAGATATATATGCTGCAATCCCACAAGGAAAAAGAAAAACGATTCCTTGTGAGTTTGCAGCATTCATTCATTTCACGTGTTAATTGTGAAATTCATCCCATATATATATTGCAACCCACAAGGAAAAAGAAAAACGATTCCTTGTGAGTTTGCAGCATTCATTCATTTCACGTGTTTAATTGTGAAATTCATCCCATATATATATATATATATTATATATAAGATCACTACACTAGACATGGTGTATACCTAACCTTGCAAAAGAAAACGTTTCTATTATATAAGAAGTCCTTCAAACAACATAAAAAACGCAATTATAACCTTTGTGCGACGAACGCAATGCCTCTTAAGTTTATAATTTCTATTTTTTATACTCGCAAACCTTTGAAGCGAACACCTAAAATTATAATAACTCTTTGATGACCCAAATGATACTGACAAAAACAACAACACCATAATTTAAATGCACAACTAGATCTGCGATAGATTTTTTTTATTTACGTTTTTTCACTCCTCCTTCAGCGAGGACTTTATGGTGTTTACCCCCTTGTCCTTCCCTTCCAAAACGTATGATTAATTTTTTGTTTACGTTTTTTTTGTGAAATATTTATCGTATTATGGAAGAGGTCCAAGGGTGAAGTTGTAATCACTTTTCAATTTACTGTCGGCAACTGTCCTGGTAAGGTTTGAAAAGCTAAAACTTAAAATATATAAAGCTATGCTTTAAATTACTCTGTAATAATATTAACAATATTGTAATGATTTAATATATATATATATATAATTATATATATATATTATATATATATATATATATATATATATAGTGGAAGTGACCGAAATGGCAGCGAGGGTCACCAGCTTGATTTACGCTCAAGCAAATTAATGTTAAGGTTATAAAAGACACCTTATGGGTTTTGTAGTTTATTATGAAAATAAATCCGTTATTTTATTCACTGTGATATAACAAAGAATTGACAGTAATTAATTGGTAGTTTTACGTTGTGCTTATGACATGGACTTAGCTAATAGGATGAAATGTTAATAGTTAATTTACACGCAATAAGTACTGTCTCATCGATGGTATGTAAATGGCATGCGACATGGAACATTGAATAGGCCTAGTAAATGATAAAGAATGCACGTGCGTCTGGTACATTGAATGGAAAAACATGACACTGATTAAGTAGGCTAAATGATTGCATGGATGCACATAGAATAATTGATGTGGCCTAATAATAATGGATTGAAATGCTTGCACAAATATCATTTATATATAAGAACATTGTGATGTTAAACGATTACGTCAAGAGAATATTTAGTTTTCGCATAAATATATGAATTGAACATAATGACGGATGATACGCGGAATAACGGTATAAAAATGACACTTGAATTGGATGACAGGCCTACGCGTTTTCACGAGAGTCAGTTGGAACGCGTAAATACAACTTTGGGAGTATAGCCTACCGTTCGGCGGTAGGCTAATGTAGGCTTCACAAGAGTACTAGAATAGGAGGTACTTATCTTATGGTGACGTAACCTTTGTTGAAGGCGGGTTGAAGACGAACCTATTACGCAGATTCTAGTCGTTGATGTCCGTTAAGCCTCTTGAGATGATGAATGTAGGCTTAGTGGAGGCCTGAGGTGATGTTACTTCTCGAGGTGCAGGCTGGCCTTATGAGGTGCGGCGTAGGCCGCAAACCGCATGCCCGAAGTGATTCCGGTTGGGCCTCGAAGGATTGCTTCTGCAGGCGGTCTGTAGATCTTACGTGATGACAACTGTAGGCCCTGAAGAAAGTAGCGGCCGCGGCCCCTCGGCCAGGGGGCCGGAAAACGGCTGGTGGACGCGCTGCTCACGTGATGATGGTGAGCGTACGGGTGAGTGAGAGTAGGAGTGAGTGAGCGTGGGTGCTTTCTTTTATACGCAATTCCTGTGACGTAGAACTTCACGCCAATTATTAAGACGCCTTGTAAGCGCGTCCTTGGGTTGATAAAAACTTACTTTCGCGCCTTGGGAAGGAACAGACTTTCCATTGTTTGTTAGCCCACGTGTGTTCCAAACTGTTTTATGGTAGCGTGGAAAGAAAGTATTTGTCTATTTGTTGGTCTATTTCTTGTCGATCCGCTACATATATATATATATATATATATATATAAAAAGACCCTCGTTATTTCGAGAGATTGGGACTGAGAATTACCGCGAAATATTGTTTTCGCGATATATCATTCTATATATTACACTATATAGCATTTCTATATATATTACCACAAAATAAAGAGGGTCTGCTGTGTGTATATATATATATATATGAAAACTGAAGTGTTTAATCAATTAACGTTTTAGGATTATTTTTGTATTTTGAAAATGTAAACTACGAATTATATACATTTGTGAAAAAATTTTCACCAATAAAAATAAAAATTCTAAAATCCCGAAATTACTAATTAGTAATTTCACAGGTTTTTAATTGTTTTCGGTGGACTGTTTTTTGCATCTGTACCTTCCTAACGCTCACTTGAATTACGGATATCATACAGTTAATTCCAGCTATTTTTATGGTATAATCAATTATCTTTAATTATCTCTAAATGTTCTGTTTAAATTTTTTTACATACGTTTACTGAAAGACTACTTTTGGTGGTGTACAAATTTTTATAAAAATGTCGTTAAATATTCTCAGTATGAATGCAAACAATTTCACTTATTCAAATTGTGTTCCAAATCTCAGAGTCGAAATGCGCGTTTCGGATATCCTTTTGTTCATCTCTATAGGCCTCTCTGTAGGCCTAAACAAACGCTTGTCGGCGCTCAAGAAACTCAACTGTTCCGAAATCACGAGTATATTGGAAGATGAAAAAGAAGTGAAGTATTATGTCGACTGCGTTCTTGACGAGGGTCCTTGCGACTTCGCTGGGGCAACAATTAAACGTGAGTGGTGACTGTTTTTATTTCTGATGCCAATGAAAAGGTATTCATAGCCGTAGCAAAGTCGCCTTTATTACACTACTGACTCGTGTTTCATACAGAAGAGAGGAGATATAAATGCTCTTTGATTAAAAAAAAAATATATAATGTGATGAACACCATTATGATTCTTTATATTGGTCCAGTCCTTATTATAAGATGTAAATAATTTTTTTTTTGCTTTTACGTATTTAATGACAATATTTTCTGTTACAGAATCCCTCGCAGACTTCAGACAAAAAAGAATACTTTGCCAAGGCTGCGACGAAGAAGAGAGGGGAAAAGCAAATTATATTTTTGTCCAAGTGAGTGCAAAGTCTGTCTTCAAAGAAGTCGCAGACAGATACGCAATTCCGGTCAATTTGAACACCGACACGGCTTGTATCAGTAACTCTGTATCAGTAACTCTTTATCACAATGAACTACCAGCCATAACTGTAGCTAATGAACAACCAGTCGTAAATGGAACTAATCAATAACCAGCTGTAAATGAAGCTAGTTTGCCCGTAATTATCGAGTATATATAGATATTTCTACTATTTTTGTCAGCACACCATTAAATATGTAAAATTATTGCTCTTCCAATTTCCAACCTTTCATAGCAGAAGTGCAAATTTTTAATATTTTATACGTTTCCTTTAGTAATAGGCAGTGATGGGCAGTATCTAGATACATGTATCGCCGATACGTATCGATCGATACTTTTGTATCGGTATCGGTATCGCTTTAGCTACTTGACAAAAGTATCGATTTATCGGTATCGCTTTAGCTACTTGACAAAAGTATCGATTTATCGGTATCGCTAAGGTCAATTTTCTTAAATGTATCGAAAAAATCGATACTTCGATACATCGATACATTAATAAGAATTTTTAAATATTTAGTCAGCTGGTATTTTTGAAGGGTAATAGTAATTACTTTTAATTGTTAGTGTAATATTTTCAGTCATTCATGTATCCTACAAAATTAAAACATACTTTCATTAAATAAAGCAATTGTTTTTATTTACATCTATAAAACCCATTAAAATGTCGTTGATTTTACTTACAGTGCGTACAAATTACTAGTATAAACAATAATATCTAATACCTACATATTAAATGAATAATTATAAAAATGTACCGGCGATACATGTATCGGCGATGCATGTATCGGTATCGGTATCGCTTAAGACATCTAGAAAGTATCGGCGTATCGGTATCGCCTAAGACGTTCTTCATGTATCGATGTATCGGTATCGCTTTAGCGATTTTCATGTATCGATGCCCATCACTGGTAATAGGTAAGATATAGTACTGTAATCAGGACCGGATTTAGGAGTGGGCAAAGTGGGCAGCTGCCCATGGGCCTCCACATCTTGGGGCCTCCACATATTGACAAGCCATTATCAAAATAGAAAAAACCCGAAACTAGAAAAACCCGATAGATGATCAACAAAAAAACACGCGCATCCAATACCACTGTAGTACATAAACTTTTACCAATTACTATTTGTTGTGTACTGATTATTATTTTGTTTTTATTACTCTTTTAGGCCTACTCTCACTATAATGGAATACCCGAGTAACCCGAGGCTTTCATTTTTTGCAGAAATGAGTGGAATGGACAGACACAAGAGTGCACGATGTTTTGAAAGTGTATGTATGTTAATTATATTATGAATCTTATGGATGACTTCAATTATGTCTTCCCCTAAGGTAGGGGGGCCTCCACATGGAGGCTGCCCAGGGCCTCCACACGTCTAAATCCGGCTCTGACTGTAATGAAGCACCATACCTGTGTATGTTAGTTTTTTATAGTATGTCAAAGAAGGATTGAGATAGTTATGCAAATATAATGCAGAGAAGGAAGCCTATAGGAGAATTACATACTGATTACGCGTATGTAACTTTTACAGACGTTTATTTATATGAAATATTACTTCGATTCTGTATACAAAACAAAGGTCTTGTACAGTTCCCGTCACTTCGCTGACGGTTAGACAGACTAAACTACAAAAAAAGAACCCAGCCGTGAAAATTTTGAGCTTCACATTGTGTCAACATTTCTGAATCTGGTATCTCCCAAAACCTCCTCACCCCCATTCATACAACTTGGGGCTAACCCCCCCCATTACCCCCACCCCTCCCCATTACCACACCCATCCCCCATTACCCCCACCCCCACCCTTCCGCCCACCCCAACCCTTCCCCCCACTCCCACCCTTCCCCCATTGCTAAACTACAGAAAAGAACACAGTCATGAAAATCTTGAGCTTCACATTGCCGCCCGTAATACAATTTCTGAATTTTTTTTACAATTTCTGATTTTTTTTCTCACAATTTTTTCTCACAATTTCTGAAAGTGTGACGGACGGACAGACGGACAGACGGACGGACAGCTCTCTTATTATAGTATAGATAATAGATTTGTGAAAAAATTTTCACCAATAAAAATAAAAATTCTAAAAAGCCCGAAATTACTAATTAGTAATTTCACAGGTTTTTAAATTGTTTTCGGTGGACTGTTTTTTGCATCTGTACCTTCCTAACGCTCACTTGAATTACGGATATCATACAGTTAATTCCAGCTACTTTTATGGTATAATCAATTATCTTTAATTATCTCTAAATGTTCTGTTTAAATTTTTTTACATACGTTTACTGAAAGGCTACTTTTGGGGGTGTACAAATTTTTATAAAAATGTCGTTAAATATTCTCAGTATGAATGCAAACAATTTCACTTATTCAAATTGTGTTCCAAATCTCAGAGTCGAAATGCGCGTTTCGGATATCCTTTTGTTCATCTCTATAGGCCTCTCTGTAGGCAGAGCTGGGCAGTATTTAAATACATATTTAAATACATTTGTGTATTTAGAACTGTATAAATACATTGTTTTTCATGTATTTAAATATAGTATTTAAATACAATGTATTTAAATACTCAAAATATAAAAATGTAAATACTTTTACTGGTTTAATACACGTTCTGTACTAGCACAGTACGACGCGTCGACAGTGTAGTACAGCATGGTTCATGTTTCAACGTGTCAGTTCAATCAGTTGTGTGCCACTCTTAGTCGAAAGCGGTTGATTTCTTTATCGTGTGCGTGTCATGGCTTAGTGAATTAGTGAATGCATATGTTAAAATTTGTATGTATTTAAAATGTATTTACAAATGTATTTAAATACAATTGATGTATTTTGTATTTAGTATCTAAATACATTCGTAAAATGTATTATTTAGTATTTAGTATTTAAATACATTTCTCCCATGTATTTAGTATTTAGTATTTAAATACATTCAATGTATTTATTGCCCAGCTCTGTCTGTAGGCCTAAACAAACGCTTGTCGGCGCTCAAGAAACTCAACTGTTCCGAAATCACGAGTATATTGGAAGATGAAAAAGAAGTGAAGTATTATGTCGACTGCGTTCTTGACGAGGGTCCTTGCGACTTCGCTGGGGCAACAATTAAACGTGAGTGGTGACTGTTTTTATTTCTGATGCCAATGAAAAGGTATTCATAGCCGTAGCAAAGTCGCCTTTATTACACTACTGACTCGTGTTTCATACAGAAGAGAGGAGATATAAATGCTCTTTGATTAAAAAAAAAATATAATGTGATGAACACCATTATGATTCTTTATATTGGTCCAGTCCTTATTATAAGATGTAAATAATTTTTTTTTGCTTTTACCGTATTTAATGACAATATTTTCTGTTACAGAATCCCTCGCAGACTTCAGACAAAAAAGAATACTTTGCCAAGGCTGCGACGAAGAAGAGAGGGGAAAAGCAAATTATATTTTTGTCCAAGTGAGTGCAAAGTCTGTCTTCAAAGAAGTCGCAGACAGATACGCAATTCCGGTCAATTTGCAAGACCGGAAGTATCAGAACTCTTGTATCAGTAACTCTTTATCACTAATGAACTACCAGCCATAACTGTAGCTAATGAACAACCAGTCGTAAATGGAACTAATCAATAACCAGCTGTAAATGAAGCTAGTTTGCCCGTAATTATCGAGTATATATAGATATTTCTACTATTTTTGTCAGCAACCATTAAATATGTAAAATTATTGCTCTTCCAATTTCCAACCTTTCATAGCAGAAGTGCAAATTTTTAATATTTTATACGTTTCCTTTAGTAATAGGCAATGATGGGCAGTATCTAGATACATGTATCGCCGATACGTATCGATCGATACTTTTGTATCGGTATCGGTATCGGTTTAGCTACTTGACAAAAGTATCGATTTATCGGTATCGCTTTAGCTACTTGACAAAAGTATCGATTTATCGGTATCGCTAAGGTCAATTTTCTTAAATGTATCGAAAAAATCGATACTTCGATACATCGATACATTAATAAGAATTTTTAAATATTTAGTCAGCTGGTATTTTTGAAGGGTAATAGTAATTACTTTTAATTGTTAGTGTAATATTTTCAGTCATTCATGTATCCTACAAAATTAAAACATACTTTCATTAAATAAAGCAATTGTTTTTATTTACATCTATAAAACCCATTAAAATGTCGTTGATTTTACTTACAGTGCGTACAAATTACTAGTATAAACAATAATATCTAATACCTACATATTAAATGAATAATTATAAAAATGTACCGGCGATACATGTATCGGCGATGCATGTATCGTATCGGTATCGCTTAAGACATCTAGAAAGTATCGGCGTATCGGTATCGCCTAAGACGTTCTTCATGTATCGATGTATCGGTATCGCTTTAGCGATTTTCATGTATCGATGCCCATCACTGGTAATAGGTAAGATATAGTACTGTAATCAGGACCGGATTTAGGAGTGGGCAAAGTGGGCAGCTGCCCATGGGCCTCCACATCTTGGGGCCTCCACATATTGACAAGCCATTATCAAAATAGAAAAAACCCGAAACTAGAAAAACCCGATAGATGATCAACAAAAAAACACGCGCATCCAATACCACTGTAGTACATAACTTTTACCATTACTATTTGTTGTGTACTGATTATTATTTTGTTTTTATTACTCTTTTAGGCCTACTCTCACTATAATGGAATACCCGAGTAACCCGAGGCTTTCATTTTTTGCAGAAATGAGTGGAATGGACAGACACAAGAGTGCACGATGTTTTGAAAGTGTATGTATGTTAATTATATTATGAATCTTATGGATGACTTCAATTATGTCTTCCCCTAAGGTAGGGGGGCCTCCACATGGAGGCTGCCCAGGGCCTCCACACGTCTAAATCCGGCTCTGACTGCAATGAAGCACCATACCTGTGTATGTTAGTTTTTTATAGTATGTCAAAGAAGGATTGAGATAGTTATGCAAATATAATGCAGAGAAGGAAGCCTATAGGAGAATTACATACTGATTACGCGTATGTAACTTTTACAGACGTTTATTTATATGAAATATTACTTCGATTCTGTATACAAAACAAAGGTCTTGTACAGTTCCCGTCACTTCGCTGACGGTTAGACAGACTAAACTACAAAAAAAGAACCCAGCCGTGAAAATTTTGAGCTTCACATTGTGTCAACATTTCTGAATCTGGTATCTCCCAAAACCTCCTCACCCCCATTCATACAACTTGGGGCTAACCCCCTCCCCATTACCCCCACCCCTCCCCATTACCACACCCATCCCCCATTACCCCCACCCCCACCCTTCCGCCCACCCCAACCCTTCCCCCCACTCCCACCCTTCCCCCATTGCTAAAACTACAGAAAAGAACACAGTCATGAAAATCTTGAGCTTCACATTGCCGCCCGTAATACAATTTCTGAATTTTTTTTACAATTTCTGATTTTTTTTCTCACAATTTTTCTCACAATTTCTGAAAGTGTGACGGACGGACAGACGGACAGACGGACGGACAGCTCTCTTATTGTAGTATAGATAATAGATTTGTGAAAAAATTTTCACCAATAAAAATAAAAATTCTAAAAAGCCCGAAATTACTAATTAGTAATTTCACAGGTTTTTAAATTGTTTTCGGTGGACTGTTTTTTGCATCTGTAACCTTCCTAACGCTCACTTGAATTACGGATATCATACAGTTAATTCCAGCTACTTTTATGGTATAATCAATTATCTTTAATTATCTCTAAATGTTCTGTTTAAATTTTTTTTACATACGTTTACTGAAAGGCTACTTTTGGGGGTGTACAAATTTTTATAAAAATGTCGTTAATATTCTCAGTATGAATGCAAACAATTTCACTTATTCAAATTGTGTTCCAAATCTCAGAGTCGAAATGCGCGTTTCGGATATCCTTTTGTTCATCTCTATAGGCCTCTCTGTAGGCAGAGCTGGGCAGTATTTAAATACATATTTAAATACATTGTGTATTTAGAACTGTATTTATAAATACATTGTTTTTCATGTATTTAAATATAGTATTTAAATACAATGTATTTAAATACTCAAAATATAAAAATGTAAATACTTTTACTGGTTTAATACACGTTCTGTACTAGCACAGTACGACGCGTCGACAGTGTAGTACAGCATGGTTCATGTTTCAACGTGTCAGTTCAATCAGTTGTGTGCCACTCTTAGTCGAAAGCGGTTGATTTCTTTATCGTGTGCGTGTCATGGCTTAGTGAATTAGTGAATGCATATGTTAAAATTTGTATGTATTTAAATGTATTTACAATGTATTTAAATACAATTGATGTATTTTGTATTTAGTATCTAAATACATTCGTAAAATGTATTATTTAGTATTTAGTTTAAATACATTTCTCCCATGTATTTAGTATTTAGTATTTAAATACATTCAATGTATTTATTGCCCAGCTCTGTCTGTAGGCCTAAACAAACGCTTGTCGGCGCTCAAGAAACTCAACTGTTCCGAAATCACGAGTATATTGGAAGATGAAAAAGAAGTGAAGTATTATGTCGACTGCGTTCTTGACGAGGGTCCTTGCGACTTTCGCTGGGGCAACAATTAAACGTGAGTGGTGACTGTTTTTATTTCTGATGCCAATGAAAAGGTATTCATAGCCGTAGCAAAGTCGCCTTTATACACTACTGACTCGTGTTTCATACAGAAGAGAGGAGATATAAATGCTCTTTGATTAAAAAAAAAATATATGTGATGAACACCATTATGATTCTTTATATTGGTCCAGTCCTTATTATAAGATGTAAATAATTTTTTTTTGCTTTTACCGTATTTAATGACAATATTTTCTGTTACAGAATCCCTCGCAGACTTCAGACAAAAAAGAATACTTTGCCAAGGCTGCGACGAAGAAGAGAGGGGAAAAGCAAATTATATTTTTGTCCAAGTGAGTGCAAAGTCTGTCTTCAAAAAGAGTCGCAGACAGATACGCAATTCCGGTCAATTTGAACACCGACACGGCTTGTATCAGTAACTCTGTATCAGTAACTCTTTATCACAATGAACTACCAGCCATAACTGTAGCTAATGAACAACCAGTCGTAAATGGAACTAATCAATAACCAGCTGTAAATGAAGCTAGTTTGCCCGTAATTATCGAGTATATATAGATATTTCTACTATTTTTGTCAGCACACCATTAAATATGTAAAATTATTGCTCTTCCAATTTCCAACCTTTCATAGCAGAAGTGCAAATTTTTAATATTTTTACGTTTCCTTTAGTAATAGGCAGTGATGGGCAGTATCTAGATACATGTATCGCCGATACGTATCGATCGATACTTTTGTATCGGTATCGGTATCGCTTTAGCTACTTGACAAAGTATCGATTTATCGGTATCGCTTTAGCTACTTGACAAAAGTATCGATTTATCGGTATCGCTAAGGTCAATTTTCTTAAATGTATCGAAAAAATCGATACTTCGATACATCGATACATTAATAAGAATTTTTAAATATTTAGTCAGCTGGTATTTTTGAAGGGTAATAGTAATTACTTTTAATTGTTAGTGTAATATTTTCAGTCATTCATGTTCCTACAAAATTAAAACATACTTCATTAAATAAAGCAATTGTTTTTATTTACATCTATAAAACCCATTAAAATGTCGTTGATTTTACTTACAGTGCGTACAAATTACTAGTATAAACAATAATATCTAATACCTACATATTAAATGAATAATTATAAAATGTACCGGCGATACATGTATCGGCGATGCATGTATCGGTATCGGTATCGCTTAAGACATCTAGAAAGTATCGGCGTATCGGTATCGCCTAAGACGTTCTTCATGTATCGATGTATCGGTATCGCTTTAGCGATTTTCATGTATCGATGCCCATCACTGGTAATAGGTAAGATATAGTACTGTAATCAGGACCGGATTTAGGAGTGGGCAAAGTGGGCAGCTGCCCATGGGCCTCCACTCTTGGGGCCTCCACATATTGACAAGCCATTATCAAAATAGAAAAAACCCGAAACTAGAAAAACCCGATAGATGATCAACAAAAAAAACGCGCATCCAATACCACTGTAGTACATAAACTTTTATAACCAATTACTATTTGTTGTGTACTGATTATTATTTTGTTTTTATTACTCTTTTAGGCCTACTCTCACTATAATGGAATACCCGAGTAACCCGAGGCTTTCATTTTTTGCAGAATGAGTGGAATGGACAGACACAAGAGTGCACGATGTTTTTGAAAGTGTATGTATGTTAATTATATTATGAATCTTATGGATGACTTCAATTATGTCTTCCCCTAAGGTAGGGGGGCCTCCACATGGAGGCTGCCCAGGGCCTCCCACGTCTAAATCCGGCTCTGACTGTAATGAAGCACCATACCTGTGTATGTTTAGTTTTTTATAGTATGTCAAGAAGGATTGAGATAGTTATGCAATATAATGCAGAGAAGGAAGCCTATAGGAGAATTACATACTGATTACGCGTATGTAACTTTTACAGACGTTTATTTATATGAAATATTACTTCGATTCTGTATACAAAACAAAGGTCTTGTACAGTTCCCATCACTTCGCTGACGGTTAGACAGACTAAACTACAAAAAAGAACCCAGCCGTGAAAATTTTGAGCTTCACATTGTGTCAACATTTCTGAATCTGGTATCTCCCAAAACCTCCTCACCCCCATTCATACAACTTGGGGCTAACCCCCCTCCCCATTACCCCCACCTCCCCATTACCACACCCATCCCCCATTACCCCCACCCCCACCCTTCCGCCCACCCCCAACCCTTCCCCCCACTCCCACCCTTCCCCCATTGCTAAACTACAGAAAGAACACAGTCATGAAAATCTTGAGCTTCACATTGCGCCCGTAATACAATTTCTGATTTTTTTTTTACAATTTCTGATTTTTTTTTTCTCACATTTTTTCTCACAATTTCTGAAGTGTGACGGACGGACAGACGGACAGACGGACGACAGCTCTCTTATTATAGTATAGATAATAGATTTGTGAAAAAATTTTCACCAATAAAAATAAAAATTCTAAAAAGCCCGAAATTACTAATTAGTAATTTCACAGGTTTTAAATTGTTTTCGGTGGACTGTTTTTTGCATCTGTACCTTCCTAACGCTCACTTGAATTACGGATATCATACGTTAATTCCAGCTACTTTTGGTATAATCAATTATCTTTAATTATCTCTAAATGTTCTGTTTAAATTTTTTTAACATACGTTTACTGAAAGGCTACTTTTGGGGTGTACAAATTTTTATAAAAATGTCGTTAAATATTCTCAGTATGAAGGCAAACAATTTCACTTATTCAAATTGTGTTCCAAATCTCAGAGTCGAAATGCGCGTTTCGGATATCCTTTTGTTCATCTCTATAGGCCTCTCTGTAGGCAGAGCTGGGCAGTATTTAAATACATATTTAAATACATTTGTGTATTTAGAACTGTATTTATAAATACATTGTTTTTCATGTATTTAAATATAGTATTTAAATACAATGTATTTAAATACTCAAAATATAAAAATGTAAATACTTTTACTGGTTTAATACACGTTCTGTACTAGCACAGTACGACGCGTCGACAGTGTAGTACAGCATGGTTCATGTTTCAACGTGTCAGTTCAATCAGTTGTGTGCCACTCTTAGTCGAAAGCGGTTGATTTCTTTATCGTGTGCGTGTCATGGCTTAGTGAATTAGTGAATGCATATGTTAAAATTTGTATGTATTTTAAAATGTATTTACAAATGTATTTAAATACAATTGATGTATTTTGTATTTAGTATCTAAATACATTCGTAAAATGTATTATTTAGTATTTAGTATTTAAATACATTTCTCCCATGTATTTAGTATTTAGTATTTAAATACATTCAATGTATTTATTGCCCAGCTCTGTCTGTAGGCCTAAACAAACGCTTGTCGGCGCTCAAGAAACTCAACTGTTCCGAAATCACGAGTATATTGGAAGATGAAAAAGAAGTGAAGTATTATGTCGACTGCGTTCTTGACGAGGGTCCTTGCGACTTCGCTGGGGCAACAATTAAACGTGAGTGGTGACTGTTTTTGTTTCTGATGCCAATGAAAAGGTATTCATAGCCGTAGCAAAGTCGCCTTTATTACACTACTGACTCGTGTTTCATACAGAAGAGAGGAGATATAAATGCTCTTTGATTAAAAAAAAAAATAATGTGATGAACACCATTATGATTCTTTATATTGGTCCAGTCCTTATTATAAGATGTAAATAATTTTCTTTTTGCTTTTACCGTATTTAATGACAATATTTTCTGTTACAGAATCCCTCGCAGACTTCAGACAAAAAAGAATACTTTGCCAAGGCTGCGACGAAGAAGAGAGGGGAAAAGCAAATTATATTTTTGTCCAAGTGAGTGCAAAGTCTGTCTTCAAAGAAGTCGCAGACAGATACGCAATTCCGGTCAATT
Organism: Bathynomus jamesi; assembly: GCA_023014485.1. NCBI lineage: Eukaryota > Metazoa > Arthropoda > Malacostraca > Isopoda > Cirolanidae > Bathynomus > Bathynomus jamesi. The sequence continues at coordinate 288,713 of JAJOZX010001560.1, forward strand.
TGAACACCGACACGGCTTGTATCAGTAACTCTGTATCAGTAACTCTTTATCACAATGAACTACCAGCCATAACTGTAGCTAATGAACAACCAGTCGTAAATGGAACTAATCAATAACCAGCTGTAAATGAAGCTAGTTTGCCCGTAATTATCGAGTATATATAGATATTTCTACTATTTTTGTCAGCACACCATTAAATATGTAAAATTATTGCTCTTCCAATTTCCAACCTTTCATAGCAGAAGTGCAAATTTTTAATATTTTATACGTTTCCTTTAGTAATAGGCAGTGATGGGCAGTATCTAGATACATGTATCGCCGATACGTATCGATCGATACTTTTGTATCGGTATCGGTATCGCTTTAGCTACTTGACAAAAGTATCGATTTATCGGTATCGCTTTAGCTACTTGACAAAAGTATCGATTTATCGGTATCGCTAAGGTCAATTTTTTAATGTATCGAAAAATCGATACTTCGATACATCGATACATTAATAAGATTTTTAAATATTTAGTCAGCTGGTATTTTGAAGGGTAATAGTAATTACTTTTATTGTTAGTGTAATATTTTCAGTCATTCATGTATCCTACAAAATTAAAACATACTTTCATTAAATAAAGCAATTGTTTTTATTTACATCTATAAAACCCATTAAAATGTCGTTGATTTTACTTACAGTGCGTACAAATTACTAGTATAAACAATAATATCTAATACCTACATATTAAATGAATAATTATAAAAATGTACCGGCGATACATGTATCGGCGATGCATGTATCGGTATCGGTATCGCTTAAGACATCTAGAAAGTATCGGCGTATCGTGTCGCCTAAGACGTTCTTCATGTATCGATGTATCGGTATCGCTTTGCGATTTTCATGTATCGATGCCCATCACTGGTAATAGGTAAGATATAGTACTGTAATCAGGACCGGATTTAGGAGTGGGCAAAGTGGGCAGCTGCCCATGGGCCTCCACATCTTGGGGCCTCCACATATTGACAAGCCATTATCAAAATAGAAAAAACCCGAAACTAGAAAACCCGATAGATGATCAACAAAAAAACACGCGCATCCAATACCACTGTAGTACATAAACTTTTACCAATTACTATTTGTTGTGTACTGATTATTATTTTGTTTTTATTACTCTTTTAGGCCTACTCTCACTATAATGGAATACCCGAGTAACCCGAGGCTTTCATTTTTGCAGAAATGAGTGGAATGGACAGACCAAGAGTGCACGATGTTTTGAAAGTGTATGTATGTTAATTATATTATGAATCTTATGGATGACTTCAATTATGTCTTCCCCTAAGGTAGGGGGGCCTCCACATGGAGGCTGCCCAGGGCCTCCACACGTCTAAATCCGGCCATGACTGTAATGAAGCACCATACCTGTTGTATGTTAGTTTTTTATAGTATGTCAAAGAAGGATTGAGATAGTTATGCAAATATATGCAGAGAAGGAAGCCTATAGGAGAATTACATACTGATTACGCGTATGTAACTTTTACAGACGTTTATTTATATGAAATATTACTTCGATTCTGTATACAAAACAAAGGTCTTGTACAGTTCCCGTCACTTCGCTGACGGTTAGACGACTAAACTACAAAAAAGAACCCAGCCGTGAAAATTTTGAGCTTCACATTGTGTCAACATTTCTGAATCTGGTATCTCCCAAAACCTCCTCACCCCCATTCATACAACTTGGGGCTAACCCCTCCCCATTACCCCCACCCCTCCCCATTACCACACCCATCCCCATTACCCCCACCCCCACCCTTCCGCCCACCCCAACCCTTCCCCCCACTCCACCCTTCCCCCATTGCTAAACTACAGAAAAGAACACAGTCATGAAAATCTTGAGCTTCACATTGCCGCCGTAATACAAATTTCTGAATTTTTTTTACAATTTCTGATTTTTTTTCACAATTTTTTCTCACAATTTCTGAAAGTGTGACGGACGGACAGACGGACAGACGGACGGACAGCTCTCTTATTATAGTATAGATAATAGATTTGTGAAAAAATTTTCACCAATAAAATAAAAATTCTAAAAAGCCCGAAATTACTAATTAGTAATTTCACAGGTTTTTTAAATTGTTTTCGGTGGACTGTTTTTTGCATCTGTACCTTCCTAACGCTCACTTGAATTACGGATATCATACAGTTAATTCCAGCTACTTTTATGGTATAATCAATTATCTTTAATTATCTCTAAATGTTCTGTTAAATTTTTTTACATACGTTTACTGAAAGGCTACTTTTGGGGTGTACAATTTTTATAAAAAATGTCGTTAAATATTCTCAGTATGAATGCAAACAATTTCACTTATTCAAATTGTGTTCCAAATCTCAGAGTCGAAATGCGCGTTTCGGATATCCTTTTGTTCATCTCTATAGGCCTCTCTGTAGGCAGAGCTGGGCAGTATTTAAATACATATTTAAATACATTTGTGTATTTAGAACTGTATTTATAAATACATTGTTTTTCATGTATTTAAATATAGTATTTAAATACAATGTATTTAAATACTCAAAATATAAAAATGTAAATACTTTTACTGGTTTAATACACGTTCTGTACTAGCACAGTACGACGCGTCGACAGTGTAGTACAGCATGGTTCATGTTTCAACGTGTCAGTTCAATCAGTTGTGTGCCACTCTTAGTCGAAAGCGGTTGATTTCTTTATCGTGTGCGTGTCATGGCTTAGTGAATTAGTGAATGCATATGTTAAAATTTGTATGTATTTAAAATGTATTTACAAATGTATTTAAATACATTGATGTATTTTGTATTTAGTATCTAAATACATTCGTAAAATGTATTATTTAGTATTTGTATTTAAATACATTTCTCCCATGTATTAGTATTTAGTATTTAAATACATTCAATGTATTTATTGCCCAGCTCTGTCTGTAGGCCTAAACAAACGCTTGTCGGCGCTCAAGAAACTCAACTGTTCCGAAATCACGAGTATATTGGAAGATGAAAAAGAAGTGAAGTATTATGTCGACTGCGTTCTTGACGAGGGTCCTTGCGACTTCGCTGGGGCAACAATTAACGTGAGTGTGACTGTTTTTGTTTCTGATGCCAATGAAAAGGTATTCATAGCCGTAGCAAAGTCGCCTTTATTACACTACTGACTCGTGTTTCATACAGAAGAGAGGAGATATAAATGCTCTTTGATTAAAAAAAAAAATAATGTGATGAACACCATTATGATTCTTTATATTGGTCCAGTCCTTATTATAAATGTAAATAATTTTTCTTTTTGCTTTTACCGTATTAATGACAATATTTCTGTTACAGAATCCCTCGCAGACTTCAGACAAAAAAGAATCTTTGCCAAGGCTGCGACGAAGAAGAAGGGGAAAAGCAAATTATATTTTTGTCCAAGTGAGTGCAAAGTCTGTCTTCAAAGAAGTCGCAGACAGATACGCAATTCCGGTCAATTTGAACACCGACACGGCTTGTATCAGTAACTCTGTATCAGTAACTCTTTATCACAATGAACTACCAGCCATAACTGTAGCTAATGAACAAACCAGTCGTAAATGGAACTAATCAATAACCAGCTGTAAATGAAGCTAGTTTGCCCGTAATTATCGAGTATATATAGATATTTCTACTATTTTTGTCAGCACACCATTAAATATGTAAAATTATTGCTCTTCCAATTTCCAACCTTTCATAGCAGAAGTGCAAATTTTTAATATTTTATACGTTTCCTTTAGTAATAGGCAGTGATGGGCAGTATCTAGATACATGTATCGCCGATACGTATCGATCGATACTTTTGTATCGGTATCGGTATCGCTTTAGCTACTTGACAAAAGTATCGATTTAATCGGTATCGCTTTAGCTACTTGACAAAAGTATCGATTTATCGGTATCGCTAAGGTCAATTTTTCTAAATGTATCGAAAAAATCGATACTTCGATACATCGATACATTAATAAGAATTTTTAAATATTTAGTCAGCTGGTATTTTTGAAGGGTAATAGTAATTACTTTTAATTGTTAGTGTAATATTTTCAGTCATTCATGTATCCTACAAAATTAAAACATACTTTCATTAAATAAAGCAATTGTTTTTATTTACATCTATAAAACCATTAAAATGTCGTTGATTTTACTTACAGTGCGTACAAATTACTAGTATAAACAATAATATCTAATACCTACATATTAAATGATATTAATAAAAATGTACCGGCGATACATGTATCGGCGATGCATGTATCGGTATCGGTATCGCTTAAGACATCTAGAAAGTATCGGCGTATCGGTATCGCCTAAGACGTTCTTCCATGTATCGATGTATCGGTATCGCTTTAGCGATTTTCATGTATCGATGCCCATCACTGGTAATAGGTAAGATATAGTACTGTAATCAGGACCGGATTTAGGAGTGGCAAAGTGGGCAGCTGCCCATGGGCCTCCACATCTTGGGCCTCCACATATTGACAAGCCATTATCAAAATAGAAAAAACCCGAAACTAGAAAAACCCGATAGATGATCAACAAAAAAAACACGCGCATCCAATACCACTGTAGTACATAAACTTTTACCAATTACTATTTGTTGTGTACTGATTATTATTTTGTTTTTATTACTCTTTTAGGCCTACCTCACTATAATGGAATACCCGAGTAACCCGAGGCTTTCATTTTTTTGCAGAAATGAGTGGAATGGACAGACACAAGTGCACGATGTTTTGAAAGTGTATGTATGTTAATTATATTATGAATCTTATGGGATGACTTCAATTATGTCTTCCCCTAAGGTAGGGGGGCCTCCACATGGAGGCTGCCCAGGGCCTCCACACGTCTAAATCCGGCTCTGACTGTAATGAAGCACCATACCTGTGTATGTTAGTTTTTTTATAGTATGTCAAAGAAGGATTGAGATAGTTATGCAAATATAATGCAGAGAAGGAAGCCTATAGGAGAATTACATACTGATTACGCGTATGTAACTTTTACAGACGTTTATTATATGAAATATTACTTCGATTCTGTATACAAAACAAAGGTCTTGTACAGTTCCCATCACTTCGCTGACGGTTAGACAGACTAAATACAAAAAAAGAACCCGCCGTGAAAATTTTGAGCTTCACATTGTGTCAACATTTCTGAATCTGGTATCTCCCAAAACCTCCTCACCCCATTCATACAACTTGGGGCTAACCCCCTCCCCATTACCCCCACCCCTCCCCTTACCACACCCATCCCCCATTACCCCCACCCCCACCCTTCCGCCCACCCCAAACCCTTCCCCCCACTCCCACCCTTCCCCCATTGCTAAACTACAGAAAGAACACAGTCATGAAAATCTTGAGCTTCACATTGCCGCCCGTAATACAATTTCTGAATTTTTTTTACAATTTCTGATTTTTTTTCTCACAATTTTTTCTCACAATTTCTGAAAGTGTGACGGGGACACAGACGGACAGACGGACGGACAGCTCTCTTATTATAGTATAGATAATAGATTTGTGAAAAAATTTTCACCAATAAAATAAAAATTCTAAAAAGCCCGAAATTACTAATTAGTAATTTCACAGGTTTTTAAATTGTTTTCGTGGACTGTTCTTTGCATCTGTACCTTCCTAACGCTCACTTGAATTACGGATATCATACAGTTAATTCCAGCTACTTTTATGGTATAATCAATTATCTTTAATTATCTCTAAATGTTCTGTTTAAATTTTTTTACATACGTTTACTGAAGGCTACTTTTGGGGGTGTACAAATTTTTATAAAAATGTCGTTAATATTCTCAGTATGAAGGCAAACAATTTCACTTATTCAAATTGTGTTCCAAATCTCAGAGTCGAAATGCGCGTTTCGGATATCCTTTTTTCATCTCTATAGGCCTCTCTGTAGGCAGAGCTGGGCAGTATTTAAATACATATTTAAATACATTTGTGTATTTAGAACTGTATTTATAAATACATTGTTTTTTCATGTATTTAAATATAGTATTTAAATACAATGTATTTAAATACTCAAAATATAAAAATGTAAATACTTTTACTGGTTTTAATACACGTTCTGTACTAGCACAGTACGACGCGTCGACAGTGTAGTACAGCATGGTCATGTTTCAACGTGTCAGTTCAATCAGTTGTGTGCCACTCTTAGTCGAAAGCGGTTGATTTCTTTATCGTGTGCGTGTCATGGCTTAGTGAATTAGTGAATGCATATGTTAAAATTTGTATGTATTTAAAATGTATTTACAAATGTATTTAAATACAATTGATGTATTTTTGTATTTAGTATCTAAATACATTCGTAAAATGTATTATTTAGTATTTAGTATTTAATACATTTCTCCCATGTATTAGTATTTAGTATTTAAATACATTCAATGTATTTATTGCCCAGCTCTGTCTGTAGGCCTAAACAAACGCTGTCGGCGCTCAAGAAACTCAACTGTTCCGAAATCACGAGTATATTGGAAGATGAAAAAGAAGTGAAGTATTATGTCGACTGCGTTCTTGACGAGGGTCCTTGCGACTTCGCTGGGGCAACAATTAAACGTGAGTGGTGACTGTTTTTGTTTCTGATGCCAATGAAAAGGTATTCATAGCCGTAGCAAAGTCGCCTTTATTACACTACTGACTCGTGTTTCATATAGAAGAGAGGAGATATAAATGCTCTTTGATTAAAAAAAAATAATAATGTGATGAACACCATTATGATTCTTTATATTGGTCCAGTCCTTATTATAAGATGTAAATAATTTTTTTTTGCTTTTACCGTATTTAATGACAATATTTTCTGTTACAGAATCCCTCGCAGACTTCAGACAAAAAAGAATACTTTGCCAAGGCTGCGACGAAGAAGAGAGGGGAAAAGCAAATTATATTTTGTCCAAGTGAGTGCAAAGTCTGTCTTCAAAGAAGTCGCGGACAGATACGCAATTCCGGTCAATTTCAAGCCGGCGAAGAACACCGACACGGCTTGTATCAGTAACTCTTTATCACCTAATGAACTACCAGCCATAACTGCAGCTAATGAACAACCAGTCGTAAATGGAACTAATCAATAACCAGATGTAAATGAAGCTAGTTTGCCCGTAATTATCGAGTATATATAGATATTTCTACTTTTGTCAGCACACCATTAAATATGTAAAATTATTGCTCTTCCAATTTCCAACCTTTCATAGGAGAAGTGCAAATTTTTAATATTTTATACGTTTCCTTTAGTAATAGGTAAGATATAGTACTATAATGAAGCACCATACCTGTGTAGTTTTTTTTATAGTATGTCAAAGAAGGATTGAGATAGTTATGGCAAATATAATGTAGAGAAGGAAGCCTATAGGAGAATTACATACTGATTACGCGTATGTAACTTTTACAGACGTTTATTTATATGAAATATTACTTCGATTCTGTATACAAAACAAAGGTCTTGTTAAGCTATCAAAAAATACATCTTTTAAATCATTCTATGCAAGGAGGGGAGGGGAAACGGTGTGTAGGTAGGTAAATGGGTAGAGAAAGAGGGGTGGGGTGGGGGGAGAAGTAGGAGGTAGATAGAGAAAGAGGGGAGGAGAAGGATTCCGGGATTAATAAAAAGGCAATATCTATCGTATATAAAAACGCAGTCCTGTCCGTCCGTCCTGAGGATTCAGTTATTCGGTCAATAAAACTATAGAAAAGAACGCAGCAATGAAAATCTTAAGCTTCACATCCGAACCCATTGTATCAAGATTTGTGAAGCTTAAGATTTTCATGGCTGCATTCTTTTCTATAGTTTTATTGGCCGAATAATTGACCCCCCAGTTACTGAGGCCGAAGGGCCTAGCACCGCAAGTGGGTAGGGCTCACTTTTGCTAGTATTCATAAAAAAGAAAAAAAAATGCTGAGAAAGAACTAAAAATGAATGGAACTCGAAATTCACTGAATGACTACAGCATGATTGGCTTTGACAAATTCAGTCATGTACACTTTTGCTTCCTTGACAGCAATTTTGGTAATTGAGTACTTCTTCAAGTTTACACAAACTGAAGTATTTCAGATTACCTCTTAAGTGGTTTTAATGCACTTAATGTGAACCTGAAAAGCTGAGAACAGTGTTCAGTGTTCATCATGTTTACACTATAAAGTTTAAGTATTCCAAATGCTGTTTCTCGACTTCAAAATTAGGAGAGATCAAACGGAAATGAAATGCCTTCATGACTAACTCACTTATATATAACCTATTCGATTTAATGTTCCTACGACTACTAAAAGGTACGCTTTCGGAAAAAAAAATCGTCTGAAAACAAAAAAAATTCTAAAAGCATTAAAAAAACCACTAATTAGTAATGACAGTTTTGTTTTTAATATTTATAGCTGCCATCACAAAGGAATAAAATATCCAAATAAAACCAGAATATTAGCAATTAGTAATAGGACGAGGAATGAATTAGGAATGATTGAGTGGGAAGAGAGCTTTCAGTTTCATAAATCACGTGGTCTCGACCAATCAGAGCGTGTACACAGTTCTGCCAAACTCTTCTGATATAAGTAAAGTTGAAGATAATCCTGTATTCCCGCAGTGAATCGCGAGATTTTGGGTTTTGTTCCTCTTATTGGGCCCAATACCCAATCGGATCGACGAGACCATAACATCGACGCTCTAAAAAACTAACTTAATCCAATTTAGCAAACCTTAACCTATGCTAACCTAACCTAACTTTTATGTTGTTCACTCGGTTAATAAATATGTACGATAGATTACCTCCGAAGAAAGGCGAGTCTGTTAGTTGTAAAGAACAACTGACAGGTTTCTTCTAACAAAACTGATCTTTTCCTAAGGCTATCTTATATTTATTGCACTTATTATCACAGTTACCATCAGTTATTAAAATGGGGATAGATTGAGTCATGAGGTAGCTGTAGTCCAGTGGGTTTTTTTTTATGCAGGAAGGAAGGGGCTAAGGGCGAGCGCCGGCAAAAGTGACCCTCCGCGGAAGGAGAGAGTAAAAAACAAGGTCTCCAAGGCTCAATGATGCCATTTTTCTTTTTCTTTAATATAAATTTTGAAAAGGTTATGTAATGTGTAAGATGCATGTATGTGTAGTGAGGAATAGTGGGAGAAGCGTGTTTGAAAGCCAGTGTTGGGCACTAAAGCGTTAATCCGATAACAGTTAATTAACGAAGTTAACTTTTTTAACGGACTATTAACGGAAGTTAATTTCCATTTATCGTTATCGGACCAGTTAACTTCCGATAACTCGATATTTAGTCTGTTAAAGTCCGTTAACACGTTAACTGCGAGGAGTCATTCACGGAAGATCACCGCTCCGCGAATGAATTCAAACCGCCATAACTTCAGTCTGCCAATTCCGTCCTCTGCCGCAGTGGAACGGCTCTTCTCTCTCGGCAAGGACATCCTGAGGCCCAAGAGGTCAAGACTGGCAGTTGGGCCTAACTTTGAGAAGTTGGTCTTTCTGAAGGGCAACCAGCACATTGTGTCATAGTCTTTAATAAATGTGCCTAAAATTTAATTTTACCTTTCAGTTCCCGCCATAATAATTCTCTGGTAAATTAAAATTTAGTTAATGGTTAGTGGTTACAAGGGTTTCAAAACATGTAATCAGTACATTTTTTATTAAAAATAAAAAAAGTTATTAAGCAAAAAAGTTGCAAAACTTGATAAAAATAGTTATTGTTGGATTTTGCATAAATAAACATTTTCTATGGGTTTTAAAGCTTTTTTCCTCGATTTTTTAAATGTTAGTAAAGAAATAGTTATCGTTAACGATTATCGTTAACTTCCGTTAACTTTGTAGTAAAATTATCGGATTATCGTTATCGAAGTTAAAAATTGGGGTTAACGGATTATCGTTATCGAAGTTAACTTTTTGGTTAACGGTGCCCACCACTGTTGAAAGCAGCTGGACTGCTCAGAGAGACGGAAAAAGGTCAGCTAAGGAAGACAGTAATAGGAGAAACGGGAGTTCCATACTTCCCTGGTCGACTGGTGTCTACACTCTCCTCCTTATCCGACATTCGTTAACAGATTATACATATCCTCGAAATGTAGTAAGAACGAACTTAATTTTATATCTTGCAATTTTGTAATGTGTAAAAAGTTTGCTTGATTTCATTTTCTTGCTCTTTAATCCGCTTATATGTTAATATACTCTATGTTAATGAAAGTGGGAGAACTCGCATCACAAAACGTTTTAGACCATTTCCAAACACTAAACTAATTGAAGATAAACAGAAACATTTAGATATTTACGTCTAAAAATTATTATATAGCCATTTTCTACAGGGTGTTCACGATATCTTCTTGCCCCCCTATGAATTTTTCCTCACAATACATATTTGTGAAGGTAAAAAGTTTTAAACAATCATACAACAGATTAGCTGAAACAAGCAGTTAATGATGCATTTCGCCTGATCACCATAGTAAGGAAGCTGTCGTACCGAACCTGACGACGGAGTATTTATTCTCCGCCCCCATGAGAATGATAATACAGTGCTCACACAGATCTTCTGGACACGTAAATATGCATGTTAAACCTGTTCACTTCTGAATAATAAGCAAACGGATAACTGTAATCATTTATTCCACATATTTCGAGTGTTGGGCATTGCAATGAGGTAAACAAAAATAAAAAAAGGGGTAACCTTAATTTTGGATTTTTTTTTATTTCAACAGACCAAATTAAAAATGTTTCAAATTCGGCAATTTTATTTATCTTCTATCTATCAATAAATTAGCCTATGAAGTTCATCGAAAGTAAAATAAAATAAATTAAGTCCTCCCCGGGCTAAAGACCCTGTTGTAAGTACCTGAAGTTTAGACGAATTTAGATTTGCCCTAAGTAGCAAGAACTTCAATTTAAATTGAAAATTAAGGGCCAATCTTAGACGTAGTTACCACTACAGCTTTCAAAATAGGTGCAGATAGGCCTAGTAACTGGTGTTCACTGCGTTACTTTCGAATTATCCAGATAACAGCTTGTCAAAAATATAAACATGATTCAAAGCAGTAAAAATTTATTAATACATTTAATGTACAAGAAAATTTTGTGTTAAGGATTAAATAAGAAAAATGAGCTTCCGGCAATACATACTGTACACAAATAATGCGGGTACCAGTGAATAATACACCACAGCTATGTGAGGAATATTTGGCATTATGGGCGCTTGTAAGCTTAACGAACTTTAAATCATAAGAGAGACAAAATTATGCTAGCAGGTTATGTACTTCAGTTAATTTAATTACAGGTATGACAACCTCGTCATATAATACTTCGATCTTCCATGTCCTTTGATTGTTATATTAAAATATTTCCTATATATGAGTCTGAATAAAGTCCAGCATCCACTTCCAGGTGTCCTCTGCCATTGAAACAGTTGGCAGAGGGTCACCTCCGAATTTCAATATCAAACCTTGTTGCGAGGTTTCAGTTTTAGCCACAGTCGAGAGTAAACAGAAGAAGCAAATGGTGAGTATGGAGGGTGGATGATGTGTCCTGCATTAGGATATGTTTTCAAAATAAAACTATTTGGTTTCCCAGCAGATACACGTTTGGAAAGTTCGTTCCAGCTATGGTGAAATTCATAACAATCTTTTTCGCCTATGGCAACTGCAAAATGAGTATCATCTTTCGTATTTAAGAGATCATCAACAGTAGATTGACTTACACGAGAGACAACTTCATTGAAATGTCTTACTGGAACGTACGTTCCATCATCTTCACGTGATAAATGATCATATGGACTATGAGAAGTGCTCGCTATGATCTTATCTTTGTACGTAAAGACTCCGTCAAAAGGATTAACAGCACTGTTAATGATAAAGGCGGCTCTGACTTCATTTAAATGAATAGCCATCATGTAAGCTATAAAGCCTCCAACGCAGTTCCCAATAACGCCACACTTTTCTGACTTCACCTGTGGTTGAGAGAGTACGTACTTTACTGCTTCTTCGAAATACTCTAGATCCATGTTCAAGATTTTCTCCGCCGGGATATCTTCGTAGTTAAAATAGGCGAGACAGAGGGAAGCAATTCCTCTTGAAGCATTTAAAGCTGTTACAAGTAAAGTAAAGTTCCATGAGAGATATTAAAGACAAAAAACATACAAAATTAAGAATAGGAGGTGGGGGGGGGGGGGGGTAGATTCAAGAGAAGTATGAATATACGTTACAATTAAAATATGTATATTAGGGTTATGACTTTTTAATTTTTTGTCATAAATATTGTTTCCTGTATCATCAATCGATGAACTTTTGCTTGAAAACAATAAAAAAGGGCCTAATTCTTCAGAATTAAAAAAAAATGTCACTCCGAAAGCAAATATAGTATATTAGTATATTCGAGACAGCTGCATTGCACCATTCTAGATTGGTTACCTAGTATTTTCTTGAATATTCCGGAATATACCGAAAAACACTAAATATTCTGGAAAATCACTGGAACAGAGACCCATCTGCAATAGCTATACCAAGGAGCAACCAATGTGCGGAACGTGCCATTAAGGTGATGCAAGAACTTTACGTAAACTGTAAAAATAAAGACAACCTTAATCACAGGTTTATTTTAAGCAATAAGTAAAACATTTAAAACAATAATAGAGTAAATGTATAATATTGTATTTGTATAATTAATATGTATTGTATAGGTATAATGTTGTATAATATAATATATGTTTATGTATAATAATTGTGAAATAAACATGCAAATTTCTATTTATTATTTTATTAATTTTTAATTTTTAATTTTGGGGTGAAGTTTTTTCAAAATATATCGAAAAAACTGTTATTTTCATTGTCAGGGGGCAAAAGTTCATCGATTTATGATACAGGAACATGAGGTTATAAAAATGTCATAACCCTAATGTACAGTATATAGTATCTTTTATGCAGTTTTGTTCCTATTTTCTCCAAGTCTCGTTGTTTACTTGTTGTATGAGGAAAATACTTTATTCGGCATTTTTCACAAAATTTGATGTTAGGTTGACAATTACTTTTAATGATGATTAATACATATGAATACATTAGTGTTATCAATTGCATTTCAATTTTATGACTATACCCTAAAGTCTAAACTGTAAGAGTAAAGTTTATATCATTCTTACCGGCTCTGTTTTCATTAAGCCATCCTGTCGCTCCAAACATGTCAATAACTCCAGGGAAGGGACCTTCTCCATCTGGAATATAAAAAACCCCTCTGACCCTTCCTTCTCTCACAGGGATTCTCTTCACTCCAGAGCCTCTCAAGTGACGTTCTAATTCAATAGTATCAATCACTGGTTCATTCGCATTTATTGGTATGTGACCATCTTGTAAAGAAACTTTAATCTGTGAAAGCAAGTTTTGTTATAATAACTACAAATGAACATAGATTAGCGTTTTTACCCATTATATACAGTGTGTGTGTGTGTGTGTGTATACACACACAACTTGTGAAGGAAAATTAGAGAAGTAATTGAAATTGCAGTCATTACGTTTCCATTCTTTATGAAACAAAGCTATTGAAGTAGAAAAAAAATGTAATTCTTTTAACCAACATTCATATCGAATCCTTCGTGTGTCCATTTGCTCTGACACACCCTGTATCATACTTCATTATTAACGAAGTTTGGCGACAGAATCGCACGTTCTTATAGATGATGGATATAAAAAAACAGTTTTTTTAGTTCATATACTTTGAAAAAATAGCTAAGTTAATATAATGATTTTTATTAACTTCATTTTTAATATAATATGGGTAAGAGTAAGAGCCTAATCGTAAAACAAAGGGATTCATGAACCGAAAATCTGGCATCAACCTTGGAGACTCATTTTGATTTAGCTTGAAAAAAAATAGCGAAATGAAGCGATATTACAGTAGAGCGTTGAACAAGCTTAAAAAATGCCACATCGAAGTTTTAAAAAAAACCCAGATTTTTAAGAAAAGGACTTATGAAAAAAATTAATTGCAACGTTTTGCGGAGTTCTAAAGAAATCTTAATGGAACAAGTTCATAAGAAATAAAAGTATGAGAATTTTCAAACTGCAAAATATTTGGAAAAAAGTGTTGACGTGCACTTTACGTTTCATAATAACTTTCACGTTATACTGAGAATTCTGAATCCATTTCTTATTAAAAAAGATCATTGTTGAAGCCATTCTGTTTCATTTTTCTACTTTCTTTATCCCCTTAATATTCGATTTACCCCTGCGAGAGCCTTCAACTATTTGCGTATCATATACTGTAAATCAGTGTTTCCCAACCGGGGGCCATGGCACATTTGAAGGGGGCCACAGGAAAATGTTAAGATTTAGAGGGGCCACAGACTCCATGAAGGGGGCCACAGGACTCAACCTATTGAAGCCTAAATTATAGTTAGGCCAATAGATAATTTTAATTTATGTAGTTGAATTACATTTTAAAAAATTATTAATACATATATTTTCCTTTTTTTTAGATATTTTATAATAGAATTTGAATTTATCTGTAAACAAATATTTTGCATCTTACAAGCTTATTGTGCGGCGCACTCCATTGTGAGCTTGATCGTTATGCGCCTGGCAGCGTTGTTGACTTGATAAAAATACTTCAGGTTGAAATCCTTACAGTCTGTTTACCACGTGGATCGTCGCTGTAGTGTGTAAGTAGCTCTTATTTGTTTACCCTAATATTGCGAAGTTGTAGTAATTTTACTAGTTTTTTTAATTTATAATAGATTGCTATAAGTACAGTATTTTTTTGATTATATTTTTTATAATTAATACATAATATAAGTAAATAACTGCAAATTTTTGTTAGCCACTGTTTAGTTTTTGTTATGTTTATAGTCCTATGTGACAAATAATATTGTACCTGAATACAAATAGTTGTTTTAATATCCTTTATATATATTTGTTTTTGTAAAATAGAGTTAATCTGCATATTACCTACTGAAAATAATGCTTATGGGGGCCACAGGAAAAAATAAGGTTCCTAAGGGGGCCATAAGCCAAAACCGGTTGGGAACCACTGCTGTAAATAATCAGTTTTTTATACTGATTCCAAATATAACAACCATTTCATGTGCCAATTCTTAGTTTTTCAGTTATTTACTCCCAAAGGTTACTTTCAATTGCGCGAAGTATTCACCGGTACTGGTGCATGTGGAAATCCCTGACGTCATCGGTGTCTGCCGTGACGTAACATGTTCAGCACATGCGCAGATGATAGGAACTATTTCGCACATGCGTTGATTTCAAAATTCTTCCGCGCCAACCAGTGACAAATTCGAAACTGAACTCGGTACGTGCTCTGGTTGCGAGTTATCGTATTTCGACGTAATTCGACGGGTGCATACTAATGACGACGAGGCAATTAGTATTTTTAGGGCACACGGTATCTTGTCCAATTCCCGAGTGTGTCCCAAGTGTGGAAACCCTTTAATTTATAGGAAAGAGAGACATGCCTTCGTCTGTAACCGTCAGACCACAAACAAAGTCCAAACGTGTAAGTCGGTGCTCTGTCAACATTTCAGGATTGAAAGGCACTTGGCTAGTGATGCACCGGAGCTCCGGCTCCGGCCGAGCAGGAGTTCCGGCCATTTTAGAAAACCTCATGCTCCGGCCGGAGGTCTCACTAAACTCCGGCCTCTGGCCGGAGGTGCCAAGTACACCAAACTCAATTCTGACAACTTTTAGTTTTAATTCTATAAAACTATAAAACCTCATTTCTGCACCTATCCGAATATTTCAGTTCTCAGATGACTGTAATAATAATAATTTATTTTATGAGTGATCAGTGATTGATTGTATTAATATTTCAGTTCTCAGTGACTGTAATAATAACTTATTTTATGAGTGATCAGTGATTGTATTAATAATTGATTTGATATAGGCTACTTTACTCAGCATTCAGCAAGACATAAGTTTCATAACCTGAGGATATTCTGTTCAGTGGGAATTTTTAGAGAAATTAGCACACACAAAGCATAGAAAGTCGACTTTTATAAAGATTAAGTTATTAATAAAGACAATAATTTAAAATTGCAGGACTATAATATATAAACCCTAAATAGATGAGACGATGGACTACCCACACACACACACACACACATAAATACTGAAATAAATCAATTGGCCAGAGGAAAAAACACTAAGCCGGAGGTTGCGGCCCTCCTGCCTCAATCTGCCTCCAGTGCATCACCACACTTGGCTAGATCGCTCAGCATTTCTCCTAGCCAAAATTTACTGTGAAAATAGGTTACGTTAAGTTTGTTATATTATGAGAATAGGTTTTTCTGGTGTATTTTGGTGTGAATTGTTAAAAGCTAACCTTCATTTGTTGTGAAAATGAGAAATGTTTTCATTTTTTTTCAAAATTCGCTCATTTGCACAAGAAATGAAGGTCAGATTTGAATAAAACACCAAAATACACCAGAAAAACCTATTCTCGTATTAAAATCGACCCGCAGCCCGCAGGGGTAAAATGAATAATTACTTAAATGTTTTCTAACCCTTCTTTACTCTCTTTGCGGGTTAATATTCTACAAGGTTGTATGAATTAATGGAAAATGGCTCACCATACAAAGATTGAGAGACTACTCTACAAGTTCTACTGTGCAAGTACAACGAGCATTTCAACGTGAACGTGGGGCAAGAAATACCCCATCCTGCATTGTGCAGAAAACTTTAGCAATTAATGAAGCCACTTTATGTGCAATGGTGAAAAAGGTGTTGGTCAGGGGTCGAGACTGCGTCAATATTTGTGGGGATTTAGAAAGTGTTATGAAAGTAAATTCTTGTGTATAAAAGATATTTTGGTGCTACTATAGAATGCGGTCTACCTACGATTGGTTAGGTTTAGTCATGATATTTTCGTTAAAACTAACGAAAATATCATGACTAAACCTAACCAATCGTCAAGGGCGATTGACATTGGGATGTAAACAAGCAAGTATAACAAGTATATGTATCTAAACAAGAAGCTATAATTAAAAGGTAGACCGCCGAATCGTAGGTAGACCGCATACTATAGTAGCACGATATTTCTCACTACTCGTATCTACTGACTACAGGGTGTCTCAGAAGTCGCGCACCATATTTATAGGTGCGGATGACCTGAATCTCTGGTGCGTGACTTCTGAGACACCCTATAGTTAGTTACACTATAAGAAAACTTGGAGCTTGTTTGTAATTTTAACTGTCTAAATACAAATAAATTATCATTAAATCTATCAGTGACGTCATATAACTTCGTGTACAAAGTAATTGATGGGTGAGGTAAATGTACTGGGTGCGTGGGATGTTAGTGTACTAAATTAACCGACAAGATTCATATATTTTGCCCAAATGAGAACACCATATCACAAAATATTTTATACAAGTTCGGGGAAAAACAAGCTAGTATATGATCCACTCCTCAAACGAATTGCACAAAAAGGTCAGACTACCCAAAACACGCAAGTCCTTTTGTGGGTAATTTCGATTACCAATCTTTGAGATGCGTACCCCAACAAACATTGGTAATCCGCGCC
The DNA here is from genome assembly GCA_023014485.1 of Bathynomus jamesi. Lineage (NCBI taxonomy): Eukaryota > Metazoa > Arthropoda > Malacostraca > Isopoda > Cirolanidae > Bathynomus > Bathynomus jamesi. The sequence goes on from JAJOZX010001560.1 coordinate 306,212, forward strand.
ACCTCTGATCGTGGTTCGATCAATCCAATTGAGGCCACAGTCTTGGCGACTCAAGTAGAGGGTGTTTTTTTTTAACTGAATTAGCCTAAAGTAGTCCATGTCATATAAATTAGACGGAATGATAAATTTGCAAATTAATTGGAAATACTTATACTTAATAAGTCGAGAATTACCGAATTTATTTAATAATAATTATACACTTGTACAGAAATCCTACTCCGACTGGCTTCTGCCTTAAGGAGTTGGCAAAATAAGCAAATAGCTTCGAATAAATAAAGCAACAACTAGTGATGTAGCGGATGTCATTTTTGTCACATCCGCGGATGCGGATGCGGCTGAGGATGTTTGATTTCAACATCCGCGGATGCGGATGTCTACATTTTCGTTATTTTTTAGGATATATTCGAGATTTGTTGTGTTTAACGTATATAATAAGTTATTATATAGAGAGAGCTGTAGCTATAATGTAGTATAATTGATTAATTGTACAATAATTGCTGTACTTTTCTCTGAACATATAAAATAATATCAAGCATCTAACTAATATAGAAACCAATTAGTGAATTCGTCTGCAAATAAATTCGTTATATTTTGTTGAGTTTCAGCCACAATTAGAAACATAATTGTGTTACCAGGATGCGGGACGTGAACCCAGCTCAAATGCACCCCCACCGACCTCTTTCCCCAACCTCCACCCTTATAGAAGAGATCTTTAATTAGCTTGATAACTATTTATATTAAGTTTAAAGTTTTATTAGGCATATTTATAAATGAGTAATTAAAATAAAGTAAACTAAGATGTTCATCGTTTAATGTTCAAACTTAATTATAGGAAGGTTATGCTTAAGGAACATTAATTTTTCTGCCTTTTCTGCTGCCAGTCTGTTTTCTTTTTCATCATATATTAATCCAGCACTGCTAAATAATCTCTCGCTTGGTACGTTTGTTGGAGGACAGGCTAAATGTTTCCTTGCAAGTTTACTCAAGTATGGAGAGATATTCTGCGTATTTTTTCCACCAACTAATAGGATTGTCACATGCAGCCAGGCGTTTTTCTTGGTGATAGCTCTCGATCATTTTTACTACATCTTTTGACATCGCGTAGGTCTCGTCATGCTGCTTGACTCAAGAAACTGAGAGACAGATTCTGTGATAGATTTGCTTGTTGAAGGTGTTGGTTCTGTCACTGAAACTTTTATTCTTTTGGTGGGTGGCGAAGCGAAATTCAAGAGATTGAAGCTCTTCAACTGCTTTGCCAAGTGATGATTTAACTCGTTCTAATGTACTAGGTGAAAATAACTTAGCTTTGTAACGTGGATCTAAGTAGGTTGCAAGAGAGTAACTTCATACAAGAACAGCCTCTCGTCTTGTCGCTTGCATCACTTTTGCGCACAATGAACTAGTTCTATTAATATAGTAGAATTTGATAATTTCCGCTTATTAATGACATTTTATCTCAACGGTCCACATCCGCAGTCCAAAGTGCGGATGCGGATGCGAGAAAATGTGCGGATGTTCCGCGGATGCGGATGTGACCTACATCACTAGCAACAACCCCCAGGTAATAATGAAAGCCTATCAAGAAAACCACCACCAAATACAAAAAAAAAACTAGTATTGGAACGCAATTAAGTTAAAGCGATGCTAGTTTATAATGCAATGTAGATCACTGTAAACCATCAACGTTAAGTAATCAAATTCTTAATCAAGATAAATAATTAACAATTCAAAGTATGACCAATCAAATTCAAAGACCAATGCCCACAAAGGCCGGCAAGCTGAAAAGTCTATTGTAGGTTTCAAAAGCAACCTTTTAAATCATTCAAATAAATTAAACTCAAAAGAGTATAAAATTTAAACTTTGGAAAAAGCGAAGGTTTTAACGAAGTAACTCACTTTAAAGGCAAAGGAAGTTAACTGCACGAAGGGAAGAAAAAGTATATATATATCCTAAACCTTCAAGCTCGCCAACCACTGACTGCGCTTATCGCACGGTTCCAGACGCCTGGCAGCGTGGTTTACGTTGCCGGTTTCTTTGGCAATGTTGAGTGAGTCTGCAAACAATATTGTATAAAATGTATACGTACAGTTGCCAGCATATGAATGTTCCTCGCCTCACAGGCGACTCCATACATGTGGCAACGCCGCAGTGATAGTCAAGGTACCCAACTGGAGGAAGGTGGGGTGAAGGGGGGACAACCGAGTCCAACAACATATAACACAGACATACGTAATATCTAAAGGACAATTGAATGTGCAGTCACTGACATACAGGCAGAGCTGTGACTAGCGCCGCTAAAACTAGCGGCGCTTTTTAGCGCCGCTAGTTTTTTAATAGCGCCACCACTAGCGTCGCTATATTTTCAAACTACTAGCGCATTTACCAGCGCCGCTAGTTTTTGAAATAAAAATTAACGCTATGCGCTAGCGCTAATTTTTATTTCAAAAATGAATTTAAAGTCCTTCTATTCCATGGTATTAGGTATTTTTTATTTGTTATAGCTAGATTTAAATAAATATACTGGATTTAAATATATAAAAAGTTTTGTTACACTGGATTTAAATAAATAAAAAGCTTTGGTTCTATAGTATAATTGTTTCATTTAAACATTCTTTTTGACAATATTACTGCATAGAAGTGTAACTAACATAATAGGTATTTTTTATTTGTTATAGCTAATATTGAAAACTAGCGCTAGCGCTAGCGTCGCTAAATTTTGAAATGACTAGCGTTAGCGCTAGCGCCGCTATTATTTTGCCTCACTAGCGCTAGCGCTAGCGGCGCTAGTTTTCATGAGTAGCGCGCACAGCTTTGCATACAGGTAATTATAATTTAATGTATGTCTTCATAAAGATAAACAATTAATATGAGCGTGAACAGCGTTGAACTCCATGTATCAGGTTATGGAAAAAATAGGTCCTGCTCCAACCAGATTAGCCTAAACACAACCTAGGCTATGTTGAAGATGGAAGACCTAGGCCAAAGATGAACCAGCCTAACTATTTGTCCATAAACAGGACTTCCATACTCTTTTGTTAAACAATTACAGCTGAAATGTCAGCTTATTTAACCTAAATTTAATAACCGAAGGGAAATTTATGAACTTCTTACCTTGAAACTGTTATGAATTTTATCTCTTGACACCACTAAAACATTTTTATTCCGGCTTTTTCCGTCGCTGTTCTTATGCTTAATCAGCTTATGCTTATTCAGCTTCTCGCCCTGTTATTCTGCTTATCCGATTTTTTCTTCTTCTTAAAACCGTGTTGCTATTTCTAGCCATGGGATCTTTTTTTCTTTTCATCCCATATTTGTTTCTTCGTTGGTGTCTTTTTAATTTTTCTCAGCAAGAGTTCATGTTCTCCTTCTGAGTTATTTTTTATTATTATTATTTATTTTAATGTCAATATGGCTTATCCAAGATTAGGTGGGTCTTCCATTTCGGTACTCCCAAATTTTCCATACATTGGGGCCAGCCAGAAAGGAAAAATTGCATGTGAAACCCAATTTTTTCTTTAATATTTATTAACCCATCTTAGATTACCTATATTTTATGTTTTATTTGTTATTCCATTTTTGTTTTTCCTCACTTTTTAATATAAAAAGTGTAGCATTTTATAAAGTCCTCACCCTTTTCAAAATGAAAGGGTGTTGCATTTTAGTTTATTTTCCATAGGAAATATTACAATACTCCAGCCCTTATCTTTTGTTGTAACATCTGCCTAGCTCGTAGAGCAGTTGAACGTTGTGGTCTACTATTTGTGGTATAGGTTATTGTAGTAGTAGGACTAGTTACATCATTTATTGAACAGGTTAGGTTTGGTATAGTTTGGGTCAAATTTTGATCATCATCAGAATCTATTATAGATTCATCATCTTGATCATTTTTGTTAACAGTAGTTGGTCCTACTTCTAGGGGGTATAAGAGTGATACATCTCTTATAGTTTCACCTGAAGCAGTTTTAAGTTTTACAACCCTGGTTAATCCATCTTCCCCAGTTTTTAGTTCTAAAACTCTACCTAATGGCCAACACTGTCTTGGTGTATTTTGTCTAATTAGAACTACATCTCCTACCCTAATTTTATTAACCCAGTCTTTGTTTTGTATATATTTATGTCTTTCTCTCAACCCAACAAGGTATTCATCACTCCATTGCTTTTTAAATTTTGTTTTTATATTTGTTATTTGTGATAATCTATTTTGCAAATCATGATTATTATCACTCCAAGGTGGATCATCCAAGGAGATATTGTAATCAGGTAGAAGGTTAATGACTTCTCCCTTAATCAAATGATTTGGGGTGAGAGGCTCTACATCATTAATATTATCCCCTACATAAGTAAGAGGTCTGTTATTGACAACATTCTCAATTTCACTAATGAGAGTGAGAAGTTCAAAGAATTCAATTTGTTTTTTACCTATTGATTTCTTTAGGCAATTCTTTATTGTTTGGATATTCCTTTCCCAGATTGCTCCATACCATGGTGAGGCAACAGGGATGTATTTCCATTTTATTTTGTTATTTTGTAGATATGTTATGGTATGTGAATTTTGTAATATGTCATTTATTTGTTTTCACCAGCCTTGAAATAGGTTGCATTATCTGTCCAAACAATTTTGGGTACAGAATGCTTAGCACAAAATCTTCTAAAGCTATAGACAAATGATTCTGCGGAGAGATCACTCACTACGTCTAAGCTGACTGCTCTAGAAGATGAACATGTGTAAAGTATGATGTACATTTTTTGTTCTGTTGTTCCCAGACCAACAGTCAAACTTCCTGTATAGTCTATGCCAACTGTTTCAAAAGGCCTATTAAAGGTGACTCTCTCTGTTGGCAAATCAGGAGGATTGGTCTTCCTGAAAGATCTGGAATGAATCCTTTTGCAGGTGACACAGTTATTCAAAACTGTCTTTACAGTCATTCTGCCTTTGGGTATCCAATACAACTTTCTAATGGCATTTAATGTTTGTGGAACGCCCATGTGATAAAGTTCATTGTGTTTCTCTCTAATAATTAGGGTTGTAATGTGATGGAACCTAGGAAGAAGAAGGGGTTGTTTACTGTTATATGTGATTTGTGATTTGTTTAATCTACCCTTACATCTTAATAAGCCATCTTTGTCAATGTAAAGATTCAAGTTTATTACCACAGAGGGTACTTTGTTCATTTGTTTACCAATTGTTAAAAAATCTATTTCATTTTTGTATTCTGTTTGTTGTATGTGGTTAATCCAATATTTGGTAGCTAGACTTGTATACATTTCATTATCATTATTTCTTTGTTTATTTATTTTCTTTAAACAGTTGTGAATGAATCTGAGACAGTAAGATGTTACCCTTACAAGTTTGCCAAAGTCAGAATAACTGTTATAATCTAATAGTGGCTCAACTTTATTTGTGGTTATCATGTTAAGTTTTACATTAATTTGTTCTGCTGGCCACATTGTTTCATCCTGAATGAATTCAGGTCCATGAAACCAATTTTTGTTGGATTTTAGTAATTTACAGGATAATCCTCTTGTGAGAAAGTCTGCAGGATTTTGTTTTGTTGGAATGTATCTGAAGGTTATGTCCAAATTTTGTCTAGCTTCTTTAATGTCTCTTAATCTGTTACGGACAAAGATGTTTTTTGAGTTTAGCTCATCAGAGTTGATCCATGCCAAGCAGATTTGACTGTCAAGCCAAATATATGTAGTTGTGATGTTTACATCATAATAGACTTCATGGAGAAATACTGTTATTTTTACAGCTAGATAACCCGCAAGTAGTTCAAGCTGAGGAATAGTTTTCTTTTGTTTTAAGGGTGTTACTTTCCCCTTGGCATAGATCAAATGGCTGCCATCCTCACCTACAAGGTAAGCGCAACAGCCATACACCTTTTCACTGGCATCACCAAATACATGCAAGGTTTGAGGTGTATCTCTGTGTCCACAAACTCTGGGAATATTTATGTTTTGTAATTTATTGAGATCTTTAGCTAACCTTTTCCAGCTATCTTGTTGTTTATTGGTTATAGGATCATCCCAGTCTACTTTCTGTTTCCAAAATTCTTGTAAAAGAACCCTGGATCTGATAGTAGAAGGAAGGAGTAAACCCATAGGATCAAATATTTTTGAACTTTCGGATAAGATCTTTCTTTTTGTGTTAGCTGTTGTATCTAAGGTGTAGCCTTTTGTGCAGAGTGATCATGAACTTTAGAATCTGAGTTCAAATCCCAGATCATGCCTAATGTTTTCACCCTGTTTGTTGGTTCTGTTAATCCTTTGTCTTCTGATTTTATTTTTTGATTTAGTCTCTCATTATTTGTGATCCACTCTCTTAATTCAAAATTACCTTCTTTCATTATTTTATCTGCTTTTATGTAAACTTCATTTAATTCTGACTCTGTTTTGGTTGATCCTACAAGGTTATCTACATAGAAGTGATCTTTCAAGAACTGAACAGTTAAATCATTTTCATCATACAAATTTAAGTGATGTTTGATGGTTAAAGCCAGTAAACTAGGACTTGCATTTGCTCCAAACAAAACCACATTAAATTTAAATGTTTTAAACCCTTTATTTAAGTCATATGGATCATTAAACCACAAGAATCTTAGTTGATCTTTGTCATAGTTATTTTTCAGATGAATTCTCAAAAAAGCTTTGCTTATATCACTTTGAACTGCATAGTCATCTAATCTAAATCTTAGAAGGATTTTTACAAGGTCTGAAATAAGATTAGGCCCCTCTATGAGACAGTCATTCAAGCTATGCTTATTGCCATCTTTAAGACTACAGTTATACACAACTCTAAGTTTTGTTGTGGGTGCATCCTTTCTATAGACTCCTGTGTGAGTAAGATAATGGCAGTTGTCTTTTTTAAAGGGGTGATCTTTAACTTCTTCAATGAAGCCTTTTTCTAACTGGTCCTTGAAAACATCATCATACATTTTAATTCTCTTGTCATTTTTTAATTTTCATCAAATTATAGAGATGACCTTTAGCTACCTTTAGATTATCATTTAATTTTGGACTATTGATCTTCCAAGGTAGTTCAATTGAATAATGGCCATTTTCATACATGATGGTGTTTTCAAAATTTTCAGCCATTAATTGATTTTCATCTGTATGATCACCATCTTGCACCCCCACTGACTCTAATAGCCAGAGCTGTTGTACACCTTTATCTAATTCTTCAGTTGTTAATGATTTATTTAATATTTCAGTATTTATGTCATTATTTGAGTTGTGTAAGACCTTGTCATAATAGGGCAAGTTTGTTAGTCATATATTTTTATTTTTCATTGTTATTTTATATTTATCTATGTGTCCCAGTGGAGCTATACCCCAGTGAGTATCTAGAGCAATCCCATCTCCTATTCTGACTATGCCCTTCTGAATTAAGTGAATATAATCAGCTCCAATTAACATTTGAACATTATCTATTATATCATCATTTAAATTTCTATCTGCAATTTTATATTGCTTTTTAAGTTGTTGTATTACTTCTTTTAAATTTGGTATTTTAAATTTTTGTTGACCAACTTGTTCAATGACTACTACTTCTATGTTTGTTGTTTTATTCTCTGTGGGTATATCCAGATCTAAATTGACTGTATTATATTTTTCTTTCTGTTCATTTTCTTTGACAAATGATGTTATACACAATTCTTGTTCATTTTTATGAGTTTGTAGGCCTAATTGATTAACTAATGATTGATCTACAAATGTTTGTTGGGAACAAGAATCTATTAGACATCTTATAGGAGTTGTCCCACCTTCTTTATTTTTTAAATCCAAGGTTATTGTAGGTAGGAGTACACTAGAATTTTTATTGACATTATTTATTGATATATGTCCATTAAATGTTTTTTCATTTTTCTTTAGGTTTTGTTTATTTGAATTTTTAAATGAATCACAAAGACAAGAGACATGATTTAAACTTCCACAATTAACACATTTGAATCTTATTTTTGTTTTGCAGTCTTTGTTAGTATGTCCTGCACCTGTGCATTTAGTACAAAGGTTTAACTGAGAACACCTATTTATCCGGGATTCTAAGTCTACATATTTAGTACATCGTGTGCTATAGTGATCATCAGCCGAACAAAATTTACACTTACGTACAAATTCTGTCGTAACATTAAAATTTCGTAGTGTAGGAGTTAGACCTATCACTTTTTGTTCTGATTTGTCTTTTTGTTGTGGTTGTGGTTTTGTTTGTATTTTCTTTGTTTGTGAATCAATCTTTGTTTGTGAATCAATCTTTGAAGATTTGTACATTGACAAAACATTTGGAAATTCATTCCTTATTTCATCAAGGGTAGGGTATGTATTTCCCGTTATTCTTTGGAAAATATCCCTAATTTGGGTAGGTAAACAATCAAATATTATGGCTTGGATAAACCATGCTGATTTCTCTAGATCTATATCATTATTTTGTAGATGACCTAACATGCATTCAATTTCACAATAGAAATTGTACAGATCCTGATGGTTATCCTTGGCTGGTTTTATATTTTTTAATTTTATTGCTAAATCATTTACTATTTCTTTTTTATTTAGGAAATTTCTTTCTAGTAATTTGAGAGCTATTTTATATGAACTGCCAATTGCCGGTAAGGCATCAACCAGTTTTAGGGCTGGGCCCTTTAAATAATTAAGGAGATAACTGAATTTGTCAACATCAGATATATAATCTTTGTTGCCAATTAAACTATCAAATTTTTCTAGAAAAGACTGAAATTTTGTTCGATCACCCTCAAATATTGGTACTTGTAATGTTGGTAACTTGGCTTTTAGTTGTTTATTGTCATCATTAGAAATGGATACATTTCTGAAGGCCTCAATCAAACTTTGATTTGTAGCCTCTAAATTATTTGGTAGATTATCTAAAGCAGCATATAATTCATTTATGTGAGAATCTATTTCAAAAATATTCTGTTCTTGTTCACACAAAAGTGCTGTATATGTCTCTTCACCAACATTTAACGCATCAGTTTCTGTAACAATTTCCTCTATATTATTTATTTCCTGTTTAATTCTATTTAAACCACCCAAAATAGTATCATAATCCCTTTTATTTGGATTTTCTTTGCTATTAAAGGTAGTTAAAAGCCTGGTAATGACTCCCTTCCTTGCTGATCTCTTCCTTTTTAATGATTTAATCTTTGCCTCAATTGCTTCACATTCAGCCATATTTTGTTTATTTTATTTTTCCAAAATTAAGTCCCCAAAATCCTAAAACCCTTTCAACTCTATAAATAAGCTTTATTTTGGTTAAATAGGCTAGGCTTCTGATTACCCTTATTCTAGAATTTTACCACATTTATGACCAAATGATAAGTTTTGAAGCATTTGAATTATTTCTTATTTTTATTTTTAGTTAGGGCTTCGTAATTTATTATTATTTATATGTAGTAAGTATTTGAAAAAGCCAAACATGGAATAAATTCTGTTCAGATGTCAAAATGTTTGATAAGGCGTAATTTTATTATTTTTTTGTTTTTATTTTATTTATTTTATTTTATTCAAGGTTAAGGTTTTCACAGCAAATAACCCTTCCCCACACGGGCCACCATTATAGATATGGAAAAAATAGGTCCTGCTCCAACCAGTAGCCTAAACACAACCTAGGCTATGTTGAAGATGGAAGACCTAGGCCAAAGATGAACCAGCCTAACTATTTGTCCATAAACAGGACTTCCATACTCTTTTGTTAAACAATTACAGCTGAAATGTCAGCTTATTTAACCTAAATTTAATAACCGAAGGGAAATTTATGAACTTCTTACCTTGAAACTGTTATGAATTTTATCTCTTGACACCACTAAAACATTTTTATTCCGGCTTTTTCCGTCGCTGTTCTTATGCTTAATCAGCTTATGCTTATTCAGCTTCTCGCCCTGTTATTCTGCTTATCCCGATCTTTTTCTTCTTCTTCTTAAAACCGTGTTGCTATTTCTAGCCATGGGATCTTTTTTTCTTTTCATCCCATATTTGTTTCTTCGTTGGTGTCTTTTTAATTTTTCTCAGCAAGAGTTCATGTTCTCCTTCTGAGTTATTTTTCATTATTATTATTTATTTTAATGTCAATATGGCTTATCCAAGATTAGGTGGGTCTTCCATTTCGGTACTCCCAAATTTTCCATAAGGTCATCCATAAGTAATGTCGTTTTTTACGATAGATTAAGTTTAAACTAGTCCTACTCGGTTTAAGCATAAATTTTCCGAAAGTTATATCTAAGAGGAGATCTATCGTGTTTCGCTACATACAGACCTCGAACAGTGAAGACGTGTTTTGCTTTATGTGAACCCCTCATAAACATGGCGGTATCAGAAGAGCATATGAGGCATATAATGCTTTACGAGTTCAAAAAAGGGAATAGTGTTACTGAAGCAACGCGAAACATTCAGGACGTTTATGGCAACGATATTCTGCATGTGAGGAAATGTCAAAGATGGTTTCAAAAGTTTAGGAATGGTGACTGCTGTTTGACAGATGCAGCACGCTCTGGACGCCCTGCTGAGTTTGATGATGACCTGCTGTTAGCCGCACTTGAAGAAGACTGTTCAACAACTGTCGAAGAATTGGCCCAGAAACTCAATTCATCCCGTCCACCATCCATCGACATTTGCAACAACTCGGGAAAGTGCCTAAGTTGGGAAAATGGGTACCACATGAATTGTCGGTCGACAATCTGAGGGTGCGGGTAAACATTAGCACAGCTCTTCATTCCCGTGAACTCCAAGATCCGTTTTTGCACGGTTTAGTGACGTGATGAAAAGTGGATACTGTACCAGAATGTTAAGCGCCGTCGACAGTGGGTTTGTGCCGGAGAACCAGCGACACCACAGCCAAAACCAAATCTTCACCCTCGGAAGGTGTTGCTTAGTGTTTGGTGAGATAAAGGTGGTGTAATACACTTTGAAATCTTACCACACAACCAAACAATCACCGCTCAAGTCTACTGTCAACAACTGGATCGATTGAACACTGCACTAAAAGAAAAGAGACCTTCTTTGGTTAATCGGAAAGGAATCGTGTTCCACCACGACAACGCACGTCCTCATACCGCTCCGATCACTTCTTCCCAAAAATGAGGAGCTTAGGTGGGAAAAACTTCCACATCCTCCATATTCTCCAGACCTTGCGCCTTCAGATTATTATCTCTTCAGGAGTCCGCAAAACTATCTTGACGAGAAACAGTATACTTCTTTAGATGACCTGCACACCAGTCTTTGTACGTTTTTTGCCTCAAAACCGCCTGAATTTTATAAACATGGCATTGAAAAGCTTGTAGGACGTTGGCAGAGTGTCATTGATTCCTATGGAAAATATATACTACACTAGATTAAAAAGTTTCAGTTGAGTTTTATTTGTCCTTCAAATTCCGATCTAAAAAACGACATTACTTATGGGATGACCTGATAGTTTACTAGTCTTATACAGTAACTAGGGGATCGACCTGGCTTTGCCTGGGTGGAAGTTGAACGCTTTTGACTTGTTTGAAGACATTAAAATAAAAAAGCAAAGCAGGTTGTAAAATGTTCTTGTATTTTCTTGACTTTCTACATAGCTTTTACAAACAAAACCATTCCAGAATGTTAAAGAAAATTCTAGAAAGTTCAGAGGAAAAAGCGGAAAAAAGCAAAAACATTCTGAAAATTCCATAAACGGCCTCCAGTAACCTTGTGAAGGCCATCTGACTTCATCCGAACCCATATATATATATATATATATTGTTTCTACCTCCTGGTGTACGGACGTTTTGTTTCCACTCTGTGTAATATCGAAATAACTAGTGTTTATAAGTTCAGCGGTAAATTCTACCTTATACCAGTGTGTGTGTATGTTAAACATCAGTGAATTCGCGATAATAATTTAAGTGAAAAAAGGTGGCATATAGCAGGCACAAAGAAAATGAACATCAATTGAAACATAAACTGAAAATAACTCGAACGGAAAAACAGCCCCTGAGATTTTTACATTAGCCCTATAGAGGGGAAGAAGGTCAGAGAAAATTCGGAAGAGCCATAAAACAGGAAGGTCAAGTTTTAGAGACGAAATTTGAGAAGTGAGAAGAAAAGAGGCAAAATAAAGGAAATAATAAAGAGTAAATGAAAGAATAAAGGAATAAAGAAAGAATAATGAAAGAATAGCAAAAAATACGAAGAAGTGTATAAACTGCAGTAAATTCAGAAAGCTGAATAGAGCTGGATTATGTTTAATGAAATGCGCTGCGCACCAGCTCTGCGATCCCAAAAATGAAGCAGACTAGACCACGGGCTTAAAATGCATTCTGTGCAATACTTTAAACATTACGAATGCATGAATCAAGGTAAAAAAGACAGGAAAGTGATAAATAGAATAACTAACAAAATCATAGGCTTTTATGGCTTCCTGTGCATCAAGTGCATGGAAAGAAATAAGATTATAGTACAGAGAGCAATGCAAATGGGTAATACATATTTACCGACAGATGACCAGGAAACACCGACACAACCGAACACGAGGCGCAGGACAACACAATACAGGAACGCACACTACAGGGAGATGCAAACGTAGCCTCAGAGGATGAAATACCTCCTGCTAAAGAGAGATATAACAGGAACACAAAGGAGAAAGAGAAAGATACGAGGAACACTAATTAAAACTCACCGAAGACAAAAAACACTGAGAAGGGAAGAACTGATGCAAAGAGACTCAAACTAGAGAGGAAACTTAGCGAAATAGAATTGGGCCTAAAGCAAACATTCATACATAAAACAAACGAGGAGGAAAACAAGGTAGCATAAAACATAAAAAATAACCCAAAATACTTGTTGTTGTTGTTGTTTAGCCGATCAGCCCACCCTGATCGAGCAAGCCGGCGGCACGCAGGTAACCGATCGCCCTCTCCGGAGTCGACCAGAGGTTCAGCGCACTAGTGATGTTGTGTTGTGTTCTATGTTGTGCTAGAGCGGTACAGTCTGTCATAATGTGTTCAATTGTTTGTGGTGTGTCCTGGCATAGGTGGCAGGTGTCGTCTGTGGAGTTGTCCAGTCTGTGTTTATATGTCTGTAAAATACTACTTCTACACGTTTGCGAAAAGGAAAATGCAGTGTAAGGAGAGTATTGGTCCGTTGATAGACGGGGAGGCCAAATACACAAATGACCCGAAAAAAATAAGCGAACTGCTTAGGGAACAAATTAACTCTCTGTTTAGCACCCCTAACTAAGTCCGAGATCGAAGTGGAAAACCCAGACGAATTTTTCGACATAGATACAAATCACCCAAGAACAAATTCCAGCACAAACCTATTAATGGACTTCGAGTTCATGGAAGAAGATGTAATTAAGGCTTTATCACAGATGCGAGACAATTCAGCGCCAGGGCCAGACACATGGAGTGCCACGTTTCTGAAGAAATGTAAAGAGAGTATTGCCAAACCGCTATACTTACTATGGAGGAAATCACTCGACACAGGACAAATTCTACTCCCCTTAAAGAACGCGAACATTGCCCCCCTATTTAAAGGTGGTAACAGAGCAATCCCCCAAGAATTATCGGCCAGTGGCTCTCACCTTGCACCTTATAAAGTGCTTTGAACGTATAATTAGAGACAAAACTAACTAATACCTACAAGAAAAAGACTTATACAACCCAAATCAACATGGCTTCAGGGCTGGAAGATCATACCTATCACAACTACTAGACCACCAGGAGAAAATATTGGAAACATTGTGTCGAGGACAAAACATAGATGTAATATATACGGACTTTGCTAAAGCCTTCGATAAATGTGACCATGGAATCATAGGACACAAACTTAAGAATACAGAAATTATTGGAAAGCTAGGAAGATGGATATTTAATTTCTTGACGCAAAGAACACAAAGAGTGGTGGTAAACGGAGTTAAATCGGAAGTCGTATTAGCTCCCTTGCTGTTCATAATAATGATTGCAGATAGTGATGCAGATATTAAGGTCAGTATTGTATCATGTTTCGCAGATGACAAAGATATGTAAGGAAATATTGAACGAAGGGGACATAAGAAAATTACAAAACGACATTGAAACATTATTTCAGTGGGCAGAAGACAACAATATGAAGTTCAACGAAGAAAAATTCCAACTTTTAAGATATGGTAATAACAAGGAGCTGCAGAATAAAAGGTACAAAACTCTGCAAGACAAACAGATAACACCAAATCTACAAGTCAGGGATCTGGAAGTAATAATGTTGTCGGATACAGAATTCAGAGAGCACTACAACATCAAAATTACAACGGCTAGAAAAATAATGGGAATCATCTGGAGGAACTTCGGCAGCAGAAAAGCAAACATCATGCTCAAATTATGGAAGAACCTAGTCCTACCAATAATTGAGTATTGCTCAATACTCAGTTACTACTCACAAACCCACACAGAAAACAAGACATTGCGAACATCGAAGCTATACAAAGGACTTTTACGTCTAAGATAGAAGAAAAGGAAGGGGAAGATTACTGGTCTCCACTACAATCCCTGAAACTCTACTCTCTCGAAAGAAAGCGAGAGCGGTACACAATAATATACATATGAAAATACTTGAGGGCTTTGTCCCTAACCTTAGAAATGAAATAGAAACAAACCGGAATGAGAGAAGAGGCAGATTTTGTACAATCCCAGCTGCTGTGGGACAGGGGGTCATGAAAACGAGGAGGGAAAATGCCCTCAGAATACGAGGCCCAAAGCTTTTCACTGCCCTACCGAGAGAAGTAAGGAATCTTCAGCACACCGACCTGAATAACTTCAAGAACCAGCTGGACAAATTCCTGTGCAAAGTCCCTGACCAGCCATGCGTGGCTAGCTACGAGGGCAGGAGATCAGACAGCAATTCCCTCCTTCATCAAATCCCGCAAATGAGGTGGGATGTTGCGGAGGGGTCGACCGCAGATCGATCCTGAACCGTCGTTCGAACTCACACAAAGTCCGATATACCTTATGAACCTTATGTTGTTTCGTGCGTTGGTCTCTCTTCACACGGAGGTCAAGCTGGTGGCCCCAATTCTACAAACATATATATATGCGGCCTCAGTTATATATATATATATATATATATATATATATATATATATATATATATATGCGGCATCAGTTACATATATATATATATAATGCACTAAAATCACAAAATAACACGTGATCTTATTAATAAGCAAACAACAACAGGGAAAAGGAAATAAAGTCCGAGCGCTTTCGTGATATATTCACATTATCAAGGAGGAACAGAAAATATTTTCTGTTCCTCCTTGATAATGTGAATATAAGAAACTTATCACGAAAGCGCTCGGACTTTGTGTTCCTTTTACCTGTGGTTGTTTGCTTATATTTATATATATATATATATATATATATATATATGAAAAGAAGGATCAACACAACGGCAAACATTTTCATTTATTTGTACATCAGACGTTTCGACAAATCTTTTGTCATCATCAGTGAGTTAAGTCTTAAAACCTTAAAACAAAATTGAAAAGTGAAAGTTACATCAATACAATATTAAAACCATTAAAATTAAAACCTTAAAGCAAAATGAAAATTGCATCAATACAAAATTAAAATCATTTAAATTTCATCACTATAAAAACTAAAATTAAATTAAATTTCATCACTATAAAAACTAAAATTAAATTACCTCAATAGGTAAATACACAATGTTTACATCCACCTCCATACTTGGCAAAGTCTAACGGAACACTAGATGGTCAGAGGATTAGAAAGGGTATGTCTGTGAAAAACGGTTGGTTAGTCAAAAGAGTCGTAATTTGTAGGATGAGCTATTATTATTAAGGGAGGGTTTGTTTCTATAGATGTACAAAGATTCTAAAATTCGGAGTTCTGTAAGGTTATTGGATCTAGTTAAAATTTCAAACTGAGTTTTGTGAAGGGGATGGTCGTTTTCATTACTGTGGTTTCTAATTGCGGATTGTGGAGGGCTACTGAGGGGACGGTTGGTACGGACTGACAAGCCCAAATGTTGAGAAAGGCGCACCTCCAGTTGGAGTTGAGTGCTGCCAATATACGCAGCCTTACAGCTGTCGCACGTGTATTTGTAAACAACATTGGGGCATACAGTTTTGGGGAATTCATCTTTGAACTTTAAAAAATTTGATAATTTAAGGGGTTGACGAAGGCGAATCTAAAATTTATTTGGGGATAACTAGACTTGAGTAGTTTGGACAATTCACCTCGAATACGCAATGATAAATAACCATAAAAAGGTAATTTAATATATCTGGTTTCTTTTTGTACTGTAGTTACGGGGAGTTTAGTATCAAAAGTGTTATTTAAAAATTTCTTTAATTGGTTATCGAATAGATGAGAAGGGTAGTAATTGTTAATAAAGTACTGTTTTAAAAATTTAAATTCTTCGTTTAACGAAAAGTAATCCGAACAAATACGGTAACTTCTTGTTAATAATGTTACTATAGCACTAATCTTATATTTATAAAACATACAACTTAAATAATTGGTTCCCAAGCCAGTAAAAGTTTGTTTCCGAAATAGTGAAGTATGGAACTTATTATGGGCCCGTTTAACTAAAACATCCAGGAAAGGTAAACTCAGTTTGAAATTTTAACTAGATCCAATAACCTTACAGAACTCCGAATTTTAGAATCTTTGTACATCTATAGAAACAAACCCTCCCTTAATAATAATAGCTCATCCTACAAATTACGACTCTTTTGACTAACCAACCGTTTTTCACAGACATACCCTTTCTAATCCTCTGACCATCTAGTGTTCCGTTAGACTTTGCCAAGTATGGAGGTGGATGTAAACATTGTGTATTTACTATTGAGGTAATTTAATTTTAGTTTTTATAGTGATGAAATTTAATTTAATTTTAGTTTTTATAGTGATGAAATTTAAATGATTTTAATTTTGTATTGATGCAATTTTCATTTGCTTTAAGGTTTTAATTTTAATGGTTTTAATATTGTATTGATGTAACTTTCACTTTTCAATTTTGTGTTAAGGTTTTAAGACTTAACTCACTGATGATGACAAAAGATTTGTCGAAACGTCTGATGTACAAATAAATGAAAATGTTTGCCGTTGTGTTGATCCTTCTTTTCATCTGTAAGCTCCGGTTCCTAAGGAGAAGTCAATAGCTTTGATATATATATATATATATATATATATATATATATATATATATATCCTCCTAAGCGGGGAAACGGCAAAACGGCCTCCAGCGGCCTCAGAAATTTTTGTCTAATTAAAAGAAAGAAATTTTTTTGTCTAATTGAAAAAAAATTAAATTTTTGTCTAATTAAAAAAATTAAAATTTGTCTAATTAAAAAATTTAATTTTTGTATAATTAAAAATTTTAATTTTTGTCTAATTAAAAAAATTAAAATTTTTGTCTAATTAAAAAAAATTCACATGCACATGTAGTTATATGATGTTTTAATTAAAAGCTGAAATAAATTCATACTAAACTTCACACACCTTAACTGGAACATGCGTATTCTTTTTATATATGGTTCCAAATTCGAAGTTTCCTGAAGCGATTTTTAGCATCGAAAGTAGTCCTGATGGAAATATCCCTTGTAAGAGCCACCAGTAGAAGGAGACTGCGATATATCCACTGTTCCTTCATCGTCAGCCACAAAGTGTCCATTTGAGTGAAGCTAAATATGTACCGAATAAGTATTTTGCAAAATATATTTGCATATAATTAATGAGTTATACAGATTTACTGTACAGTCAAAATTATAGGGTCTGTTTGTTTAAGCAAATGATATACAAGGTAAATACAAACTTTTAGTTTCATAAAAACATATATGTTACAATGAACTGTTTGCACACAACTTCGTAACAAAAAATATCTTGAAACAATTAGACAAAACCATTGCAAGCATACTGTAGATTAGACTCTACACTTACCAGTTTTCCTCTATCTTCAAATGTCTCGGCTTTCAGTGTGATCGGCCGTGAAGGTTCAAGTCCTTCTACACGAATGTTAGTCGGGGCGTCATAGAGACACACTCTCGGGTTGACAAGAAGACGTGGTATCGTCCGACTTCAATGGGAAAGTTTGATGACAGAAGCGGAGGTTGAGTTGTCTTGGTAAAATAAATTGTTTTGTAGACAAAAATAATTTACCAAGGTTTCTTTTACGAATCATTATCTGTTGTTTAAATATTAACAATCTCTTTCAGTATTCGATACAAATAACTTTATGATTTAAATTATTGCTTCTCGCGTTTCTTTTCACTTTTCGATTTTATATATAGAGAGAGAGAGAGAGATCCAAAATCCTGAAACACTGTAATCCAAACAGCACCGCACGCAGTTTGAGATTTAAACGCCTGCGACCACCCTGGTAAAACAAACTTCTGACAAGTATATGTTTATGCATTATATGAATTTCACCGTAATCTTAAAATAATATGTTCTACTTAAGATACCTGGAAATCAGAGGAAAAATTTTTAAGTGCAATTTGACTAATAAGTTTATTTAGCTCTTGATTTGATATACTTGCAAAAGACTTGTTATCTGAGGATAAACTACAAGAATCAATACCATCACAATCATTTTCTTATAGGTCAGACATTTCGGAAGCAATGTCTTCCACCCTTAAACTACATTAACATTCACTCCAATACTAAACACATTAAAGCGGTATAGAAATTCAGCTAAAAAGTCTTTTTTAATGATTTTTTAGCTGAAAAATGTAAAAAGTAAAAATTATTAAAACTAAAATTAAAGTTGGTAAAAAAGGCCAAAGAAAAGAAAACTGTATTATAGCTAAAGAAAATTTAATAGAAAAAAGAGAAACATCATTAATTTGAAATTCTAATTCAAAATATTACTTGAGTTTGGAATCTGACATTAAAAATGGAAAGTAATTGTAAAGTCTAAATTTGTATTAAAATAAAAGTAAAATGAGTGACTGAAATTGAGAACAAATTGATAAAACACTGATAAATATTAAATTTCGGGGACATTAATGCTTTGGACCCCTGATTGGCTGAAAGTCAGTGACGTAGGCAGTAACTAACCAACCTAGAACGACCACCTAACCTATTGAACTAACTTGGATGTCACCCTAATTGGCCCGAAGTATGAAACTGGGAGATCACTGAAATCTCATATACCCCAAACTTAATACTAGCCAAAAACAATATTACCTTACAAAGTTCAAACTAAAGAAAACATATGTATTTAATTAAAAATAGGCCTAGTCTTTTGTAACAAATATACAAAGTCTATAATCAAATTAAAGTTTATCTCATTTGGACCAAAAATTTGCCGAAAACATGCGTTGCTCGTGTTCTCGCACGGCAAAAAGTTGATATGAAGTTTTAATGAGCTCAACCCACGCAAATGCTGCACGAGGAGGTGATGTTGAAAAATAAATGGTTCGTCTCCATACAGTTTTCTGCAGACTCTAGCATGAAGTATTCTAAGATTTCTTGATAAACTTGACTATTGACAGTTTCTATTTACCCAGCAGTATGGCGAAACAGGCATATGTACGGTGGTTCTATGAAAAGAAGGGAAAGAAAACACCTGCAGCCCCTTTCACAAATTCTGGAGAGGGTAATTATGGAGACATTCATACCTCGTACTATGGAGGAAAATCCAGCTTGGGTCTAGTGCTGTACCTGCTGTACCTGGTATAGATGGAATTCAAACATGTAGAGAATGTGCTTTCTCAAGAGATTGATGGCAGAACCCTTGTATCTTCCTAATATAACATTCAAAGTAATCTCTTATAACTGTAGAGGCCTAAACTTAAGCAATAACGGCAAAACACAGGTGGATCATAATTAATAAACTGTGAGCGAATGTTGATATTCTCTGTCTGCAGGAACATAAATTTGGAAAGAGGATTTAAAGGACTGAATAGTCTGTCCAGTGATTTTCATGGGATAGGGGAGGCCACCAGAGATAAACATGGTCTACTTGCAGGCCAACCACGTAGTGGGGTAGCTATCCTATGAGGTTAAGATATGGGAAAATATTAGTGAATTCAAACTTGGTTTAAACCGGCTAACTGGAATAGAATTTGTGTTGGCAATAAAAATATTGTCATTCTTTTCAGGCAGGTGATGATGAAGATCACCTCATTAAATTGGGCAGGTAAGCAGTATTACTGGTGAGTTGGCTACAACATTATTGGTGATCTTAATGTTAATGTGCTAATGACAATTCTTTGCTCAGAAACACTTAAAAGCCTTCTGTGAAGATATAAACTTAACCTTTCATCATGTTAGTCTTCCTGGTGATAGCTTTACTTATGTTGGGCACATTGTATATGCACACCTGATGCAAAATAAGGCATTCTGAATATGGCAGTTTGTACTCCTATACCAGTTCTGATTAATTATAATTATGCCCTCTCAACTGAGTTTGACAGTGATTGTTTTCCAGTGCTTGTCACAGGTAAATGATACACATAAAGTGAAGTTAGACTGGTCGAGGGTGACGATGAGGGCAAACGACAGTACTGTATCAGTGATGGAAATGGGTTTTAAGAAACTATGTACACGCTTTGGAAAAGGAACACACACACACACACACACACAATATATAATATATATATATATATATATATATATATATAATATAAAAGAAATGATTTTGCAACCCTGATTTTCGTCCTACCATTACTGATGCTCCATCATTTACACCTGCAAATTGAGAAGTAGGTACATGCCGTATACCAGCGTGTTCCCCCACCCCAATTTCCATTACTGACTGTAATAAGTCTGATGTATTGCTAAATAATATATGTATCCTTAATCAGGGCCGCCGAGAGGCGGGGAAGCCTGGTTAAATCCCTGGAGCCTGGAAAGAGGGGGGATAAAATCTAAAAATATTAATAAAGCAATTGATTAAATAACAGAGGAAATATAATTAATGAACATACATTTTATAGAGATTATCATACTGTATGTTTTGAATAGTGACTTGGATATATAATCAATTTGCTTGTTATGTACACAAAAACCATTCATAATAAAATACTGAGTAAACAGGGGGGGCCCATATACCAATCCTTCCTCGGGCCCGTGGCAGCTCTCGCCGGCCCCGTCCTTAATTAATGATACTTTAGTTTGTCAGGATGCAGAATTCAAAGAATGGACAAGGTTGGATAGATATTTCAGTAGCATTAATTTGCACTGAAGGATGCGTAAAATAGGGATGTGTTTTTTATTTACTTTCAGGAGTAGCCTGATTTTCCTTTTATTTTTTAAATGTAGAAGGTGGTGCTGATTGGGTCTGGTTGCGGACCACTGGGAGTTCTCAGATGACGCCTCATTTTAAGGGACGGAAGCTTGATGGGAATTCTCAAGAGTCAAAATCTCCGAAGAACTATCCAGCAAACACATTACGTAAGTACAACGTTGTACCCTGGTTGAATCTTGGTCATGTCAGAAATTGACGTTGTACTGGCGTAGTCACAACATAAAACTTAAACGTTATATTGTAACGTTGATACAACGTTGCATACACGTGAAGTTCAAGTAAACTTCTGACGTAGCATAGACGTTGTCTGCACCTAAGGTTTTACATCCATAGCATATAGTTTCGTATTACATTTTTCTTTGTTACCAAACTGTAACGGAGTTACACACGGCATACTACTATTTCAAATAGGACACTTTTATTGGACCAAATTCTATCCTAGAGACATTGAGACAACGTTGTATCTACGTAAAGTTTACGTAACATCACAACGTTATGAAAAGGGTAAACGAGAGCAACACAAATTTACGTTGTATCTACGTCATAGTGCTAAAGTGCAACCTTGTGATAACGATGTATCTACGTAAAATTGTTAGCTTGGTAATTAAGTTTAAAGGATGGTATTAGTATTCTGTATATAGATAACAGTATGTCAATGTGAGAACGCTCGATTGGAAGGCAAAACCTCCAAATGACCCTGCAAAGCAAGGTCATAAGTAGGCTGACCATACGTACCGTTTGAACGGGACAGTACCGTTTTGTATGGGTTTTGTATGGGTTCTGTCACTGAAGAATAATTGTAAGCTCAATATGTTTATGTACTTACTTATCATGAATACAGAATATTACATAACCCCCGTCCCTTTTTTGTCTCAAGGAAATATGGTCAGCCTAGTCATAAGGGAAGTTATTTGGGGATGGTGATGCAGAGCTGTAATAGGGGGTGGGGAGATACGCAGCCATACGGCGTATCCCCACCTTAAAATTTAAGGCATGCCGTATAGCTAAGAGTAGAACCCTAGCCATACGCAGGTATACGGTGTATGGGCAAATATCTTCACCTCAGGTCACGAAAAAGGTCACCAAAATGGCCATTTTCAGTCACTGCAACGATTTTAAACCCATTTCCCATTATCTAATCGTCATAAATCATACATCATTCGATTCAGCGTAATCGTTTTGGCAACACAAACAACTTTCAGAAGTGCATTTAAGATATCTTGACCTCAGATCACGAAAAGGGCACCAAAATGGCCATTTTGGTGACCCCTCCCCTTCCCTCGCTGACCGATAGTGAGCCAGCTACAGAAAGTTTCACATTTTTATACGGAAGTAGTGACGTCCCCTTTTTTTAGTAAATGTAGGAGGCGTTGTTCTGATCTGGTTTACGAGTTCTCAGATGATAAGGTTGATGGGAATTCTTGGGAATTAAAACTTCGAATAGACAGCCTCAGGTAAGCTACTTAGCTAGAATAGAACTTTAATTGTAAATAGTGCGTAACAAGATTTCGTACAAAAAAAAAAAAAAAAATTTTTTTAAATACATGTACACTGTCGGGAAAATTCTTAAATTAAAGGTGCTAGCCAGCTGGAAATGCCTTTGAATCAGTGCTTCCTTATCTAAGTAATTCCGATGCGAAGGACACCATATAAATTGTGATAAATCTTTTTTCTTGAAAAAGAAGGGAAATCACATACTTGAAGTACACCATCATGAGAATTTTTAAACTGGGGTGTGCTGACCAGCTGAAGGTGCCTCTGGATCAGTGCTACTTTTTTGAAGTATTTCAGTAATTCCAGAGCGAAGGATGGCAATGTAAATAATTAATTTTTAAAAGCAAGTCTTTTCTATCAGCACGAGGGCCTTGGCATTCATCGAAGAAATGAGGACTTCCGACTTCTTGTATATAATAAATAAAAAAAATTTCAAAAAAAGAACTCGTTAAAAAAAATTGCGCGGTGTAAATTAAATTAAATAGTTTAGCGTTTCATGCTGTCCCCTATTTTCCATTACCCTCTAATGCGTAATTGGGTACACGAGAAGTTTACGCATGGTGTTAATGAACTCTGAAGCTATTCTCTTTATTATACTTTTCCTACTTTCGTATAAATATTCTTTCACAACAATTTCCAATTTCCTGTCAGAGGAGGGAGAGCCTTGCCTGTTCTACACTTTACTACTAATGCGACTATTCCTGTGTGAAAGCTTTGTGTGTCTGCAAGTGTAAGCATGGTATTAGTTTCAGTATTCTTTTTTTCATTGCTTTTTCTATTTTTTTCTCCAGTTCCTTCTTGAGTTAGCCAACAACGAATCTTAGGATCTTTGTTAATCTCTCTCTCTCTCTTGGGCGGGAACGGCGCACTTAAGGAAGGAGGTAGAGAAGGTGCGCGTGGCTAGTCGGAGGACTGCGATCGTTGTCCACGCTGGTGGCAATGACCTGTTCCTCAAAGGCGGTGGGGTAGGTCTTACAGAAGGGATCATCACCGAGATCATGTCTCTCGCGGATGATCTAAAACTGAAGACAGACAGGGAATGTTAATGGGTATTTTACGCGAATGAATGCCAGTGACCACGCGCTCAGTAAGGTCATTGGCATCAACGAGAGGGTGCAAGACTTGTGCGTCCCGCTGGGCGTGAGGTTTATTGACCCCTTCGACGCATTTTCGTAGGTGGGACCTTTACCAGAGGGAAGGTGTCCACCTCAATAACAAGGGTAAAAGTGTGCTAGGCGCGCTGCTCGACCGGCACCTATACAGAATGGTGAGGTCGAGTCCGGGAAAAGATGATGGGCCCCAACCGGGGAGGGATGATGATGAGCCGGTGGCGGACGTACCTTCAACTGAAGGGTGCGACCAGGTACAGGTGGGTGACCCTCCTTCCACGTTGGAGGGGGCTCAGGCTCCTGCGGAAGTTGCACCCTCGTTAGTGAGGGGCTCTTCAACTCCCGACAGCTCTGGGCTGTTCGGGAAACGGGTCGTGCTAGGGGGCGGTCAGAATAGGGAAGGCTCCCTCCATGCAATGCTTTTTAATGCTAGGTCGATTAGGAACAAGTTTTGCGAGCTACGG
Source organism: Bathynomus jamesi (assembly GCA_023014485.1). Taxonomy (NCBI): domain Eukaryota; kingdom Metazoa; phylum Arthropoda; class Malacostraca; order Isopoda; family Cirolanidae; genus Bathynomus; species Bathynomus jamesi. The sequence continues at coordinate 330,502 of JAJOZX010001560.1, forward strand.
GCGCTCTTAGCATCAGAATACCAGGATATCGTTGCTATCACCGAGACCTGGATTCATACTGATCATAGGGACTACGTTGGGGAGTTCGAAATTCCCGGGTATAGAATGTTTCACAAAGACCGCACCCTTCGGGAGGGGGTGGGTACTAATATACGTCAGGGACACGTTGAGTCCGGTTGACTGCCAGTTCCGGTCGGAACGGGAGCTGCTTGGCGTCGATCTGAATGTGGGAGGGACGAGCTATAGGTTAATCTTGGTGTACAGACCTCCGCATCTCCTCCTCGAGGAGGATACAGCCCTGTTACACCGAACTCAGTAGCCTGCTAGGGGATAGGGTGTGTGTAGTTTAGGAGACTTCAACTGTCGCGGCATAAAGTGGGAAGACAGAGACTGCTGATGCTGAAGGGAGGAGGCTAGTTGACTTGCTGATGAGAACTTCCTCATCAGTGGGTCAATGAGCCTACACGAGGCGAAAGCGTTCTAGATAGTATTCACGACCGAAGACAACCTCGTCACTGGCCTCACAGTTGACGAATCGTGGGCGGGAGTGATCAAGGTCTGATTAGGTTCCGTGTGTGCGTCCCTCGGGTGAAGCGTAGTAACTCGAGAGGCAGTAAGCTCGATCTCCGGGGGGCGGACTTTGTTAGCCTCCGGGATAGCGTAGGTGAGATGGGGTTAGAGGTCGGCGGCGATGTTGAGGGAGTGTGGAGTGCATTCCGGGACGAGTTTATGGTGCTGCAGTCTGCTGCCATACCCTCAAAACCGGTCACCCCTGCTTCAACGCAGCCTAAGTGGTTCAATCGTGACATCGCTTCGGCTATCCGAAATAGGAAAGTAGCTTATAGGAGGGCGACGGCCAATCGTTCCCATGAGAACACTGAAGCGTATGTCCGCCTGCGTAGGGAAGTGAAGGCGAAGGTTAGACTAGCGAAACGTAACGAAGAACTACGGGTGGCAAGCCTCTGCAAGGGGAACCCTAAGGAGTTCTTCAGTTATGTTAATAGTAGAAAACCCATTAGAAGCGGCGTTCTGCGGACCTCTGACGCAGACATCGCCAGTGCTTAATGAGTACTTTGCGGGAGTGTTCACCAGGGAGGACACCCGCATCATCCCCGAGCCGGGCGTGAGGCACGAAGGTGCTAGCCTGGATAGTGTTCGATGTACCGCGACAGTCGTTGCCGATAGAATAGACAAACTGAGCGCGTTTAAGGCTCCTGGGCCAGACCAGTTTCTCCCCAGTGTTGCGGGAGATGCGCGACCAGGTGGCTCCCCACCTGGCTACAGTCTTCAACAAATCGTTAGAGACGGGCCAGGTGCCTGGTGACTGGAGGGAAGCCAACGTGACCCCTATCTTTAAGAAAGGGGATCACGAAAGTCCAGGGAACTATCGTCCCATTAGTCTCACTTCAGTTGAGGTAAATTATTAGAGGGGATAATAGCGGATAGGATCGTTGACCACTTGGATTCCTACAAGCTGCTTGGGGACTCCCAACATGGGTTTAGACGGCATAGGTCGTGTCTCACCAACTTACTCGAGTTTTTCCACGTCATGTTGAGTGAGTATGATAAGAGTAGGGCGATTGATATACTTTATCTCGACTTTCAGAAGGCCTTTGATAAGGTACCTCACCGCCGGCTAATGGCGAAAGTCCGCGCGCTGGGTATCGGTGGGGAATTAGGTAGGTGGATTGAAAACTGGCTGAAGAATAGGCGGCAGAGGGTTGTAATTAAAGGGGTTAGTTCGGGTTGGGCCTCGGTCACTAGTGGGGTTCCTCAGGGTTCCGTTTTGGGGACACTGTTGTTTATCATTTACATAAATGATATCGACGGTGGCATCGTCAGTCGGATCGCCAAATTCGCTGATGACACCAAGCTTGGGGCCAATGTTGGGACGCCCGAAGCGATCGAGGAACTGCGTGCGGACCTAGGTAGGATAGGAGAGTGGTCCGAAAAATGGCAAATGCCGTTTAACTTGGGTAAATGCAAAGTGATGCACATTGGCTATGCCAATCACAAGTCGGACTACTCGATGTTGGGGAGTAATATCGAGGCGACTGATTTGGAAAAGGACTTGGGTGTGCTAATTAGCAGTGACCTTAAGTTTACGAAACAGTGTGTAGAGGTGGAAAAGAAAGCCCAGAAGCTGTTGGGTTATATCAGGAGGCAATTTCAGTTTCGGAACAAGGAGGTTGTGCTCTCTCTGTACAATTCCCTGGTTCGGCCGCACCTGGAGTATGCTGTGCAGTTCTGGTCGCCCACTCTCAGGAAAGATATTGAGAGGCTGGAGCGAGTGCAGGCGAGGGCCACAAAGTTAATCCCTTCCGTTAGGCATATGGGCTACAATCGACGGTTACGCGTCCTGAACTTGTTTTCGCTGGAAACTCAGAGGCCGCGCGGTCAGCTCATCGAGGTTTTCAAGTTCTTACACGGGTTCAACGATGTCGATTTTCGTAGCATGTTTAGCTTAAATGATAACCCAACTCGCAACAATGGTTGGAAGTTGGATTTGAAACGGTTTAGGACTAGTGTGTGTGGGAATTACTTTACGTATAAGATCTGTGACACGTGGAACAGTTTACCTTCAGAAGTTGTGAACAGTTCTTCTGTGGATCATTTCAAGAAAAGGTTAGACCAAATCTTGCACACTATTTGAGTGTGTAGAAAATTTTCCCTGGCACCCGTTGCCATTGGTACCTCCTCGGTATGGGCCGCAAGGCCTTTTGAGGTACTTCTTTTCCTTGTAACTCCTTATAACTCTCTCTCTCTCTCTCTCTCTCTATATATATATATATATATATATATATATACTGTGTATATACATATATATATATACACAGTATATATATATTTTTAAATATATATTTATTTAATCGTCGACGCATTCATAGTTTAAGTGGAAGTATAAAGAGTTAAAGATCTTTTTTACATAGAGCACCATTCCGCCAATTTCAGGGTACGAGCAGCTCGCAGAAGCATTGCCAAGTATATAGAGGTTAAAGTGTCGACGAGGCACGTACGTAGTTCAAGCAACGATGCTCTGTGTTAGTTTTGTCCAAAGAACATCCATATCGGTATTCAATTTATTGCAATTTTCGTTAATTTGTATTGCCGACACCCCACGTTATTACCAGTCGTGGTGTATGATTCTTCAGGAACAAGATGTATTGCAAGTTTGTGTTTGCTTTCTAAGGCAGCACAAATTTACCGGTTTCAATTACAGTCACACTCGCACTATCTCAGGTTTCCCGTACACAAACTGGACCAAAAGCCACAAGTGTGTGCGTGTGTGTAATCACAGAGTCCCGTTGTATTCCAACATTAATATACCGTAACTAGTAAAATCCCTATGATACACAATTTTAAATAATTTGGATCTCTTATACATGTGAAAATAGGTTAAGGAAAGGTTCCTGCTCAGAATTAGAGTCCTAACCTGGTAACAAAGACAATAATCGCGGAATTACTGGCTCTCCTTTTGACTGTACATACCTCAAAATTAGATTTACAGAGAGCCCATTTGATACTTCGACTCTAATGATTTAGGAGTTTTACTTTTCATGGTGTACAGAAGTTTGTTATTAATCCAGTTATACTTTTTCTAAGTTCATGCCACTCATCTTTCATTAGCCAAGCAACACCCTGCTTCCCTTTATACCAAATTTCACACGTTTCATTATTTCCACTTCACTTCATCCCAGTATGTTCAATTTACTTCCAACCTGGCCGATTCGACAAACTTCCAGTTCGACCAGAGTGCAGTCTTACATTTGTTGAATCCATTTTACGTTCTTTCTCCAACAGAGGACACTGAGACAGGGGTGCAAATCCCACAAAGCGGAAAATATAAAACTCCTTCAAAAGGAACCCCAATTGCGGTAAAAAATATTAGGTGTATCCGCTCTCTAGAGCAGTGGTCTCCAAACTTTTTGATCACGCACCCTTTAATCAGCAAAAATAAATAACACGCACCCCTAATGAACAATATATTATATATATATTATATATATTTCACCCCATTTAAAGAGATTCCTCTGCCGAGCGGTGCCCCCCATAGTACTGTGAGGTATTGAAAAACTCATGATCTTCACTTGCCCACAAACACCTTTAAATGGAGACCCAAAATGGGTGCACACACATTTCTACATTACTGTACAGTCTTTACAGCCACACCTACACTTTTCCTCCTAAGTATATATTGTAATGTATATGGTTGTAAATTGTGACTTGGTCCGCAATCGATATGGACCGTGACTTATTTTTCGTTGGCAAGGTACTAGTATTGATGGATACCGTAATGAAATTGACTGGATTCTTTGGATCTGATATATTGCATGTCGGTTATAAATAGATATAGAGTGTAACATATTTGTGGATAGTAGTCTATTATGACTTGATCCTCTGGATCCAGAGATTCTATCTTTAGTTTTAAATCGATAATTAATTAGTTTTTAATTGATAATTATTTAGTTTTGCAAAAATTGGTTATTGCGAATGTACAGGCAGTTGTTACATAAATTTCTGATGTTCTTGTTGGTTCGGAACCCACGTAAAATTGTAGGTCCCTCCGCCACCACGGAGGACATACACAATACACAATTACGAACACAGTTAGGTAGACCAGCCATGAGTGGATCCTAGGGTCTTTGTTGGTCTGAAACATTATAACATTATAACTATTATTATTATATATATTAATATATATATATATATATATATATATATATACACAAACTCAGAATGGCCCACGTCGGGTTAGCATCATGAAAAAGAAAAACTATGGTATTTGTCATTTACCATTACTTATTCGGACTATAGTGGATTTAATTTTCCCAGAAGAGGTCCTTGTTCCATGCACGGTCTGTTTAACATATATATATATATATATATATATATATATATATATATACATTTAACTGCAAAGAACACGCAGTATAAATAACGTAAAGAACGACGCTTGTATAGGAGATATTCCGCGCAGGATATATATATATATATATATATATATATATATATATATATATATATATATATATATACTGTATATATAATATATATATATATATCCTTTCATTATTTACTAGTAAGTTAATAGTATACAACAGAAATACGTTAGGGTGAAGATATACTTACCAATATAATTTAATGAGAACAATTTGGCTGTGCTTCATAATTTTTAAAAATCTTGGTTTGACACTTTGTGATACAGCAATTCGAAGGTCCGGTTCCAAGTTCAGTTTATTTTGATTCTTGGTTTTAATACCTATCATAGCAGAAAAAGACACTTCACACAGATATGTAGATCCAAATGGAAGGAGCGCATCGTTCGCTGCGCTTACTAAATCTGGGTACTCATTTTTTAATCCAATCCACCAATTGTGCAGTTTTCTGTTGAAATTCAGTTCGTAAACTTGTATCTTCCCTGATGTCAATCAACTGTTATTTTACAAAATAATGCGGCGATCTCGAATTGTGATATTTAGTTTGCTAAATTTTAATCGCAAGTAAGCGATATCGCGGATACTATCTCGCAAATTCCTAGGAATGACTGTGTGTTAGCGAGTATTTTCTTTCTCGGTCATCATCTTCAAATTCAAAAACTTTCTACGAAAAAAACAATGATAAATCAGAATCATCAAATTTTCTTCGCGCACCCGACTTTGGGGACCACTGCTCTAGAGACCCAATGTAAGAGAGAGAATCGACACTGCAAATTTGAATGCTCCAAAACTCGAAAAATTGATTGAAGCAATAGCAGTTTTCAATCAAATTAATTTTACCCGACAATCAAAAATAAATTCAGAAAAATAATTATACAACATTGTTGCAAACAATTACTTTACTACTTCCAATGGAAGTTTTATAATTTTAAGTTTGTAATACGTAAATTAGTTTCAATCCAATATTTTAGTAACTGAAGATGGAACCTGACTGTTCCGAAACGTTTGAAATAAAATAAAATGTTTGCAACCGCGCTGGTGTTCCTTGTCGTAATTAGCTTACGCTTTCGCAAGCACTCGTCAGTCACCAATATACTCTATATACACATCTTTTTTTTATGCAAGGAGGGGGCAAGGGCGAATGCCAGCAAAAGCGCTCCCCCGCCCCAACTTCATAGAAGAAGAAGAAGAAGAGAGCTAAAAATCAAGGTTTTTTTTTTTTTGAGAAGATTGTAGTGTGGAACAGTGGTGGGCGCGGTACCAAAATTTGGGGGTGCGTTACGCGGTACCTCAGCATGCCCAGTGCGTTACGCAGTACTGCGGTACTTTTTCAGGTCCCCCTGGTGCGTTCCGCGGTACTGCACACAAGAACAACACAAGTAATAGCACATATTTTCAGAAATTGCATATCGGCGATTTCGCACCTGAACTTTCTGCCATAATGGCTAAAAATCGATCTTTGTCACAGAAATGTAACACACGTGCAACGGCTCAAAAGCAAGCACTGCACTGAGGCGTTGTGATAGGATGGCAACGTAACATGTTCTGAACGAAAACTTAACGTGTCTAGAGTTAGGCTGATGCAACACACGCAGCATTCGTCTTACTGTACTCCTGTAATAAAGTTTACTTCAAAAAAAGTGTTAATTTTTTGAAAAGTCGTGTTTGTCGGTACCGCGGAAAGTACCGCGGGAAATTTGAATGCGGTAGCGGTACTGCTGTACTTTCAGCGATCCTTTGCGGTACTGCGTTATGCGGTACCGGTTTGGTAGTGCGGTAGTACCGCAGTAGCGCAAAAAATACCGCAAGTGCCCAGCTTTGGTGTGGAAGACACATGTATATGTACTGAGGAATAGGGAGAGAAGTGTGTTTGAGAGCATGCTGGACTGCTCACAGGGTAGATGAGACAAAGAATAAGATCAGCTGAGGAGGCCAGTGACAGGAGAAACGGTAGCTTCAGCAGTTCCTATCTTCTGTCTGACACCCACCTCGGAGTACTTCCCTGGTCGATTGGTGTCCATAATCTCTTCCTACCTTGGTTAACTTCGTTCTGCTTCCGCCTGAATTGTTTATTCTGACGAAGGTCAAGCTTGTTGCTTCATCTTAACGTGGAATCCGAATCACAACTCACCATGGGCGGTCAGAAATTACAAAGTCGTCGCCCAAATTCGATCTCATGACTTCCCGATCAACAGGCTATCCAGAGTACCCATTTATCTAACAACTAATTTTATTGTATAGAAGGATGAACAGCTGAGTTTACTGCACGCCAACTGCCGTCACCGGGTATCGAACTGGGGCCAGTGGATTCGTAGTCAGCTACGCTAACCAATATACAGGGTCCACCAAAAAAAAAAAACATGCGTCCGTACTTTCCTTTTAAACTCATTAATTTCTTTTAACGGATCTTTCCTGTTTCATTAACTGTTTCCGATTTTATGAAAACAACGTGATATGTACAGTTTTTCACGCTGATTTCAAAATTATAAATCATTTCATCGAGAAATATATAACCAAAAAGTTATAATGTGCAGAAACTAGCAAATGTTTGAAACAGCGTAGGCTATATAAATTTTAAAATAATACGCTAATTCTAAAAATAAGTTTTTTCGAAATGAAAGTAAATTATAGAATACTACAAAAAGTACTAGAACGGTGTAATCACTGCAAGCATAGGCTAGGCTATTTTTTAAACGGTGGCGTTGCGCATCTATTTTGTTCTTCCGCAGTAGTATAGCCGCAAAAGGGGAGAGTGCAGGAATGTTGCAGGTTATTATGTAATGTTGCAAAGGGGGTGGGGGTTGTTGCAAAGGGGGAAGGGGCTGTTGCAAAGGGGGGTTGTTGCAAATGGGGGTGGGGTGGGAAACTTGGAGGCGGCGTTATCCCCCAAGAGAAAGAAAGGAGGAGAGGTGTTCACCTGGCAGGAGCCAAGTGCACATTAAGACTTCCAGCCGAGTTGGCGTTGTTTTATAGGCTCCTAATCAGCCAGTTGGCGTAAATGGCTTGAGTTGCCAGATACCGCGATACCATTGTATACATTATTATAGACTCCTAATCAGCCAGTTGGCTGGTTGTCAGATACCTCTTTTTAGCAGTATTATTGCATACATTATTATTATATACGTCTAATCAGCCAGTTGGCGTAAATGGCTTGAGTTGCCAGATAGCGCCATGTATTCCATTGTATACATTATTATCCTAATCAGCCAGTTGGCTGGTTGTCAGATACCTCTTTTTAGCAGTATTATTGCATACATTATTATTATATACGCCTAATCAGCCAGTTGGCTGTAAATGAGTTGCCAGATAGCGCCATGTATCCGAAGACAGAGTTGCCAGATACCATTGTATACACTATTATAGACTCCTAATCAGCCAGTGGCTTAGAAGGCTTAAATATTGCCAGATACCTGTTGTATACATTATTAGAATACCGGTAGTAGAAGGCATAACAATAAACAACATTGCATCATTCTTTTATTATAAATATATAGAAAATAAATATACATTTGAGGAATATGCGTATAACAGAAATATATACACACAATTATGGATATATATATATATATAAAATAAAATATACATTTCAAATAAATATACATTTGAGGAATATGCGTATAACAGAAATATATACACACAATTATGGATATATATATATACAGTGCCCGCGAAAAGTATCCGATCACTCAAGAAAATACAATATTTTCCCTTGATATTCAGAGACACGTAATTCACTTTCTATTTGTTCTAGCGACATCTGGTAACTTTGAGGTTGCTCGCTGATATGAGAGCTATCCAACGCATTCTCAAATTAGTGTTCTGGTAGCCTTCGTTGCGGGTGGCTGTGTCTCAAATTTGTCAGATTTCACTGTTTGTGTAAATTTCTTGATTTTTTTTTTTTTTACAGAAAGTGGTGTAAATAAAATTTATATATAATGTGTGCTAAAAAAACAACTTAAGAGTGATTGTCGAGGTGCTATTGTTGCTTTGCATGCATGTGGGAAATCACAGAGACCGATAGCTAAGGAATTAAACATATCCCAAAGTACCGTTAATTTATGGGTTTCACGGGCTAAGAACAATGGTGGCCTAACCACGCCAGTCCCTAAAAAACGATCTGGCAGACCGAGAAAAACAAATTCGCGAACAGACAAACTTATGAAACGTTTAGTATTGAAAAACCCAACAATAACTGCGAAAGAAATAAAATTTAATATGAATAATTTGTTATCTGGTGTTTCTGAACGAACTATCCAGGAGCGGCTCCAAAAAGAACTCGGATTACCATCTCGCCATGCTGCTAAGAAACCGTTCATTAATGAAAAAATGCGTAAAAAACGTGTCGCATTTTGTAAAAAATACATTCATTGGACTGTTGATGACTGGAAGAAGGTTTTATTTAGCGATGAGTCGACATTTTTGACATTCAGAAGTTGTCCAAAAAAGGTTCGCCGGCCTATTGGCTCAAATAGGATGGACCCTAAATACACCCTAAAGACAATGAAACACCCTCCAAGTGTGATGGTTTGGGGTTGTTTCGGTTACTATGGGCGTGGAAACTTATATTTTCTTCCGAAGAACACAACTATGAATGGTGCACGGTATTTAGCAATGCTACAGGATAAACTTCCAATGGCAATGGCAATCCAAAGGACAAAAACATACATGCATGATGGTGCACCATGTCACAGGGCCAAAATAGTGACAAAATGGATTACTGACAATAAATTTGATATTTTGGATTGGCCTGGTAATAGTCCAGATCTCAATCCGATAGAAAATCTGTGGCTAATAATAAAAAATAAGGTTGAATGCCACGACACTGGCTCAGTCGAAAAATTACAAGAGGCCATCAAAAAGGTATGGTGCAAGGAAATATCAGTGGAAGTTTGTCAAAACTTGATTAAATCCATGCCAAAACGTCTAGAACAAGTCATCCAAACCAAAGGACAGATGACAAAATACTAATATAAGGTTAGTATACATTTAAACATTGTTTTTTATGTAAAAAATACAAATTTCAAGGGTGATCGGATACTTTTCGCGGGCACTGTATATATATAAAATAAAATATACATTTCATATACATTTCAATATGTACATAACAGAAATATATACACATAATTATATATAAATAAATATACATTTCATATACATTTCAAATACATTTCAATATGTACATAACAGTACAGGAGAAATATACACACACACACACACACAATTATGGTGATATATAAAATAAAATATACATTTCATATACACTTCAATATGTACATAACAGTACAGGAGAAATATCAAGCAAAATATATATATATATATATATATAAACACAAATCAATAGAAATATGCGTATAATCGTCAAGCAAATATATATACAATTCACTTTTTTTTCAAAATACTAAAATCGGTCTTAATCGAGTTTACAATTACATCATTATTGCTCTGCATTACGCAGTCTATGCGGCTTAATAATATTTCACCGCTAAAGTATAGGGAAACCTGTATTCGATATGAATGGCTTTCATATCGTTCAGTACTATTTTGTCCCCACTTTACAACCGGTTGGCAAGTCATCTTTAAATACGTCTAGAATACAATCAAAAGCACGCACAAAGAGTTCATCGTTAGCTACATTATTAAACACAAGTTTATAAGAACGCTTTTCCAATCGAGGGTTTATTTCTACCGACTCGAGCTTTTCAATCGTGAACTCTTCACTCAACATAGCGGCAATTGAAATAATCTTCTAAATCGTTACGACAACTGCGCGTTATATAAAGAAATAGTTCTTCAGGTGAACGGTGTAGGTGAGCTCAGCCTTGTACCGATCAATTGCTTTGTACCAAAGTTCATGGTATTTCAAAGAGTCTAAACTTTTTAAATAAACATCCAGCACTAGACCATTCTCACCAGTCCTACACTCGGTAAACCCATCGAGCAGAGCAGTGTATGCGTATTCAAGAACTGTATCAAAATAAAGCATATCCGTAACACGCGCGTCTAATATAGGTTTCAGTTTACAGAATCCGACGATTTCAAACATTCTGTCGAGGATGAAACGGTTTCGCGTAGGAATAAGAGCGTTATTATCAGAAGCATTCTTCCACATCAGCCTTATATCAATGCATGGCCGATCGTTATTTATACACAACGTACATACAACGGCGTATGAGGGCGCGTCACTAATCTGCTCTCTTCTTGTACCTACGTTAGCAGGTATTTTATAACGATCTTCACACCACTTATCAACTATCACAAAGATTCTATTCATCTCCTCGATACTTAAATAAACCCGTTTGTTTGTCGGTCTACATTCCGTTTCCAGTACATAGCTAATGGTACCGGAATTACGCCTGAACACGCGCAACGATTTCGTCACGGACACATCGTACGAGGCGTTGAGAATGCTGCTCAAAGGAAGTTCCATCGTATTCGAGGAGCGCACGTCTACTCGGTTCAAGCTCTGAGATAACTATGAGCCGTGTGAGGCACAGGCAGGAACGGTTCGACGGGCGGCTGACTCGATGATACGTGAATGGGCATGTTCATACGACTCGAATTGTTGCACATATTTGTTTTTCCGTTTCGTCACTACCAGCCTACGCACTTTGGATAAGAACTAGGCGCTAATCATCTCCACACTCCGGCGCACTATTTGAGAAGAACATATGCTCATATTTTTCCTTTCTACCCATCAAACGATACTCGTCTCTAAAATCTGTTAAAAACTCACGCATGGCACTAGCCACAACCTCACTATGAACCTCATCATGATATACGTTAATATAGTGATAAAAACACCTAAGATTGTCCATGATCACGAGATTCACATTTTCAGACGTAGGGTATGAGTAATCGACATGGTGTAGCATGACGTAATACCGCTTGTCACACCACCCATCCACAAGGCTCATTATCCATACCTGCTGCTTCTCTTCTGCACGCGTTGTTTCTTTTACTTCACGGTGTATGTGAGACTTATAAAGTTTAGCCCTGCAGCATACTTCAGCACATCGTCTGTGCAACGAAAGCCTTCAACAGTCTCACCAGAACATCCGTAGAGTATTTGTACATCTTGGAACTTCGCACAATCCAATGTGGCTTTAAAAGAGGCATAGGAGGGGGGAATAGGAAGTTTTTCGGTATCCACCACATCCTCACACTTTACTGAATACCATTTCATAAACGTTGTGCAAGCAATATTAAAGGTAGCCATTTCAATATACGTCTGATCTGAATACACGTCTGATCTCTCGGGCTTACTGCGGTCGACTGACCACGCAGGGACTCCCAGATAGTAGCATGACTCACGCAGTGGGTGGAGCTTAGAACTTTCACCTACACACACACACACACACAAAGGAGAAAGTGAAACGCTATTTGATTTATTGAGATATTCATATATTTACAAATACGATTTAATAAACGAGATATTCAAGTTATAATATTTACAAATACGATTCGAGATATTCAAGTTATATATATATATATATTTACAAATAGATACGATTATATACAAGACGTGTGAGTTAGAAGCATCATTGGTATCCAAAGGGTACGGTATCATAGGTGCCAGGTAACTGGTAACGTTTCCTATAGGTGTTACGGCACACCATCGTACCCCTAAGTTCCTTCACGCCTCCCAGCTTCTGCGCCCGAAAATTGTGGGTGCCTACAATTAGTTGGTGAGGTTCCAAACATACTAGATCCTTCAACGACTCAAAGTTAACAACCTCCGATTCGCATGGTTGAGCGTAATACCCTTTGCCTTCACGATATATTTCATTTCATCCCCTACCCTGACCCGTACCCCATAAGTCTTAGGTCCTGTTGAGATAAAAGAGTCGGCGTATGCACCGTCCCATACTCATCCTTGATCTCATCAGTGAGCTCGCCGAGGAACTCCCCAATAGCGGGCATGTAATCACCCTCCCTCTCTGTGAATATCACGCTATCTGTATCGGCATACAATACTCCGCCCAAGAGAATGCAATAGACCCCAAAGTTTTATACGGGCGTAGGCTGTTGTGAAGCTCGCCACAGGTATGTTTGTAACCCTTGAGGTATCTGTGGCAAATTCAGTGTTGTTGTACTTTATTACGTAAGTATTACCTACATTCACGATCTCCATGACCTCTTTATCGGGGCATTGGCATAATCCCAGACATCGCTATAACTTTGTGCCAAATGAATGTTCCCTCTGCCGGTATTCTGCGCAAATTTTCCCCATAGACTGTTTAGACACAATTTTGCACTAAAGCGCTTGCCAGGATTCTTTACAATTTGGACACGATCAAGTTGTATACCTTCGCGGTCGCGGTAACGTTGAATATAGGCAGACTTTTCATCTTCGGTATCAACTCCTCGCGGATACCCTGATGCTTCAACCTTGTCCTTCAAAAAGGCGTTTATATATGGTGTGAAAAGGTTGGGGAGCTTCTGAAACCTCCACACCTCGTGTATCTTCAGTATTCTATAACCATGGCGTACGGCTAGGGCCAGCTCAGGACTTGTATATACGCCTCTGATCTTACGCTGGTGGGGTATATGGTTACATTCGCCGTTATCCTCTTCCGCGCACTTCACGCACAGGGGAAACATGAGCTTGTCGTCGATAACGACAGGTAAGATCGGTATCCATAAATTGCGTGGGGGGAGTACGTCTACGAAAGAGAGCCCAAAGTAATGATCATTCAAATTTTTTGAAAATTCATTGATGGAGGGTATGCTAGGTCCCACCAGTTTCTCAGGAGCGCCCACGGGGTACGGATGCTCTTCATCACGTATGGGTATAAAGAACAGAAATCGTAGTAATGGAGCTTCACGCCCACCGTAGGTGGAAAGTATAGTCTGAAGGATTTGTACGTCCTCCAAACAAGCTATCACCACATTTGAGAGGGTCCAGCACCATTGAACGCTTGATCGTTTTTATTTCCTCACGGTATACATCGTCTGTCTCCATCCGTGCATCATATTCATGCTCCCACAAGACTTTGTGAGTGAACTGTGATCCTATAAGTTGATCGCGGGTGCGGGTCCTGCAAGACAGTCGGCAGGAGATCTACCGTGGATATCTCCGACGATACCGCACTCAGGCGGGGGCATCCATGCCACCAGCATCCATTAAAGGATACACAGTCTTCACACCAGTGACACGGTTTTCACTTAACCCATCAACCCAAAAAACACGTCCATTAATCTTAATGGGTACTTCACCGTGTTGCGGGCATGCTTTATGTATACACCTGTTTGTTGCTGCAGGTGTATGAGCCAGTAAATAGCCTTGTGTCCGTAACTGCGGGGGTTGTTTCGGTGAATAATGGCTAAGGTGTCTTTAGGCATGAAGTTATTCTTGAACACCGTAAAACATAATGATGCGATGGTGGTTGCGACTTGCAGTGGATCGCATTTGAAACGGGCTATGTACATACTTCTAAAGGCCTGGAAACATACTCTAAGCACGCGCACATCATTCACGCAATAACGCTCACATTCATCAGCTATATTATAAGGGTTACTTTCATTAAAACTGTCGTAGTATCGATCAAAGTCTTCACGTTCATCCATGCAGTCAAAATAATGTTTGGGGGGTGGGGGCCTACGTAGTTTAAAGTCTCGCTGGTGAGGAAAGTGTATGGGAAGTATCCTTGGAAACTTCAGCTGCTACTCCCATCACCTTGGGTAGCTTTGCTAATTTACAAGGTGTGAATAATAAAGTATCTTTAAATTGTACATTGCCTCTTATCTGCATCTGTATTAATTTGTTGCCTCTTTTCAATGGATCACCTGTAAATATCTCAGAGGATTCGTGTTCAAGCAACTCCTTATAAAGGAACTGCGTGTCAAACTTTGCCCCGTTATGGGCGAGAATATACACAGTCATTTTTTTGAACTTGTCGGCTAACTTGACAATATAGGACACAAATAGTTTCACAGGACTATCGCTGACATTCGTTTTAAAAACGTTTGTCCGTTTACCGCATTTGGGGCACTCGTCACATTCGATACCCATACACTCATCACAGATGGTCTGGCTCACAAGTAAATGTGGAATTACCTCTTTGGTTTCAGCGTTCGTATATGTTTCTATATCGTAGTACACAGTTATACAAGGGTTATTTTTAGGCTTAGCATCTTTCATATAACACACATGCTTTACTCCATCCGCCTTATATTCCTCCTGGCATGTAGGACAGTGAATTACGTCGCACTTGTGCTTAAATTTTCCCCAATTATCCATTGTGTGAAACATACCACATTCACAGATTCTCATTTTCCTGCACGTACCAATTGATTTATGGAGATCAAAGCAGCTATTATTGAAAAATGTGCGTCTACACACATCACAGTCTCTCTTCTCAACTACACGGCTTTCACATTTGGTGCTTTTACACTGCTCACATACCATGTGACATTCTTTACAATGTCTCACTATATCATCCGCAAACTCGAGGCACCCCTTACACAAATCATGATGTCTCCCATATTTTCGACTTTTGTCATAACTCGCGTAAAGCCCCCTTATATTACGGATGGGGAGATACGTTGTCCCTGACAATCCTAAAATAAGTAGGGGCCTTGTACGATCTCTCACACAGCTTTTAAAAACATACACAGTCCGGCGGCGATCATCCAAACCAAATATAACTATGCGCACATTCATTTCCTGTTCTACCTTTCTCAGCTCTTCAGGACCCATATTACAGTCAAATTCAAGTTCACAGTCTACAGCTAGTTTACGGGCACGCTCAACGATCGTAGGCAGCCAAATTTTTTGAGTCCGTGTATTTTGTACAGTAAACATACGTGCTAAGAGTACTGCTATAAAGCCGCAACCACGATCGACGTTTATATGCCTTCGGTAAATAGTTGGAGAATTGAAGTTAAGAGTGTACGGTATGGCACTATGACCCGCAACACGGAATACACGGTCAATATTTACCGTGAAGTTGTCCATATTGAAGGCTATACTACTTTGGACGGCTTGCATTATACGCCCTAATATATATTCTACATCTTCAGCAGCCAAACGTCTGAACGGTACTATCACCCAATAATCGTCTACATCACCGTCATCTGACCCGAATCCAAAGGACAGACTCGTCCTGACCTCACGCTCGTCGCGATTCTGAAGAGCAAACTCTATAATATGCTGTACTACCCTGCGTATCCCGCGCTCAATACCATTGCTATACAGGGCTCTAGGGTCGACCCTGACTCTATACCGATTTCTAGTCAAGGCGGGGGTGGGGGCTGCGGCGCGCACTAACTCGAACGTAATAACATCCTCAACAGAACGGGGGGCGGAATTAGTGGTATATTAGGTGCTGCTGATGGGGGCCCTGTTGCGTAGGAGGGTTGGGGATCTATTATTGTAGACTTAACAGAACGGGGGGCGGAATAAGGGGGTATATTAGGTGCTGCTGCTGGGGAGGTTGTTGCGTAAGAGGTTGAGGGTTGGGGGTCTGCTGCAACAGGTACGTATTTCGGTCGCTTTATACCTGATGTGGGGTTCTCATACCTCCGCTTTGGACGTGCAACCTGTATCGCTGGTGAGGGTTCAGGGGAGGAGATCACAACTACACTGTCGTCGAGGTCATCCGTAATGATAGGGTGCTCTACCTCATCGTCGGTTCTGTGGGAGAAGAAATATAAGGATCAGCACTCAAAATTTGTAATATTTTGTAAATGACCACTTAGGAGTGTGACGTGTTAGAAATGGACTCTGTAGAAAAATTCAGATTCACGAGCCCATCCACATGTATTATATCTGGACCTACAGGATGTGGTAAAACTGTGTTTATGCTTAAAATCATTAAAGAAAAGGGCGAGATGTTCTCGAAATTTGTGCATAAAGTTATATGGTGCTATTCGACGTATCAATCAGTGTTCAACGAGTACCAAGATGATATTTTGTTCCACAAAGGTGTATATGACGTTAATTCGCTAAAGGGAAATGAACATACAATCATTGTAATTGACGATCTCATGTTGGAGATGGATAAAACGTTTGCCGAGACATTTACAGTATCTCCCACCATCTTAACATAAGCGTGTTCTTCATCAATCAGAATCTATTTTTCAAAAATAGATACATGCGCGATGTGTCGTTAAATACGCAATATCTAGTCTTATTCGCGCAACGTAGAGATGTATCACAAATTGGGGTATTAGCCAATCAAATGTTCCCGAATCAGCGTAAGGAGTTTTTGGAAGTTTATAAAGAAGCTACAAGCACGCGTTACGGATATTTGCTTTGCGACCTTCATCCGCGAAACACGTTTAGAGTGCTTCTGCGAACGAATATATTTCCAAACGAGCCTGAAACGGTGTATATTCCAGAATGACAAAGAGACTAAAGAAATACCATGAATTAATAAAAATCTATCATCGACTGCCCCGGGCAATGCAGCAGATGTTTATTAAAAATATCGACGCCGACTTTTTAAAATGCATCTGTGAAATCTGTCTTAACGTTATAAATTGCAATGTATCAATGAAAACCCATCAGAAGGCTCGCCTACGCCGCTACAAGAACATAATACGTACACTCGCTCGTAAAAGTCAAACTGTAGCGAAGAAAAAACGAGTTATTGTGCAAACAGGAGGGTCATTTCTCCCCATCTTATTTTCAGTTTTGGGCCCTTTACTGACTAGATTAATATAATGAAGAAAGTGGTAGTGATTCCCCACGAGGTGTACGCTTCACTGCAAAGAGACACGGATCTAGATCCCCGTAAAAGCAGACTTAAAAGAATGGAAAGCGAATTGTTAGCCCTATTAAACAGTGAAAAAACACCTGATGAGAAAAGAATCTTATACCAAGAAGCTCTGCAGAAATTTCTTCACGAGTACGAAAATTATAAGAGCCCTACGGAGATTCCTGTGGTTATTAGGCACAGCACGGGGGACGATGGCGACATAGGATCTGTACCCGACGACACAGCTGATCAACCAAAAAGATTAGCCACACAACATATCGAACATGTATTAAAAAATACCCTCCCACTTACATTGAGGAGTAAAGGCTTAAGTCTTTATAATCTATTGAATGAGGATCCGCCATACAATGGACCGATACAGGGAGATCATTGTGGAAGGATCAAAGGTACAGGGATCGAATATCGTAGACATTGTCCATGATCTGGTGAGAAAGTGGGATAGGCCATCACCATCAGGATGGAAGCATATTAAAGCAAGACTACAACAAATAAATGTCCCTAAAACGTTGATAGGAAATCTGAACAGGTTAAAAGACTTGGAACATGCAACGTCTGTGACACAATTGAAGGCGCCGTCACCCCCTGCGGTAACACCTTTGAAGAGGAGCAAGAAGAGGTTAAACCAACCCTACCCACCTGCCTCTAAAATACGCAAATGGCTAACGTATTAACTAAACGTTATTATGACATTTCTACCCCATCCTCTTACGGCGGCGTAGATAGACTGCACGTTTACGGAGTAGGAAAAAAAGATGTTGAAAGATTTTTGAGGGAGCAGGACGCTTATACGCTTCATAAGCCTGTGAGAAAAAGGTTTAAAACAGCCAAGACAACGGCTTCCTCGATTGATTCTATTTGGCAAGCAGATTTAACAGACATGCAAAGATATTCTGTGTATAACGATGGTTACCGCTACATTCTATTCATAATAGACGTATTCTCTAGATATCTGTGGCTAGTTCCTCTGAAAAATAAATCACCTGAAACAGTTGCTAAAGCCACCAAAACGCTAATGTTAAAAGAAAACAGGGTTCCTGGCTATTTTTGTACGGATATGGGGAAGGAGTTTATAGGCCGTGCTTTTCAGAATATGTTGACAGAGTTTAATATCAGCTATTACACAACCAATTCTATACATAAGGCTTCTTTAGCTGAAAGAGTTCAGCGCACCATAAAGGAACGCATGCACCGTTATTTTACACATAAAAACACATACAGATTTCTAGACATTCTGGAATCATTGGCATCATCCTACAACCGCTCACACCATCGCACGATTGGGGCAACACCTAACGAAGTTTTAGAAAGAGGTACGCTCCCGAGAAGAGATGGCACCACCACCACCACCACCACCACACTCTGTGCGCTTCAAAATCAATGATTATGTAAGGCTGTCGCGTTCGGGGAATAAATTCGCAAAGGGTTTTGAGCAAGGATGGACACGCGAGATTTTTAAAGTTAGGGCTGTGAGACCTAAAGGTGTGATAATGATGTATTACATTGAAGATTTGAATGGGGAAGAAATCTCAGGAGGCTTTTACCGCGAGGAATTGCAGAAAGTTGCGTTTAATTTAGAAAAAAATGTGTTTAAAATTGAGAAAATTTTAGGAAGCAAAGGTTCAGGAAGGAGAAAAATGTACCTGGTGAAATGGCTAGGGTACCCAGAAAGCTTCAACACCTATATAAAAGCTGATGCAATAATGAAGCTTAAATAGTATGCAACATGGCTCCTAACCATTTCTACGTCACACTCCCGTCCTCCTCGTCCCTGTCTGTACACCCTAACAACACGCTAGCCAACTTTGTAACAGAACTCCATGGGCACATTGAATTGGGTCGTGATTCGTATGAGGTGGGGATATGCGAAATTCAGCTGGACACCGTCTTTTTAAATATTGAACATAAAGAAACCGTTTTTACGATTCTTAGAGACATTGACGAGTGTGAAAAAGCTGGGGTAGCTATGGATGAAACTATGCGCATCGCTTGGACTAAGATTGCACGGTATTACAGTACAGAAGTAAGACTAGGGCCGGGTCAATATGGTTCGGCCGAGGATGTTGTGAGAGGCTTAAACGTAAGTTTAAGAAACTCAAACCTTACGAATGATTTAGTATATGAAATCGTAAACAACCCTGCACATACACTAATCCTAAAATCAAAGACTAACAGATGTCTTAAAGAACATAGAAAGTTCAAAATTCTAACCAACGGCCGATATAGCGCAGCCTTCCAAAGAGACACATTTCACGAGACACAGTATAACTTGTCCAGATTAATGTATCAATTGAAGATGGAGAAATTGGCTGAAAGGTCCCCAGACATGTGCTATATTTACAGTAATATAGTGGAGCACCAGTTTGTTGGGGATACCCAGGCACGCCTGCTGCGCATTGCTCACATCCCCAACCATAGAGGAAGGAGTTTGAGTATTACATATGACAGACCCCATTATGTGAATGTCGCAACTAATTTAATAACCAATATCACAATATATATAAGAACGATTGAGGGCGAAAACTTCCCATTCGGTAACGGGAGCTTAACAGTGAAGCTACACTTTCGACGCACTGAGTTATAATGGATAGAAAGCCTTTCACCGTCTATCGAGGGATGCGATACCAGCGCGGTAGTGGACTTGGATCCATTTTTTCATCCATACTACGTACGGCTGTTCCTTTGCTGAAGAGGGGTGCCAGATACCTTGGAAGGAAAGCGCTACAATCAGGCCTTAACACTGCAGAAGACATATTGGCCGGGGCTAAACCTAAAGAAGCTCTAAAAAAACATTTAAAGCGTACACGGAACGAAATCATCAAAGATGCAAAGAGAAAAATGCGTGGTGGCGGGAAGAAGAAGAGGGCTCCCCGGAAGAAGAAGAAGGGGTCACGTGGTATTAAACGTAAAAGGCTATCAAAAAAGAAATGCTGTAAGCGAATGAAACCTATGGTTGACCACTTTTTTGACTGATATAAGCTAAGGATATTGATCTCATGAATCATAGTTTGTTTACCACTTGTCGAGAGAGGAGTCACTATTTCGCCATGGCACGCTTCATCCACCCATGTAGTTCACAATGCTGTAAATCGGAGCTGTCCTTTTTTGAGCTCCCGCCAACCCAAGTTTCTATTGAGCACAGTGACTTTATTACAATTAACCCTTTAAACACAATTAGTTCCCGAGTGCACCTATAGAATTCGTGATACCCAGCTCAGGTCCTTACTTTTTTGATCCAAGCTGTGTGCACATGTACGCTAAGCTACGTATAGCCCATTCTGATGGAACGGCCTGCGATGACAAATATGCTGTATACCCTGAAACAAACTTTCTGCACGCCATATTCAACCAGTGTGACGTATATTTAAATCAGACCAACATATCGGCAGGCACGGGGTACTATCATCTACGAGCCTATTTGGAAAATGTCCTCAACTTTTCCAAAGAAGCGAAGGCTACCTTTTTAAGTGCGGAGGGATATTATCAAACTAAAGATGAAAATAGTATAAAGGACAAATTTAAAAATTCTAAAAAGAAAATATACGAGTGTTTTGGACGGTTGCACACAGATTTCACTTTCCAGGAGAAGTTGCTTGTGAACGGGGTGGATATGAAAATAAAGCTCACCCGCACGAGTCCTGAGATCTGCTTAAATCTGGATGCGAATCAAGAAGAGGGTGCAAAGTCCGTTGTGGTTCACATTATGGACACATACCTCCGCGTACGGCGAGTGAAATTAAGTTCACCAAAACAACTAGAAATTGAGAAAAATTTACTAAACGCTACAGTGAAATATCCTATTAACAGAGTGCAGATCAAACTATATACGGTTCCTGCAGGGTTGGCATCGAAGCAGATAGAAAACATTGCCCTGGGAAATCTTCCTAAAAGGATATTAATCGGCATGCAGGACCACGCTTCGGTGAATGGAAAATATAAAAAGAGTGCCTTTAAATTCGAGAATTTCGGACTTAAAAATATAACTCTATACGTTAATGGCACTGCTTTGGGTGGAACAATGGGTACGGACTATTCATCAGACGCTGTGTTACCTCTTTGTGCCAGAGCCTATAGTAATCTGACCCATATTGCAGGTGATTGTGATGAGCTTGGTAATGGGGTAACGCAGGAAGAATTCATTGATCAATTTAACCTTTATCCGTTTGACATTACACCTGACTTATCTGCTAGCGTAAATACCCATTTAACACCACAGCAGAGCGGTAACATCTCAGTGCGGCTGGAATTCGCCAAGCCTATAGACGCTCCTATTAGTGTACTAGTATATCTCGAATCGCAAGCCCTAATAGAAGTAGATAGATTTAGAAGCGTTATCACTGACTTTTAAAATGGATGCTAATACACTTCAGAAAGTAATGGAGCGAGTCACACGTTCCAAATTTATCGGCGTGTTTGCGAAGAATGAAACATTGAGTTTGCCAAGTACGCGAGAATGCGGTAGTCTTATTGTGAACACAGACATCATCGGTAATGAAGGGATTCACTGGATCGCTGTCTATTTTAAAAATAGACAGCGCCTGTACTATTTTGATTCACTCGGTACTCAACCCTGGAGTGACCCTATTATTGTAAAATTTCTCGCTCAGTTACATATTCCCGAAGTTGTATGGAACCCATTTCGTATGCAGGGATATTTTACTAATGTTTGCGGAATGTACTGTGTCTCATTTCTCATGCATATGTCAAATGATAAAGAATTTATAAATTTTTTAAATTTATTTGACCCGTGTCACACTCACCGAAACGATGAAATGGTATGCAGACAGATAAAAAACCGTTTTCCAATTGTACGTACTCGTTGTATATTATAATGTTTTTGTTCGTATATTTGTATATTCGTTTATTGTACTGATTTCTTTCATTTAATAAATTTATGAAAATATATTGTCTTCTTATCCCAAAAAGATCGAAAAACACTTACATTATTTGACATTGTTGACTGATTAGTATATCATCCGTATTCCCTTCAAAAGATTGTATAACTCGTGTCAAATCCTCATCGGACCTTAAAGGAAAACATATACAGAGTATACAGACAGACAGATCCCCATTATGTGAAGATATCTTTGGTTCGAGGAGTGAACGCCATAAAAATTTCGATTTTAGCATAATGGGGAAATAACATTGATTGACATTTTTGACTAGTATCTATTTGACGAAATACTACAACTCTCCGTATATATATAAAATAATTATGGACACTTACATTTCTATGGTAGTCCCTTGCGTCGGTTGTAAGGAGCGTCACTGCAAATATCTTCTACGGTTTGCGTCGAAAATAGTTCGCCACAATCAGCCGCATTGAAAAGACTAATTGTGGTTAATGCTGCAGTATCACGTTCTTCATACAAGTCTGGGGAGACGTACAGGTCCATGGTTGATTATTCACTGATGCGAAAATAGCTACTGTTACTCCCAACTGAAAATATCCCCTTTTATATGCACATTCGCCAAGCTCCGCCCAAAAGACCAGATGTTCGTAGTGATTGGCTGCCGATGTAGCTGGGTGGAGCTATGACGTGTACCAATCCGCTATAACGAGACCGGACGAGTAACATATATATAAAATCGAATTATAGGCACTTACATTTCTATGGTAGTCCCTTATATTATATTTTTTACTTACAAATTATTAGTATTGTTTGTTAACATAATTGTTAACTTATTTTATAATAAAGAAATTATATCCTAATTATATTTTAAAAAGAACATTCGGTTTCAACGTTAAGCTGTGGTCTAAGGCGGCGTGGCATGAATAAATACTAAAATAAAATTAAATGTTAAAAATCTTTATTCATACGTTATTAAAAGTTAAAAATCTTTATTAATAAAACAGGATAGAAGCATATGAAAGTCAAGGTAAACTATAGTTGTAAATTATAGTTAGGTTATACGATGTTTTTCGGGCATACTACTGCCTCGGGTTAAATGATCCTGTTATTTTAAATCACGTATTTGAAAGAGTTAATCATTATTGCTACATAGAAAAAATCGTGCATTACGATGTTTTTCGGGTATACTACTGCCTCGGGTCAAATGGTCCTGTTATTTTAAATCACGTATTTGAAAGAGTTAATTATTATTGCTACATAGAAAAAATCGTGCATTACGATGTTTTTCGGGTATACTACTGCCTCGGGTCAAATGGTCCTGTTATTTTAAATCACGTATTTGAAAGAGTTAATTATTATTGCTACATAGAAAAAATCGTGCATTACGATGTTTTTCGGATATACTACTGCCTCGGGTCAAATGGTCCTGTTATTTTAAATCACGTATTTGAAAGAGTTAATTATTATTGCTACATAGAAAAAATCGTGCATTACGATGTTTTTCGGATATACTACTGCCTCGGGTAAAATGGTCCTGTTATTTTAAATCACGTATTTAACGACACATCGCGCTCATTTCCATTGCTATATATGGCTCTAGGATCGGCCCTGACGAGATGTATTTCGTAGGTTAGGTTAGGTCTCTTACATATAAAAGTCCATGTGGTAGAGTAAGCAACGAACCCCATCGACGAGATGTATTTCTGAACCCATGTTAAACTGGAGGTCTAATTTACGAGCGAGTGCACGTTCTTGTAACGCGTAGGCGAGAAAGAGTTAATTAGTATTGCTACATAGAAAATCGTGCATTATGATGTTTTTTTCGATTATTATTTATTGAACAAAACTCTCGCTCTCTTCTATATATATATATATATATATATATAGTGGTCTGGAAGGAAGTTTACCAATGATTAAATTCTCTTTGCGAGTGACCGTTGCCCGCGTCGGGCTAACCTTTGGTTAGCTTCCGCCCGAATTGTTCATTCTGACGAAGGTCAAGCTTTTCACTCCACCTTAGACCTACAGTTTAACGTGGATTCCGAACCACGACCCATCAGTAGCCCAGCGTCTTGACCACTAGGCCTCCTAGGGTGCCCATTTATCTACCAACCACTTTCTTTATTGTGTGGAAGGATGAACAGCTGGGTTTTGCTGCGCGCCGGCTGCCGTCGGGTCTCGAACCCTGGGCCGATGGATTCGTAGTCCGCTACGCTAACCACTACACCACCGAGGCGGTATTTGTCATTACTTACTCGGACTATAGTGGAATTAATTATCCCAGAAGAGTTCCTTGTTCCATGCACGGTCTGTGTGTATATATATATATATATATATATATATATATATATATATTGTGTGTGTACGTTTTTCCCACTGTTATTCGTGACTTAAATATTTATAATAAAAATCAAGTGTCTAAAAAAGTTATTTAATAAGCAGAATTTAATTGGATTCATTGTAGAAGTAATTATAATGGCAATATTAATATTTGGAACATTGAGTACTTATCGAGCTGTCTTTAAGAAAGGTCTCTCGCAAGCAGATTTTCTCCGAAACCAACCTCGCTATAGTGGACTGTGTTTTGGGGAAATCCAACTTTCTTCGTTTCTTTTAATTTCGTTTTTTCATTTTTTCTTCGCAGGAATGAGGCTATATGTTTCATAAGTTTTCATCTCGTTTGGTGGAATTGTATCGTAAATTATCGTATTTCGAATTGTATCGTAAATGATCATTTCGTTTCGTTATTCGTGAGGGCTGAATTATGGATAACTATGTTATTTGTTTCGTTCATCTTCAAGTTTAATGAAGCTGGGTATCACTTATAAAAATTCGTTTCTGTCTAACGAATTATTTATTGAGTAACTTTGTTAATTCTATTATTGCGTAAATCTTTCTAATGTGTTACTGAATAATTATAAATATATATTGTGGTATTTATATATAATATATATATCAGAAGATATTTAAAAGACTGATATAATTATAGTAAACTTATGTCGAAATAGTTACCCATAAAATTAATTATTTTCTATTATGGCGTTTTCGAAGGTAAACTATGTTATTTGTTTCTTTAAGTTCAATGGAGTTAATGTTAAATTTGCTTCTAAATTAAATTAAATGTTATAAAATAAATAATATATATATATATATATAGCATAATAATATATAGCTAGCAATCCGATCATTGCAAAAAAAAAAAAAAAAAACTGGAAAGGTATGCAATTAATAAAGGTGTATTTAAACAGAATTTAATTGGAATAACTATCGTCATATATGTTACACGATTAATGGGACACATGGCGCTATCTGGAATACCTTGCGCTATCTGGCAACTCAGCCAGAATAGAGGATTATAAAAGATCGCGAAGCTGGTGAAGAACCATTCCCCCCTCGGCTCCGGCCGAGTAAGGAGCTCTGCTCCTTCTATTTCTGGCCCTTTGGTAAACCCCATAGTGGCCTCTTAGGTTAGGGAAACGAAAATAAATTGGGGGAGAACTCCACTCTGTCCTTCAGGTGTCTCTCTCCCTCCTTCAGCTCTCTCTCTCTCTCCTGCATGTATCTTCCTCCTTCAGGCGTCTCTCTCTCTCTCCTGCATGTTTGCCTCCAGCATGTGTACTGCATGTGTACATCCAGCATGTGTACTCCTGCATGTGTGCGTGTGTACCTCCAGCATGTGTACCTACTGCATGTGTACTCATCCAGCAGGGTTGAAAGCACCTTAAACAGAAAAAAAAACAAAATGTGCACTTGGCTCCTGCCAGGTGAACACCTCTCCTCCTTTCTCTCCTCCTCCTTTCTCTTGGGGGATAACGCCGCCTCCAAGTTTTCCCCCCACCCCCCTTTGCAACAACCCCCACCCCCCTTTGCAACATTACATAATAACCTGCAACATTCCTGCACTCTCCCCTTTTGCGGCTATACTACTTTCCGCTGCAAGCATAGACTATCACTGCAAGCATAGGCTCCAGTGGTTCCCAACCTTTTCACCACAAAGGACCCTTTATTTTTATTTTTTCCCACGGACCCCATGTTTTTGAAAGATTCCGTCTACCAAACAAACTGTTTTTATTAACTAATAATTAACTCGTTTTCTCATTTTTCACTATCAAATAAAGGACATACAAGTGAGTATGCAATTAAAATACAGCGTATTAAAAAAGTATTAATAATTCCAGCCAAGAGTAAGGGAACTTGAAATTTTAGCCTGAGCGCCCTTATCGTGGGTAAATGTACGATTTTCATTGGAGCCTCTCGAAATATTGAAAGCTCACGGACCCCCAGTACTACCTTCGCGGACCCCAGGTTGGGAACCACTGGGCTAGGCTATTTTTTAAACAGTGGCGTTGCGCATCTATTTTGTTCTTCCGCTGCAAGCATAGACTATAGTTCAACATCTTTTTACTTTCCAATGACTGACAAATTTAATTTTATAGAATTATATAGGAAGACTGAGACAGAAGAAAATGCAGTAAATTTTTAACAAGAATATAACTTAATACCGAAAGAAAAACAGTGTCCTAGAAAACATCAAATGCTAATAAGCCTAACTTAACCTAACCTAAAAATTGAATGTAAAGATACCATAAATACTCAAAATTTCTTTATTATACAACCAAAAATTCCTTTCATATAAAATTGTTATTAAAATGTCAAACTAAAAATACTGTTCAATATGTTTTCCCTCCAACTTCTATTACTTTTCGAAGTCTTGGTCTAAATTGATCTACTGCTGAATCAATCTGGTCTTGTGGGAATTCGGCCCATTATTCAATCAGAACATTTCTCAGGTGGTTAACATTTCTGATTTTCTTACCACGATAAACTCGTTCTGACAAGTTTTCCCAGATCCCATAATCAACAGGATTCAAATCAGGACTGTTCGGAGGCTAATTCTCCGGTTCAATAAATTCGGAAACATGTTCATTTAAATAAACAACAGTCTTTTGTCGTATGTGCCCTTGCTCCATCCTGTTGAAAAACAAAATGACCTCCATTTGCCACAGAACACATCTCTGGAACAATGCTTGCTAAAAGGACATTTCAATAATATTCACCATTAACTTTCATATGCCCTATTAAGCCTATAATACTTAATAATTATTTTATCTTCACCAGAGAATGGCATTTGAGGGATATCTACAGTAATTTTTTTTATCTGAAAAAAAATAAGAGAAGAATTATTTCAATGTGTACTTAGATTTATGGAACTAAAAAATCAGGTTAATATTAAACAACCAAATTTAATCATTGTTATTATTATTTTTTAATTGGGTTCAAAATTCCAGCTGAGCCGTGAACGGCCAAGCTCTGAAGGGCCAGTTCAACCTACAGCCCAAGTTAAGCTAGATCAAACAAAAACTTACGGACTTGGAGGTCCTATTAGGTCCTACCTCAGGGTTGCTGACTCGATGTGGGCCTACCTTAGGCCTCAGTTGCATGAATTTAAGATAAAAAAAAACAAAAGGGGCACTATTTATGGTCTTTCTAAACCTTGCAACAACAACACAACCTGCACCATTGCACGATGCAACAATCTTGTATCTAAACAACCAATTTGAATTGCAAGAGAGCTCTCTATAAGACCACACCCTGTAAGTACCGCATTTCACAAACGAGTAGAAACGTCGCGCAGCGCCCCATAAAATGATGCCACAAAAGCCCAAAAATGCTGGCTCTAAATTAAGTGAATTTTTCACTAACTTTACAATTATGAGATGGATATATATATATACACCTTAACTTAATATATACAAGCAATGCTGCATCAATCAGCTTAGTCATCATATCGCCTTGGGTTGGGACAACAATGGTTCTTCCTCTTCTAGATTTTCTAACACTCCCCACTGAAGAGGCATTGTTGTCATTACCTTCTGCAAATTTAGCCAAGCCTTCTCCATGAGGCTGTAACTCAAATGTTTCATCTTGACTATCCGTGTTTTTGCTGATTTCTAAAGCATAGAGTGTTTGTATAGGTCTCTTTAATTTTCCTCCTGAAGTCTTTACCAGTGCAGACCTAACTAAATTGTCTTTGCCAACAAACAACTCTTCAATTATGCCAAGCTTCCAGCATTGCCTTGGTCTTTCATCCCCAATCATTACCACTTCTCCCACCTTCATATAATTTGCATTGGAGCCCTTTACATTGCCTGATGGGTAATAATTGAGTTCTGGCAAGTATTCTATCTGCCACCTCTTCCATAACTGATCTTGTAGCTCTTCAAGGTACTTGAACCTTCTGGTTAACTCTTCTTGAGTGCTCTGGATAGGCTGTAAGTCTTCTGGCAAACTTGGGCTTGATGTTAATCGTTTACCACAAAGAAAATGATTTGGTGTCAATGGCTCTGCATCCTGCATACTGTTATAAACAAAAGTGATAAGCCTACTGTTCACCATTGCTTCTACTTCACTCAAATGAGCATTAGCTAAAAGTTTCTTTAATGGACACTTTACACTTCTCACTAGCCTTTCCCAAAATCCTTCCCACCATGGTGCTCTCTCAACAATAAACTCCCACTGTACCCCTTGGTGTGAAAAGTAGGATTGGAATCCTTCCTCTTTTAGCAAGGACCAAACTTTTTGAGGTTCCTTTGCAGCCTTTTTGAAGGTTTTTGCATTATCCAATATGATTTTATTTGGGAAACCCCTTCTGTTCACAAACCTTTTAAAGGCCAAAAGAAATACATCACTACTTAAGCTGCTTACCAACTCGAAATGGATTGCTCTGGTGGTAGCACATGTGAAAAGACATATATAACCTTTGTTATACTTCCCTTGCTCATACACATAGACTGGACCTGCGAAGTCTACTCCCACTACATCAAATGGGGCAGTAGAGACACACCGTTCTCTTGGAAGTGGAGCCACCTTTTCATAATAAGGCTTTGCACTCCACGCTTGCAAACCACACATTTATGCAAGACCTTTTTTACTACTTGTCTAATTTTGGGAATCCAAAACTGTTGTCTGATCTCTATTATCACTTCTCTAACTCCAGCATGTAACAACTTATGATGAGTATCCAGGATCAAAAGTTCCACAAAGTGTCCCCCAGAAGGTAGCAAAATTGGATGTCTTTTCTCCTCTGGAAGCCCAGAAAACTGTAGTCTACCTCCTACTCTCAATAAATCCTGATCCAAAAACACATCCAAACCCTTGAGAGCAGAATGTTGGTAGAACCTGTAATGGACGGCTGGTGAGCAATTCCCTCTCTTCACCAAATTTTCCTTCTGCACATATACCACCCAGTATTGCCTGGCTTGCTGAATCTCCTTACTGTTCAGAATTCCTTCCCTTCTTGTTTCCTCCTTAATATTGTTGGTAAATCTATATACCCATGCTGTCACTCTTAACAACCTTTCCAGACTGCTAATGTCCTCAAGCCTCAATATGGGGTCCTGCTGCATAACTTGACAACTGTTCACAGTGCATTTTTCTCATTTCATTCACCCATTCTTCTTGAGCCTGGCATACTCCTACAATAGGCTGATTAGGCCAGTTTTCGCTTCCAAGTTTTAGCCACTCTGGCCCATTCCCACAAAATTGCTTGGGATCTGTGTGTGCTTGAATTTCCTCCACCCTATTGGCAACAATGGCTTCCATTTCCTTGCCTGGCTTCTTAACCAGTGCCAAACTATAGTGGAGTCTGTCCAATAATACCTTGGAATTTCATAGAGGGCCAAGACTTTTGCACTGTAACTGCAAGCCGACTAGCAATAACTGCACACCCATCGATTCCAACCTTGGAACAGAAAGCCTTTTCAAAGGTGCTACTCTGCTCTTTGCAGCAACCAACCTGCAACTTACTTCCTCTTTCAATGTGCCTCTTATATAAATACAAATTGCATAGGCTTCCTCACTTGCATCACAAAAGATGTGCAGCTCCAAATTGTCTGGACTATTGCTCAACTCTCCAAAGTACCATTTTCGGATTTCAATGTCTCCAAGATGTGCCAATTCTTTGAACCAATATTTCCACCTTACCACCATATGATCAAGTAACTCTTGGTCCCAAGTCCAATTTCCCAGAGGCTCTGAAACCAAATTTTTTACTTTATCACAAATGGAGCCAGGAATCAAAGAGGATCAAAGACCTTTGAAGCCAAACTAAGAGCTGTACGTTTTGTCCACCTTGTCTCATTCTCAGCCAGCTCTACTAAAGATTTTCCATTGAAGGTAAACAAATCCTCTCCTTGCTGCCAAACAATGCCTAGCACTTTTGCGTCTATTGCCCACATCTCCTTAATACTTTCTGCATCAGGTACTACACAGGGACTGACTCATAAACTGTTGTAATTGAGAATGATTGGTCTGCCATTTTCTAAGCTCCATGCCAGCCTCCCTCATTATAGCTCTAGTCTCCATGAATATCTGTTTAGCCATTTCTGTATTATCCACGGAACACAGCAAATCATCAGCATAAAAATTTTTCCTTGTGTTCAATTGTGTTAGGATAGACTTCAGAATATTTTTTAAAATGGTACTGCATAGTAGCTGCAACAGAAATGGACTAGAGCTGAGGCCAAACAACACTGACTTCATTCTACAGTATATGCTTGAACCTTAGGTTCATTTTCCAACAAGTCTTTCGTATCCACCCACAGATACCTTACTGCATCTTTGTCCTATGGTTTTACCTTTATCCGCAAAAAGGCTTGCTTCACATCTGCAGTCAATGCTATTCTACCAAACCTGAATCTCAGTAACAAGGAACATAAATCTGCATTTAAATTTGGCCCAGCATCCAAACAGTCATTCAAGGACACACCACCTCTGTCCTTGGCTGAGCCATCAAAAACTACCTCAGTTTGGTGGTAGTTTTGTCTCAACGTACCACTGCATGGTGTGGCAGATAATGTGCTCCTGGCTCACCATGCATCCTTTCAGCATAGCCCTCCCTTACATAGCTTAGGATGGCCTCATTGTATTCAATTAACAACTCATTTTCTTAGCCTGTACAATGAAGTCTCCAACCTCCGATTAGCTAGCTGAAGGTTTGAACCGGGTTTGCGAGAATCCTTACAAGGGAGGCCAACTTCCTACCAACCATCTTTAAACCCAATCCCTTTTCCAAATTTCTCTAAAACGTCACTATTCACTATACTTGCCTGTTTGTCCTTTATGCCAATGGATTCAAGTTCCCAAAAGGCTTTCAAATGTCTTTCTCCTCAATCTTAACAAAAAGAGCTTTAACTTCCATTTCATTGCAATAGCTACCATGTAGCATCCAGCCTAGCTTACTTTCAATAGCTACCGGGCCTCGAGATGTGCGGACAATATTACAGTGATGAAGTCCCAGTAATAGTCAGCTCCAATCAAAAGACTAAATCTTCTGTCCTTCGAACTTATTTGCCCAAATTAATTCCTTTAACTTGCAATTCTTGAACACATGCCATATCTAAACAAGTAGTGACTGGAGCACAAAGTTCCTCAATCTCTACAGCTTGGACTTTGGTAGTGGGACTTTGTGGTAACAACCCCTTAACCAGAACTTCTACCTTCTTAACTTTGGTTCGGTTTTGAACGGAACCCCCAAACCCAGAAATTTTAAAGTTTCCCTCGTAAGTTCTTTAAACTTCAATTTTCTGGAAATTCTGGTCTTAATAAAGCTACACTGGCTACCACTATCAAACAACACTCTTACAGTAGCTTCTCCAATTAATAAGGCTGCAGCTGTTTGCAATAATCCCCCTTTACTTTTACTCCCTTCCATAGCAGTGGCATGTGCCACTGATGTCGCTACTTCTGGGGTAGGCCTACTAGGAGTGTTTTCACACAATAATGGCTGATGCCTGCAATGACATTTTTTGCACAAAATTTTAATCTTACAAAACCTTGCTCTGTGACCTTTCAAAAAACATTTAAAACATGCTGTGGACTTAGTTACCCTGTCCTTTCTCTCCTCAAAAGGTAAAGCCTCAGCCGCCTCACATTTATATGACTTGTGGTTGCCTTCGCAAAATATGCATTTCTCGATTTCCTTTAATTTATTCTCAGAGGATGCATGTAAAGCTGACATTGTACCTGGGCTATTCCTTTTTGTAGAAACCTTGGTGCTGTGCCTGCCTTTGTCCCTTTGTTTAACATCCCACTGTGCAAACTCAATTCCCTCTCGTCTTGCTAATTCTGTGCCTAAAAGACTTAACATCTGCTGAAGGTGGGATGTACACATGTTCTGTAGAGTGTCCCCTACTTAATTCAAGCAAAATTGAGCTAGGCAATTTAGACTCCATATAGTGACCAACATTATACCATATCTTTCCATTCCTATACCCAAGTTCTCCAGGGACCTAGTTCTAACTTCAAATTCATCATGTAACTGCCGTAACTCCTTGACACTATTGGGATTATTAACAGGAGGTATAACTAAAAGTTCACGGAGGTGGCTTTTAATTAAGATCTCTGGCTTACCAAACCGTTTCTTTAATATATCCCAAGCCACATTATAATTAGCCTGTTAATGCTAATCCTGCTATTGTCTTTGCTGCCTCCCCTTCCAAGAGGGACTGCAAATAATTAAATTTCTCCACCACACTTAACACTTGACTAGAATGAACTGCTGATTGAAAACTGTCTGCCCATCCTTGCCATTCCTGAATACTCCCAGAAAATGTTTTGAGTACAAGCCTCGGTAATTGAACTGCAGATCTGTTAACCGAAACTTCACAAACACCATTTGTTGAGGGTTGTGTTTCATTACTAGACCTGGTCTCTAACTGTACTGAGCTGCTGAACTCTTTTGCTCGGTGGCATACTTTAATTATATCATCAATAATCTCTTCAAAGTAAATTATGTTATTTTCTATTTCATCCTCTTCTATAAGAGCCTCAATTTTAACATTTCCTTCACTTAGAGCAACCTTTTTAGTTTCTAATATGGAAAGCTGCGGTCACTAAGCTTAAATCCTCTTGCTCTATGGCAGAATCTATAGTGGCAATGACTTTTGTAATTAGACTTTGTAGGGGCTTCTCCTTTTTTTAAACTTGTTCAATTCAGCTGCACTCATCTTCAATGCAAACAACAATTGGGCTCAATGCCAAATAAGCTGAATTGGCAAAAATACTTAACCAAACTGATCAAACGCAAATTTTGCTTTTTTCAAATAAATTTAATTGCTTGGTTGGGGTACTGACCAACCACCAGTATGGAATACCAAATTTTCCACCCAAGTAACTGGCGCACCGTAGTTTGCAACCTTCGCCTACGAATGATAAACCAAAATTAACCAAACCGGTAAAAATGTAGGCCCAAAACAACGACAGACGAGTGGCCAAGTTTCGCAATTGGCCGACCAAACTTTCTACCCTGGAACCTTAACTCAATTATGCTCAACCACTCTCGGCCCAACTTGGGCTACCATTTGCACAATCAGAACTTTGCCGACAAATAGTCACTGACTCAGTCTTCGGCTAGAATCCGGTTCTGAAGGACCATGTTATTTTTTTTTTTATTGGGTTCAAAATCCCAGCTGAGCCGTGAAGGGCCAGTTCAACCTACAGCCCAAGTTAAGCTAGATCAAAAACTCACGGACTTCGAGGTCCTATTAGGTCCTACCTCAGGGTTGCTGACTCGATGTGGGCCTACCTTAGGCCTCAGTTGCATGAATTTAAGATAAAAAAAACAAAAGGGGCACTATTTACAGTCTTCTTTCTAAACCTTGCAACAACAACACAACCTGCACTATTGCACGATGCAACAATCTTGTATCTAAACAACCAAACTGAATTGCAAGAGAGCTCTCTATAAGACCACACCCTGTAAGTATCGCATTTCACAAACGAGTAGAAAAGACGCGCAGCGCCCCAAAAAATGATGCCACAAGAGTGCCCAAACAATGATGCCACAACAGCCCAAAAATGCTAGCTCTAAATTAAGTGAATTTTTCACTAACCTTACAATTATGAGATGGATATATATATACACTAACTTAATATATACAAGCAATGCTGCATCAATCAGCTTAGTCATCATATCGCCTTGGGACAACAATGGTTCTTCCTCTTCTAGATTTTCTAACAATCATTCACTTATAAAAATTGGCTGGTTTATATAAAATTCAATGGTAATTATTGTCTGTAAATTTTGTATAAATCATCCAAACATATTTTAACTTACTAGGTTACAATCAAGCACGTTTTTTTTGGCGGACCCGTTATATATCAGGCCCGTAGCCAAGGGGGGGGGAGGGTCGTCCCCCCCTTGGCAGAAAAGGTCCACTTTTTCAATAAGTTATAAAGTCTTTTGATACTATATAACAATTTAGTAAATACACATTTGCATTTTTTAAAGATTTTGAATCATTATAGGTGTTTTTATTAAATTAATTAAGTATAATTAAATGTGTGTTAACATTTTTATGCTAACATACGTGTCATAGTGTTAACATGCAAATCTTCTTACACCTTTTCAACATTCTGATAAACATTTCATATCACACAACTCTCTTTGTATAATTTGTGTATGAATTGAGAATACATGTTTGAGTATGATATTTACTACACACAACATTTAGTTATGACAATTTATAAGATTCAGTTATGAATAATTCACATAAATTTTTAACATCACATTTTGTTAATATAATGTTTAAGTCGGATGTTTCTGTGTTTATATTTTTCTGGGGAAAACTCCAGACCCATCTGCAGAATGGTTTAACTGTTCTCACCCCCTCCGCAGTGACTAGGTCGTTACACAGAAAAAGGCCCACATTTCTGCAATTTCGATCCTCCCTTTTCGGAAGTCCCCTCCATGGTGTTCAGACAGATTGAAATGACGCGCGCAATTATTACTAAGTGATTTTTAACTATATCTTTTACTTTCAGACTATTAAGTGTTAACATAGTTTTTAGCACCACGCTACAGGTAATAAAAGAAGAAAAGTTGTACCCTGTCTATACAGGAAACGTTAAAACTTACTGAAAAGTTGGAGAATGGCATATCTCTGAAGAAGTTTATGCCGAGTGTGGATGTTCGACATTACTGACAATCTCTACAATGGGAAAAAGAAAGTGCATTGCACTGGCCAAATACACAAACTTAGAAGAAGCGGTGTTTAACTGGTACAAGCAGCTGCATACAGCAGGTGTACCTGCACAAAGTGTAGTGTTACAATCTGATGCCGAAAGATTAGCTAGCCATATGAACAGTAAAGGGTTTATGGCTAGTTCTGGGTGGCTGTGGCGTTTTAGAAAGAGAAAGAACATTTTAAACGAAAATTTTTGCCGTTTGTAAGTGGTGATGCAGAAAGTGATAAGCCTTTTAAAAATCTACATAAAATTAGTTGATCATTCTGACCTTAACTTTAATCAGCTATACAATGTTGACAAAACTTGCTTGATTGGGAAGGGTATGCCTGATAATACACAGGCTACACACTCACAGCAAACTACCCTAAGCAGAAAGGGCGTAAAGAAACGGTTGGAAAATATTTGCGAATGGCCGAAATCGGATGAAGCTGACCCTGGATATCACTACAGGACAGAGGAAGAAATTGCTGCTAATGTTTATGGTGTCTCGGAAGAAATCAGTGGCAGTGATGAAGAGGATCCTTCCGAAGATTTAGCACCTCGAGAGAAAGTAGTTATATCCCAGGTGAGGGAGTAGGTTGATAAATTGATAACATGATGAATCTGCCTCATATACTGAACTCCACCCTTTCTACGATAACATGAGCGAATTTTGGAAGATGTTGATGAAGCTGCAGGGCAAGAGAATTATCCAACTTAAAATACTCTTCTTTTTCCAAGCCTAACCCACCACAACTTTCCTCAAAAGAACCCCCCCCCCCCGTCTCCAAAGCACCTCTGTTTTGCCCAACTCGTCAGCCCCAATGTCAGAGTCCAGTGCCAGCGTAAGTTTTCTGATCGAAGCTTTGCCATCACACCTGAAGTGCCTGAAATTATGTTTGCCAGGGACTGTGAAAATGAGCAGACAAAAACAATACAGTGTAATTAGAGTATCGCACATTGTAGTGTCTTAGTAATTACAAAATAAAACCAGTCTTTTGTTCAGTCCAGTACTTGTGTAGTGTAAATACAGTACAACGAACGCTTTTGTGATAATAGTGAATTTAATTATCCCAGAAGAGTTTCTTGTTCTATGCACGGTGTGTGTCGATAGTGTTATTTTAAGTAGGTTCTGTGTATTTTTACGAAATAGTAGAATTACATCATTTCCGAAAATATTTGTCACTTTTACAGAAAAGTAGGTTATTGATTAATTGTCCAATCAGGGGACCATGTTTAATCTCTTCTAAAGGTTGACCAATCAGAGGAAGGAAAATAATTTTACACTCGAAGTCCGAAACTATATATGAATTTAAGGTGACCTAACTAAGCGTATGCTTAATACGGGTATAAATTAAGTTTCATTGTGTGTCACGTACGAAGTAAGCGTGGCTTTCAACTGCGCTAATAGGCGGCTTTCAGGAAACCAGATTTTTAACAAGTATTATTTATAACAAGATCCGAAACTCCGCCCACTTTTGAGTGAGCCTTCTCTCTTTTGCTACCTAGTGTTTAGAAAGAGAACTAAATTACCCACCAAAATACACCAACCCCAGCTAACAATTTTATTTCAGCAGTGACGTAGATACAACGTAAATTTGTGTTGTCTCATTTACCTCTTCATAACGTTGTGATGTTACGTAAACTTTACGTAGATACAACGTTGTCTCAATGTCTATTTGAAATAGTAGTGTCATATGTAACTCCGTTGTTTTGTAACAGAAATAATGTAAGTTTTACGTTGGGATTACGTCATTACAACGTTAATTCCTGACATGACCAGAATACCGCCGTATTTAGGTAGTGTTTGCTGGGATGTAAGTTGTATTATTATATAGTTAAAAATGTAATCAATACAGGATCTTAATTAATTAAGCATGTAGGCTTATATATATATATTTTTTTTTAAATAATAATAGTGCTGTGCCCGCTAGCTCTAACTACAGGGCCAGATGACGACATTCTGAAGCCCTAAGCTGTCAAGTTTAAGAGGCCTCATAATAAATTTAGTTAATAAATAAATCTAAGGTCCCTCACATTATACGGCTCTAAGCTGTAGCTTAGATTATGCCTTAATCCGGTACTGACTATCATAAAATTTAGCGCCGCTAAACGCCAATTTTTCCTGAAACCACCCCAATTTATGAGTGTTCTGCCTTCCGTAATTTTATTATATATATTAGCACACACACACCTTGATATGACGTATTGCTAAGGTACAAAAAAAATGAGTTATAGTCTACGAAAATGAAAACTTTTAATGTAAGAGTAGAGTTTCTTTCGTGTATATTAACAAACTCAAAATGATAAAATACTGACAAAGAGATAAATCATATCAAAACTTGAATGTTTCATTGATACAACATATTATAGAACAAAAATGGATATCACTGAAACAGTGATGATTAGGTGGTCAGTACTCTTAAACTATCAACCTCTACATACTGATGTCATGAACTTGCAGTTGGTGCTGCCTCAGTCTTTTATAATGGAGTTTGCTGTCGGCGAACCAAATTTTAGTACAAGTGGTTTCGAAAAATTAACGACTGACTTTCCCTAAAAACTTAGCGAAAGAGGTAGCGGCGCTAACAGTATCACTACTAAAAAGTTAGCGGCGCTAACAGTAATCACTACTAAAAAGTTAGCGGCGCTAACAGTATCACTACTAAAAAGTTAGCGGCGCTAATCCCAGCACTGATAATATTCAGTTTTTGCTAATATTAATATGCCCTTGTGCAAAGCTTAGTTCTCACTCCATGTGGTCGGTGACGCGTACTCAATATTTATTTGGTGGGATAACGCGCTAAATAACAGAAAATAGGAAAATATCATGTTTGTACTTTGATATATATTAAGTTTCAGGCAGGGACTTTTTTTTAAGGAATTTTTACTAGTGGGCCACTTTAAAAAAAAAAAGGGCAGACACCAAGTACCTGGCATTTATATTAAAAGATAGTTAGTTAGATAGCAGATAATTATATAAAAATCAAAGGAATTTAAGGAAAACATTACAGTAGATGCAAAAATGGTAATTTATATAAATAAAAGTAGTACCAGACAAAATTTATTGAAAAGACCAGACACATTTTAAACATACTGCTATACTGTAGCTCAGCATTGACAAAAATTGTGAAAATATAAGGGAAAATAGGTACAAAACATTTTGTGGAATGTAGATGATAGAAGCATGTGGCAGTTTTGTAATATTTCATACTAGAAAATAACTATCTTAAAATGAACTCCAAAGCTTAAAATTGACTAGTGGGCCAAATATAAGGGCAAGTGGGCCATTTGGCCACTAGTATATATGTTAGAAAAGTCCTGGTTTCAGGGACACCAGTTTTTGGACCCCTAATTAGACGAACGTTGAGAGGAAGTAACAACCAACTTAACCTGGTTCAAAGTATGAAATGGGCGGGTCACCAAAATATGGTGTCCCCAAAACTTAATATTAGCCAATATTTGATATTATATTTACCACAAGTCACCATCTCATTCACAGTTTCATCTTAGAAGAAAATACTGTACTACACTACAACGTATAAGAAAAGTAAAAGGAGGCCCTTATGCAGAGCTGTGCACGCTAACTGATAAATATAGCGCTGCTAACGCTAATAAATTCTAGCGCCGCTAACGCTAATAAATTCTAGCGCCGCTAACGCTAACAGTTTTTAAAATTAGCGGCGTTAACGCTAATTTTTATGAAATGTATAGCTAAGTACTATTTTTTAATAATAATAATGCATTTGTATATATTCAAATGTGTTCGCTATTTGTTATCTTTTATAGTGTCAAATGGGAACAAAATTATATCTTAAAATGATTATTGGGTATTCAAGAAATTGCGTAATTTGATAATTAAACTTATTTATTGGAAAGACATCGTCCTCCTTTACATACTCAGTTCAGGAAACTGCTTATTATTATACATTCTGCACAAAAAGCAACGTAATATAGAGAATACCATTCTAAGAATATTAATTTTAATTTATATTAGCGCCTAACATTCCCTAAAAATGTAGCAGCGCTATTTGTTCCGCTAACTATTTTGAAAAATAGCGCCGCTAATGGATGCGCTAATTAACTAGCGTCGCTAATTAACGCCGCTAGGCACAGCTCTGCCCTTATGTCATCTGATACTAAGAGTAAATATTAAAAACTTAAAAATTACGGCTTAAATGTGAAAAAAAAGGTGGAACCATCCAAACGTGGTTAGGCTTGGAATTAAAATGAATGACATGAATGAAATTGTTTTGTAATTTGAGAATATTAACGTGGAGGGCAAGTTACGAACCAATTTTAGTACGAATTTTTATGATTGAAAACCAGAGCTTATGAGCTGACTGTTCTAGAGACAACAATATATTGTATATCTAAAAGCACATAACTTAAAGATTGGACCATATTCTGATATAATTACCAAGTCTTATCATAAACGTTCATTTCATTCACAAACCTTCATACAAAAACTGACTCGCAGCGACTTCCCATGCGAGTACAGTACTACGAATAAAAAATTCCAATTAACATTAAAGTAAAGCCTACTAGGTAGTTTTATCATATAGTTTCATTTCAGTGATAAATATTCATACAAAAATTGACTCGCAGCACCCTCTGAAGTGATGTACACAAAATGCAAATCCCAGTGGCAATTTTCTGGTCAGTCCGTCATGTAGTTCAGGTGGGTACGTGTCGGCCTGAAATGATTCCTAATTTTGGCCTCACGTTTTCCAAATATGTACATATAAATAACGTCCAGATAAACGGAAATCCAGACAATGTAATTTTCCATTGCTTCCACAAGATAAATCTTTGGTACGTAAGAACATAAGAAATTTTAGTGGGCACACTAGGGGCCACTTCAGCCTATCGAGGTGGCTCAACTATGTAAAAACTGCCTGTACATTGGCAACAACCAATTTTAACAAAACTAATTAATTATCAATTTAAAACTAAAGATAGAATCTCTGATCCAGAGGATCAGTCATAATAGGCTACTATCCACAAATATGTTACACACTCTATCTATAACTGACATGCAAATATATCAGATCCAAAGAATCTAGTCAATTTCATTACGATACCCATCAATACCAGTGCTTGCCAACCAAAAATAAATCACGGTCCATATCAATTGCGGACCAAGTATATATATATATATATATATATAAAAGTGTAGTGTGGCTGTAAAGACTGTACAGTAATGTAGAAATGTGTGTGCACCCATTTGGGTCTCCCATTTAAAGGTGTTTGTGGGGCAAGTGAAGATCATGAGTTTTTCAATACCTCACAGGACTATGGGGGGCACCGCTCGGCAAAGGAATCTCTTTAAATGGGGTGTGTAAGGACAGAGAGTATCCCCTAACCAAGATGCTGCCTCCCATATCCCACAACACTTGTGTTGAGCTGTGGGATCTATCACCTAAATGCACATAATATATGAAATAAACTAGTACCATTCATCAGTGGTGGGCGCGGTACCAAAATTTGGGGTGCGTTACGCGGTACTGCGGTACTTTTTCAGGTCCCCCTGGTGCGTTCCGCGGTACTGCGGTACTGCACACAGAACAACACAAGTAATAGCACATATTTTCAGAAATGGCATATCGGCGATTTCGCACCTGAACTTTCTGCCATAATGGCTAAAAATCGATCTTTGTCACAGAATGTAACACACGTGCAACCGGCTCAAAAGCAAGCACTGCACTGAGGCGTTGTGATAGGATGGCAACGTAACATGTTCTGAACGAAAACTTAACGTGTCTAGAGTTAGGCTGATGCAACACACGCAGCATTCGTCTTACTGTACTCCTGTAATAAGGTTTACTTCAAAAAAAGTGTTAATTTTTTGAAAGTCGTGTTTGTCGGTACCGCGGAAAGTACCGCGGGAAATTTGAATGCGGTAGCGGTACTGCTGTACTTTCAGCGATCCTTTGCGGTACTGCGTTATGCGGTACCGGTTTGGTAGTGCGGTAGTACCGCAGTACCGCAAAAAATACCGCAAGTGCCCAGCTTTGCCATTCATGCAATAAAATGGGCTTAAACACTATCACCAGATATCCCTTGCAGACATCAAACTATCCAACCTTCTTTTGAAAGAATGAAGTGCATAATATGCACTTCATTCTTTCTTAAATTTGTTCTACATCTTCGCTTAAATAACTTCATGCTATGACCTCTAGTCTGGTTATTGCGACCTTTAATGGAGAGGGACTCAAAATCTCTTATCCAACCCTTTTATCATTTTATACACCTCTATCATATCACCCCTTAACCTCCTCCTTTTTAATGAGAACATGCTTAGATACACCAGTCTTTCCTTATATGTCAATTGTCTTAGAGATGGGACCATTCTTGTTGCTCATTTCTGTACTTTTTCGTTTTTCAATATATTGTATCAAATAGGACTTAAATTGAATACAGTGCTAAGTTGTGATTTCATTTTTATGACACCTCATGAATGACAAGACTGTAGTAAGCTTTGGATCAAATCTACAAATGAAAATGAGGAAACAAAGAAAACTAATTTTGATACGGTTGTAGATTTCATTTTAGTATGACACACCATAAATGATATACGACGACTTGGTAATTATATTATTGTAAGTTAAGTGGCTATGTTGGCCTTATTTTTGTATTACGTTCAGTGTATAATATGTAAGATTGTACTTGTATGTTAGGTTAAATGGCTATGGATTGTGAATGATCCACAACAAAGATGTTTTGTTTGTTGTATTATTAATAATTTA
Source organism: Bathynomus jamesi (assembly GCA_023014485.1). NCBI lineage: Eukaryota > Metazoa > Arthropoda > Malacostraca > Isopoda > Cirolanidae > Bathynomus > Bathynomus jamesi. Next base: position 372,765 of record JAJOZX010001560.1, read on the forward strand.
AAATATAGTTTCCAAAAAATTATATCCGAACTCAGCTTTCCATAATTCATCAGCCTTCTTATTAAACTTTTATTTTCATAATTTCTGATTTCTTCATTAAGCTACAATTATTTTCTCCTACGTATACAAATGATCTTTTTCAGTTAATGTTGTCTCGTGTAATAACAATATATAAAATTGCCAGATAATTAATCAACAGTATGCCAGTATGCTAGGTTAAGTGGCTATGTTGCCCTATTTTTGTATTAACTTCAGTGTATAACATGTAAAATTGTACTTGTGTTAGGTTAAATGGCTATGGATTGTGAATGATCCGCAATAAAGACGTTTTGTTTGTTTGTTTGTTTGTATATTAGACTATGATCAGACATTCACATGTAGTATAATCATTCCACACAAAAGCGCTATCACTGACTGAGTTAGGTCTGTGCCCGTAATGATGTCGTGGTTTATCCAAAATCTACAAATACGTGGATCCAAACCACGGGTTGTTACAAAATCTAGACGCAGAGAATGGTCCCACATCTAACCAGTATCCAGACCCTGGTCCCACATCTAACCAGTATCCAGACCCAATGTCGCTTAACTTCATTGATCGACAGAAATGGTGTTAGACACTGGCCACAACGTAGTCCAGCAACGGGGGACGTAGATTACTGTAGGACAAAATATTTTAATTATTACTATGCTACTATTGTTGCTATTAACAAATATTGCAAATGCTTGATTTCTGCAGGGGATATTTAGCACTGAAAGCTCGAGTTTTATTACTTCTCAAATTATGTATACTTGGGATTTGATCATTTATTGGTTTACCGAGTCAACTAGGTCTGACAGTGGTATTCAAATGGGGGTACGCATCACCACATCTCAAAGTCGATTTAATTAGCAACCATTTGAAGTCTTTTGTGTCCCAAAAAATTATTTCTCTAAGCCTACTTCATTTTTATAAGTTTATCTGCAAAATTTCTTTATTATTGGTATGGTATCATTAATAAATGGGAGACATATATTTAGAAAAATATCTTAATCGTCTTAATCCAGAACCATGCTACATCCTTGCACTCACCAACATTCGTCCACGCATAGAAAAACTTGTTAATGAAAAACATTCACACATCGCATTGACCAGTTTACGGTATGTAGTAACTAAATTATAAAATTGACGATATACTTTCATATTTTGCAAGGTGTGATTTTTGTAAGTTTTGTACAAGACATTTAATTACCTTTGAAATAGAGACGGGGTACGAGATTCATTTATAATGTTTCAAGGGGTACGCCAATGAAAAAGTTTGAATATCACTGATCTAGGATGTTGTAGACATACAAGAAACCCATTATATCTTTGGACTTCTTTAAAATAGGCTGGTGGAGGACATAATGTTCTTAAATTTACAATAGTATATTCTGTATATTGTAAACCTGTAGGCTGTGGTGGACTTTATAACCTGAATGAATTGGGAACCATATTCTACTGCTTCTAAGATGTTAATACAACCACTATGAACGACTGCCCACAGATTTTACCCCTATGTAGCATATTGATAGTCACTTCTCCTTTTGTTTATTTACATCTGTGAACCTCAAATCGCATCTTTTTCATGACTGGTAGATGACATGCAACAAAAAGCAGTAAGAACAACTGTTAGACTGTTAATTAGTGATTTTTAAAAATAAATCAGACCATTTGATTTTTTGTTAAGTTAAAATGGATTGCAAAATAACAAGCAGATATTTCACTTAATATTTTGACTCAAAATGTTTACATTAATTTATTCTGTAGAATTTTTCATTTATTTTATTACAATGAATAATTCAATCTTTGAAGAAAAGCACTTCCCAATACAAATTTCTTGATACCATAACAAAATAAGTTACACACACTTTATGCTGTGGCAAAATTTCAGAATCCAGATGCAGTTCAAAGACAGTTCATAATAGCTTAGTAACAGCTATGTTAAGTTATTTTAAGGTAGGTTAGGTTGGTTAATGGTTAGTAATTATGAGCTATCTCCAAACTGTCTGGATTCTGGAATTTTACCAAAGCTGCTTCCAATGAAGCAAAAATGTTCTTTAATTTTGGATTACATAAAAAGAGGGCAGCAAAGAGTCATTGTCATCCCAGGAATACATTTATTAGGATTCTCTCATAAAATTGTTAATGTTTAAGTCAATCTGCAACATATCTCTTGTGTACAGGTCAGAAATTCTTTCAAGAAGAGGGTTACTATATATCATGACCAAATTGTTACACAGCTTCCCAGTAAATTAGCAATGTTAAGCATGAGTACTGGGGAGTTAGCATTTAGCACAAAAAACACCTCTGAACATGAACGCATTGCATGTTCCCTCAGGTGTTGAAATACGTATGAGGTTATATCAATTTTTACTTTGTTGTAGCTGAGTGGTCAGTACCCTGACATTTTACTAAAGAGGAGCTGGGTTTGAATCCTGGTGCCAGGGTAATTTATATCAGGCCCCTATAGAAAACCCTGAATGCATGATATTCTATCTATGGAACCCCCGTGTTACATTTGTGATTTTAATGAAAGGACCATTGTCTCAAGCGCAAGGTGGTAGAGGCAGCCTGTGGAACACCTTGACACAAAAGTGTTCTCTCTCCTCAGGTGTTGAAATGTGCCAGGTTGTATTAGCTATTACCCCATCAGAGTGCATTGGTCAGCACCATCACCTTCTCAAGAGATGCTAGGTTTGAATCTTGGTGGCAGTAATATGACAAGCAATTCCATGGTCATTCATGTATTCAATAGGGAATAAAAAGAAAAGTCAAGAAGGTGAAAATATATACAATAAAACCTCTCAAATCCAGCACCTAGCAGTTGCCAATAAAGAATACTTTTTTTTATTTACTTACCAAATTATCTTCCTCATTTCCGCTTCCAAAGCAAGATATGTAGGGATGAATAGTAGATGTTTACATTGGTCGAGGTGAGGAAGAGTTGATGGGTGAGTTGTCTGGGGTGGCTGAGGTGGAAGCCAGAGGATTTTTGAAGGTGGAAGATGGCTGGCCACTGTCCTCAGTAACCTTTTTAAAGATATCCTGCAACATAGCTTGTTTCAGGTATTTAGTCTTTTCCTTTATGATTTTTTCCCTGTATCCTATACATTTATATAATATCTTGCTCAGAAATAAAGCTCCTTTGTTTAAGACCAAAAATTAAGTCAGCAGCTAGTTTTAAACATTCATCTATGGAAATTTTTTCCTCAAGTAACTCATCATCATTAATCTTTATCACACACAAAATTCAAAACCATATCCACGATTTCTCCATCAGTTAGTTGGTGAACAACTGGTGCATCATTGTTCAAGGTCACTTTACTGCAATTCCTTGGCAACATTACCCGTAATGCCTTTAATAATACAAGTTTCTTGTAATTATAAATGTAATTTAAAAAAAAAAATTACCCAGTTTTCAGGTGGAACCACTTTTTGTAATGCTGGATTCGAGAGATTTTACTCTATCTTTGTACTGCATAAGTAAAATGGGAAATTAGGAAAATATTAACAAGTACTGATTAAAGGAAAAATCTATTTTAACAAGATTTCATCCATTGTATATATTCCCCAACTGTTATTGAAATTATTTCGGAAAAGTTTTAAAATTCTAGTAAAATAATGACATGACTAGAATAATATTCTGGAATGTGTATTTATATACTGTACTTCAGAAATAATTTCAATAACAGTTTGGGAATGTGTAAAATAGATCACATCTTGTTAAAATATCTTTTCCTTTAATCACTACTTGTTAAGTTTTTGCTAATCTCTCTTAACTACCCTATTTTGTTTACCCTGTACTGGGGGTTTATATTTTTGACTTCTTACCTTTTCAGTAAAACTTTACAATCAAGTGCATTACCCAAAGCCTGTAAAGCCACATTCATAATTTTGGATCAGCTGATATCATGGTGACATCACCATGACACCCACTGATCTGAAAATGTGTGCATGGTTTACAGGCTGTCTTGGAGTTGTGTTGATTAAAATTTTACTCAAACCTTATCTTTTAGGCCTGGCTATATATATATATATATATATATATATATATATATATATATATATATATATATATATATATATCTGACCCTGCAAATCTGGGATAATAGAGCACGGTGACCTACCTAGATTACCTAAATTCACAGATTAATAGAATGGGGTTCCATGATTTTGACACATTGTCCCTAAAAACATCGAAATACTGTACAACCTCCTCTCAACTTAGGCAATAGTTATGCTCTTGAAAACGGTTGTGTAAATAAAAAATGAGTAAATCAAACAATTTTCCATAGGGAATAATATAAAAAGTGGAGGTTAGGGATTTTTGTTATCAATAAGACACAGTACCCAATATTATACCAATGAAAAACTACAGTATATTGCTAAATCTAATACACATACAATAAATTCTAGTAAGTAAAAGAAGAAAATGACAGTTAATTCCAACATTTACCATTGAATGCTGCTCCTGAATTGCTTGCTGGTGCTGGTGGATAGGGAGGAGGGGAGTGGAGGAGTTATTGAGTGGGCTGGGCTCTTACACCTCTAGATGTTGATGGCTCATCATCCTTACGAGTATGATAGTATGATACCATAGGTTTTTTATAACATTACAAAATACGAGGAAGAGCCCCCAAAGTCTTTGTGCCTAAGGATCCCAGATGGTCTTAATCTAGCACCAATTCCATCAACATAATCTGCTTTTAGTTATATCTTACTATGTATGGGTGAATTACGACTATTTTTATATCAGTTATTTTCTAATAATACCAAACAATTAATGCTATAATAGTGAATATTATTAGATACTACAAAAAATGACAGAATTCAATAATTCATAAATAAATGAGAACATTTAAATAAAAATTTGTACTTCCTGAGGAAGACTTATTCCTAGCGCATATTTCTTATATTTTGTAGACTTTCTGCATTTCAGAAGTCTGAAGTTTTTATTTAACGTGATAAAGTTTTTCACATACTATATGTTTAAAGTGACTCATTGTGAATAAATAAAAATATTTCTGAATAAATAAAAATATTTCTAAGTACTGTACATATAATGACTAAAACGTGTTTACTTATCCAACTGACATATTTGGATAAATTGGATGACCTGAAGATCCATCACCCAAGCCTTTTTTAGTTAGCTTTATAAGGCTAACTAACAAAAATATCATGACCTAACCTATCATCAAGGGTGTACAGTTGACCTAATGATTGGTTAGGTTAGGTTGTGATATTTTCATTAGTTAGCCTTATAAAGCTAACTAAAAAAGGCTGTTTAATTTATTTCTAATACTATGCGTGTTACAATAAAAAACATTTAAATTATTTTTTACCACAGGCTGGCATTTTGAACTACATCTTTGTGTGGGATCCAAACCACAGGTTGCTACATAATCTGGATGCAGAGGATGGTCTCCCATCCAACTACTACCCAGACCCAATGTTACTTAACTTCGCTAATCAATGGGAAGTGATATTACAACATTAGCTCCAACATAGCCCTAAAATTAACTAATGAGCTACTGCTTACCACATCATATGACAAGTTATTCCAAAACATCCACCACTCTATGGCTGAAAAAGTATTTTCGTAGATCTAGTCTACAAGTTTGTTTTCTAATTTTCTTATTATGCCCACGAGTTATCCCATCAGTATCTAGTGAGAAAAAGTTACGTACATCTAAATTGTCCAAAGCTGAAAACATCTTTAACATCTGTATCATATCTCCCATCATACAATGTCTCTCAAAACTAAACATACCTGATTCCTTTAATCTATCCCTGTATTCCAATCTTCTTAGGTTAAGGATAAGCTTGGTTGCCCTACGTTGCACACCTTCAAACATAGGGTACCAAGCTTGAATGCAGTATTCTAAACGAGACCTAACATAAGAATTATATAATTTACAGAGGACTTCCTTACTCTTGCAGTTGAATGTATATAATGTTACGGCATGCGGGAGGTGCCCCCTTGGGGCATTGGTTTCTGCGAGTATGTAGAGGAATTACGGCATTTGGAAGAGTGAGGCCCATGGTGTAATGGTATTGCATCTGACCAGCAATCGGAAGATCCCGGGTTCGTTTCCCGGGTGGTTACCTCATTTTTTTCATTCTCTCTCTCTCGTCTTGCGCGGAATATCTCCTATACAAGCGTCGTTCTTTATGTTATTTATACTGCGTGTTCTTTGCAGTTGTGTGTATATATATATATATATATATACACACACACACCTTCATTTAGCATCCATTAGTTTTACTGTACACTTGATTTGTGTCTGTAGTCTGGACACCATTTAAAAGGCCAATAAAACTTTTCAATTTTTCATAATCTTTATTTACACATTTTGCATAATTTAAGAAGTTTTATAAATCAGCTTCCTTGAAATAATCAACATGCCAAAGCATTCTAATTAGCTACAATTGAACAATGTAACAATCAGAAAAATTTCAATTATTTCAAAATAAACATCTCTAAAAACACAAAAACCCACTGGAAATTCCAGTAGGTTTTGGTTGGGTTTTTGGGTGCCAACCAGTGGCAGCTTTTCAGAGGAGGCATGGGAGGCTGGACCACCTCTGTTTTTATCACTATAAACTATGACAGGGGATTTTATGGATAGTATTAATTCTATACGATCATGACCAGTGGCGGATTTAGGGGGGGCCGAGTAGGCCATGGCCTACGGCCCCGCGCCCTCACATATAATTATAATGTTGGATTCCACTATAAATAATACAAGTGATTAATGATTAGTGATAATTATGGTATCACTCTCTTTGCTGGCGGGAGTTTAGTTCTATTCAGGTCGCTGTGGAGTGCACATGTATGTGTGTTTAGTGGTAAGTAATGGTAAAAGTCGTATCTCGAAAAAGTCGCAAGTCAATAAATTGGGGGGTTTTAGTCAGCTTTATAATAACATAAATAAGTTGAAAAATGTTAAATTAATGTAATTAATTTTTTTATATGAAACGTACTTAGGCTAGGTTAGGTCAGTTTAGCTTAGATTTCATAATAAATACATTTTATACATATTTAAGGAAAAAGTCGCCACTGGTGGGGGCTGGTGACTTTTCCCATAAAGCAACTTTTTCACCCGAACAACTGTTTAGTGTCTGTATTTAATTAATTAATTAAACTGTATTAATTAATACTAAACCGAGGGTCAAGTGTAAATAGTTTGTTTTTTATGTTTTTATGTTTCAGGATAAGGCAGTGAGGCTGCACTGAGGCACAATGGAGAAATCAACAAGTCGTGATCAAGGGAGGAAGTATAAAGCTGGCTCTGTTAAATGACAAGAAAAGGCAGACGTAAACCAGAGTAAAAAAACTACCAAAAATAACTCAATGGTTGACATATCCAACAGTATCTGAATCTGCAAAATCACAAACTCAAACTGAATCCGAATCAGTAGAGACACCAATTACGCCTGAAACAACTGGAGAAGCCACAACTAGTACTGAACCTAGTGTAGTTAGCGCAATTGAACCTGAACACAGTGACAGTGAGGAGACACAAGAGGAAGTGAAAGTTATGAATACCGGTACTGAACAAGGATTTGAAATGGATCTTGGATTATAGCCTAAAATAATTACTGAAAATGTGTGAGACTATTGGTTGAAAAAGGGAAGCGCAGAATGTCGACACTGTGATGGTGACTTCAAAGAGTCAGCTGTGAAAGAGCTAAACAGAACCCGTCATTGTACAAAGACATTATTCACTCGAACTCATTCATTATCTGGCCAAGAAATTAATCTTAAATGGCTCTGTTACTCTAAAACAACTGGTAAAGTGTATTGTTTTGCTTGCAAGCTTATGTCAAAGGTGGAAAGCTCATTCACAACTTGCTTCAATGGTTGGAAGAACGCTAGGTATGTCATAGAATCTCACAGTAGGTCAGATCAGCACAGGAAAAGTATGGTCGAAATGATATATCGAAAGACTGCGGGTGCCCGTATTGACTCTAATCTAGTACAACAATATGAAAGTGAATGCGAGTACTGGCAAGCAGTATTGAGGAGGTGTGTAGATGTTTTAAAGCTACTTTGCGAACGCGGGCTAGCCATTCGAGGTAAGATGAAGTAATTGGATCAGTACACAATGGAAACTATCTTGGGATTCTAGAGCTGCTGAGCACATACGACAGTTTCTTGGCAGCACATATCAAGAAACACGCAAACAAAGGTAGTGGTCATACTTCCTACTTGTCCCATGTCATTTCTGAGGAAGTCATTGGAATAATGGCAGAAAGGTTATGTCCTCAATAACAGATGAAGTAAAAACAGCAAAGTACTTCTCAATTTCTGTTGACTCCACACCTGATATTTCACACATGGATCAACTTACTTTTACAATCCGCTATGTACTGCCTACTACAGGTCCAGTTGAAAGGTTTTTGCAGTTTATTCCCATGCTAAGCCACACTGGCAGAGATATTGCTACAACTGTTCTTGATTTTCTTAAAGAGAAGAACATTCCAGTTATCGACTGCCGAGGACAGTCCTATGACAATGCCAGCAACATGTCTGGTAAATATCTGGGGACCCAACAGATAATCAAGAATGAGTGTAGTGAAGCTGAGTACATACCATGTATGGCTCATTCCTTAAACTTGGTGGCTAAGTGTGCTGCAGAAAGCTGTCCTGCTGCAGTGTCATTGTTTGCTCTGGTACAAAATATGTACTCCTTTCTTGTTGCATCTACTTATCGTTGGAGGAGACACCGTGAGGTACTAGAGACTAATAAAGATAAGAAGTTGAAAGTTGATAAAATACTTTCAGACACTCGTTGGCAGAGCTGGGCAATAAATACATTGAATGTATTTAAATACTAAATACTAAATACATTTTACGAATGTATTTAGATACTAAATACAAAATACATCAATTGTATTTAAATACATTTGTAAATACATTTTAAATACATACAAATTTTAACATATGCATTCACTAATTCATGAGTAACAACAATATAAAATGTTTGATAAAGGATGAGTGTACAGATTCGTTGTAGCATTGCTTGCAGCAGAGACTTCGTGTTTATGCAGCAAGCAGGTGCACTTTACCTTATTACCGTCTTTAGATTTAATTTTAAAGTATTTTCCATCAAACAGAGGGTGCACTAAATTGTTATCTGCAGATATATCACTGTTTGATTCACCGGGTTTGCTTGTTGAAGCCATGACACGCACACGATAAAGAAATCAACCACTTTCGACTAAGAATGGCACACAACTGATTGAACTGACACGTTGAAACATGAACCATGCTGTACTACACTGTCGATGCGTCGTACTGTGCTAGTACAGAACATGTATTAAACCAGTAAAAGTATTTACTTTTTATATTTTGAGTATTTAAATACATTGTATTTAAATACTCATTAAAGTATTTAAATACTGTATTTAAATACATGAAAAACAATGTATTTATAAATACAGTTCTAAATACACAAATGTATTTAAATACGTATTTAAATACTGCCCAGCTCTGCTCGTTGGTCAGCATGAGCAGATACTGTAGCTGCTCTCAGTAGAGCACACAAAGAAAACATCATTGTTCTGGAAGAGTTATTCTCAGATCAGAATCAGCCAGCTGAAACAAGAGCTGAAGCAAGTGGTCTTCTCAAAGGTTTGAAAAAAACTTGAAACAGTGATTCTTCTTGAAGTTTGGGATACAGTATTGGAAAGGTTTCAGAGTAGCAGTATCCAGCTGCAAAAATCTGGGCTCCCCCTCAACACAGCTGTCACACTGCTAGAGTCTCTTTTACAATTTGCTAAAGACCTGAGATCCCAGTTCGATGACTTTGAAGCAAAAGCTATGGCTAAGTGTGATCCCTGTGATGTGACGAGTAATGATGCATACTACGCCGACACGCAGCGTATTAGGAAGCGCAAGCGTCACCACGATGAACTAGACTCCGCGGAGGATGTTATGCTGACAGGGAGAGACAAGTTTAGAGTGACTGCATTCTTGCCCATCATTGACAAGCTCTGTGCTGCCCTACAACAACGCATTGCTGCTTACAGCGACCTTCGAGAGAAATTTGGGTTTTTATCAGAAATCTCAAACAAAACGAACACTGAGCTTAAAGCATCTGCTGAAAAGCTTGTGTCTTCATATCCTAAGGACTTGGAGGCTGGATTGGAGTCGGAGCTTTTGCAGTTTGCACACCTTATGAAATCCATTCCAAGAGATTCACCTGAAAGTGCTCCTTCATCAGGTGGTGCAAAGGCTGCAAAAAGTCCTGAACTAGAAATGTATGAGATAATTCACAGACATGACATGGTAGAAACATTTGCTAATGTTGAAATTGTATTACGACTATCTCTGCATGTTTGTCACAAACTGCACTGGGGAGCGATCATTCTCCAAGATGAAACTAGTCAAGAATTATCTAAGAAACACCATGGGGCAGGACCATTTGTCTTCACTCACCCTGTTGAGCATTGAGCATGAGAAATTAAGGGTTCTTGATTTTACTGATGTCATCAAACAGTTTGCAAGTAAGAAGGCTAGAAAAAAATCTTTTTTGACTGAGAAATAGTTAAGTGTACCGTACAAATTGCCTGCAATAAACAAAACCCACTCATTGCATCATTTGCATGTCAGTCAAGTGGTATTCTCTTTAGTTAATGGTGTATTATTATAGTTATTTTTTGTTAATGGTGTATTATTATAGTTATTTTTTATTGTTAAGCTTCAAAAAAACAAATGTGTAATGTTCAACTATGAAATGGTCATTTGGCTAATTAATTATCAATAAATTGAATATTGTTTAAAAAGTAAATTTATTTTAATGCTTCGCTCGCCCATTGATTTGAGGGCCCTGTAAGGTCACCACTGGGGGATGGGGGTGTAAATCTTCATTTCAGTTAATTAAGCTAGCTTTGCGTAGTTTGGGGCCCCGCACTCCAACCAGCCTAGGGCCCCACGCACCTTAAATCTACCACTGATCATGACATTCAGAAAGTAGGGCATCTAACACTTTGTAATCTATTCTATTTATATAGCATATATTATAAAACATTTTGGGCCTCCCTACTCCCTGACTGCCAGCCACCACTGGTGCCAACCCTGCATTTCCATTATCTACCTGATCAGTTACAAATTCTAAAAAGTTTGAGAGATTAGACAAACAAGACCTTCCTGATCTAAATTCATATTGTGAACTTGAAATAAGATTAAAATTCTCCAAATGATCTTGAATATTATTCTTTCTAATTCTTTCTAGTATCCTTTCCTATCAATGATGACAAACTAACAGGCCTATAATTTCTTACCTCCTCCTTACTACCCTTTTTGTAAATGAGTACTACATTAGCTTTTTTCCATTCATCTGGTACTTCTACATAAATAATTGACCTAGCAAACAAAATAGTTAGTGCCTCAGATAAGATTTCTTCCCCTTCTCCAAGAATCCTCGCAAATATGTTATCAGGTCCAGCAGCCTTATTTGACTTCAATGTATGAATCACTTGCCTAACATCATACTTCCTTATAGGAATATGAACAAGAATGTCTGAATTTACAGGATCTAAAGAATTAAAATCAAAGTTATTTAAATTTTCTCCAGTAAAAACAGAGCTAAAATAATCATTAAAAATACCAACAATATCCTGATCTTTTTCAAACATCCTGTCATCATGTTCTATTGGGCCAATCCTATCATGCTTTTTATTATATTTATAAACACTAAAGAATTTCTTTGGATCTTTATTACTATTTCTAGCTAGATTTATTTTGCTATGCTTTTTTTCTCTTTCTAATCAAACTATTTAGCTTATTTTTTAACTGCCTATAATTATCCAAGTCCAAAATACTATCACTACCTTTAAATTTCCTGAATGCCTTTTTTTTATATTTTTAATCATTTTAGCTATTTCCCTATCCCACCACAAAGGTTTCCTAATCTTGTTATTCCTAACACTTCTAAAAGGAATACACCTACATTGTACATCCTCTAAAATTTCTTTGAATTTAGACCATATCTCAAAAATGCATTTTTATCAGCAAATTCATTATCCCACTCTACTGAGCCTAACAACTCCCTAAATCTACTATAGTCACCCTTTGAGAAGCAAGGGACTAGATGGTCATTATTGACTAGATCCCTTATTTAATTCTATCTTAAAACATATGATGGTCACTATTTCCTAATGACTCTCCTACTTCAAGTTCCCTAATATGTTCATGATCATTGGAAAGAACCAGATCTAAGATTGCTTGTTCCCTAGTTGGTTTGTCTACAAATTGTGTTGGAAAAGTCATTATAGCAGTCAATGAAGTAGTTACCTTCCCTATTATTTCCCTCTAAAAGGCTCCAGTCTATGAGGCAGGTTGAAATCTCCTATAATTAATGTTCTAGCACAACAACCCTTATTTATTTCTTGAACCATACTGTCATCAACTTCCTGTGTTTGGTTTCGAGATCTGTAAAATACACCTATCCAAATATACTCTGCCTGAAACACAGATATCAACCCATATTGATTCTACCCTATTGTCTAATTTAATACTATCATTCTGAACTGAAGTTAAATCATTCTTAATGTACAAGACCAAACCTCCCCCCTGCCTATCTATTCTTTAGTAAATATACATTGTATAACTATTTAACTCATACTCTGCTCTGTCATTGAAAGCTGCCTCACTAATCCAAGTCTTACTAATGCAGATTATATCCAGATTTACACTAATCATATATAACTAAATAATTAATTTTTTGGTTAATATTCATCTTTTCACCCACTCACGCGCGGTTAAAACAGTACAATACAGGTAGCCCTCATTTCGCGCTGGTCCAATTTGCGCCAATTCGCAATAGCACCAGTCACTATCCACAAGGCCATGAATATTTATTTTTGCAATTTTTTTTATAAATTAAAAATTTAAAATCGTCAAAAATGGTAAAAATATGTAACTACTGTATATATAAACTGTATATACAATATATAATGTTATAATGTTTCAGACCAACAAAGACCCTAAGATCCACTCATGGCTGGTCTACCTAACTGTGTTCGTAATCGTGTATGTCCTCCGTGGTGGCGGAGGGGACCTACAATTTTACGTGGGTTCCGAACCACAAGAACATAAGAAATTTATGTACCAACTGCTTGTACATTCGCAATGACCAATTTTTGCAAAACTAAATAATTATCAATTAAAAAAAACAATTTAAAAAAGATAGAATCTCTGGATCCAGAGGATCAAGTCATAATAAACTACTATCAACAAATATGTTACACTCTATATCTATTTATAACGGACATGCAAATATATCAGATCCAAAGAATCCAGTCAATTTCATTACAGTATCCATCAATACTAGTACCTTGCCAACGAAAAATAAGTCACGGTCCATATCGATTGCGGACCAAGTCAAAATTTATAACCATATACATTACAATATATATACTTAGGAGGGAAGGTGTAGGTGTGGCTGTAAAGACTGTAAGTAATGTAGAAATGTGTGTACACCCATTTTGGGTCTCCCATTTAAAGGTGTTTGTCGGGCAAGTGAAGATCATGAGTTTTTCAATACCTCACGGTACTATGGGGGGTACCGCTTGGCAGAGGAATCTCTTTAAATAGGGTGTGTAAGGACAGAGAGTATCCCCTAACCCAAGATGCTGCCTCCCTATATCCCACAAGTGCTGTACAGCTAGTACTGTACTGTATTTATAATTTCTTATTATTACGGTACTGTATTATATATTTTATTATACAGTATGTACAGTTTTGCAACCCATGGACCAGGGAGTAATAGCCACCTTTAAAGCTTATTACCTACGGCAAACATTTAGAGAAATGGTAAAAGCTTTAGACATGTCCAACATTACCATTAAAGAATATTGGCAGTCATTTGATGTCTTAAAGGGCATCAATCACATTAACACAGACTGGCAAGAAGTGACTGTCAATTGTCTAAATGAGTGTGGCATAAACTTCTCCCAGATTTCATGCATGACTTCAGAGGATTCGAGCCACAACAGAATGTTGTAGAAGACATCTTAGAAGAAGTTACAGTTGAAGATGTAACTGAGCTCTTGGAAAGTCATGCAGAGACTCTTTCAAATGAAGACCTTGAAGAGTTAGCTGCAGAACTTAGCCAACAGCAGGAGGAAGAAAAGAAGACCCTCCTCTAAAAATTATGAAGACCAGTGATCTACAACGGATTCTTGCAAGTGTAGAGTCCCTCACTAATGAGCTCTGTGACATTGATCACGACTGGGAGAGAGTGCCACAGTTAAAAGGAGTGTCATATCAAGCCTGAGCCCTTATTTTGAAATTGTTAAAGAAAGGAGGAAGAAATCCAGGCAATCAACACTTGATTCTTCAAAAAAAGGCAACCTCAACCGGGGACTTCAACAGAAGATCCTCAACCAGGACCTTCAAAAGCCAACTAAAACTTCTGCATTACACCACTGTCAAAAAACATCAATGCAGGGGCCTAACAGTGGTGCTTATAAGACCACGTGTGGGCTCCAAACATGTGAAGGTAAGTGTACAAAATTTAATTGTTTTATGTATTAATTTATTTTTTATATTTATGTAGGTTAAAAATAAAACTTTTTTTTAATTAAAAAAGTTTATTTCTGAGCTTTAAATACTCCAGTATTGAAAAGGTTAGGTAAAATTTTTGGTGCCCGGAACCTAACCCTGTGATTTCCCATTGACTCCATTATATAAAGGGTTCAATTTGCACCTGTCCCCCCAAGAACTTAACCCTGGCGTAAATCGAGGGCTACCTATATATTGAATTGCCATTCAAAACTGACTAAGAAAATATATATATGTTGTGCAAATTTGTTCAAATGTACTTTTTTTTAATAAAATATATTTCCTGTTTTGGCTATAATGTACTTTTCAAAATATTTTTCCTGATTAGGCTATTTTTTTTGCTACTCTGCAACTTAGTTTGTTGGGTTTTGTTCTGGCTATTTTTTTTTCTAATTGGATTCAGTTCAGTGGTGTTTGTGATAGAAATATGACATGCCATTCGTGTGATTTGTCATATGCCCTAGATAAAGACAAAGGATTGGATGTTTTTATCAATTACGGCATTATTCTCTCATCCTTAACTTGCCCAAAATGTGACAGTGAGTGCCTAATATGAAAAGATCAGAAAATATTTAGGTGAAATAACCAATATTAACCAGTTAGGTTAATTGAATGCCCAGTTAGGTCAACTGTACACCCTTGATGATTGGTTAGGTTAAGTTGTGATATTTTCGTTAGTTTAAATGAAAATAATGAGAGCAAACTTTTCGGTTAATATTAGTTTTAATGCTCCCTTCGTTTTCAATAGGAGACATCTATGACAATTTAATATATAGCTAAATTCATATTCAGGACACCTTGAAACCTCAGGGAAACTGATAAAAATCAAGGAAATGTAATAATTATTTTTTATGGAAAAAAAAAAATTTAGACGTCAATAAGCAGCCATTACAGGCCATTGACCCAGTGTTTCGCTCTTTCCTCGGTTAAAATTTTGCTGCTCTCCGTCCTCTCCAGTTTTATGGAGAGACATCTCGTGGCAAAATTAGGAAACATAGGTCAAATCAGCCAATTAAATCGTTTTTGTTTCATGTGTCCTTATCCAACCAATCAGAGACGTGCATTTTGAATCTCCCATAATGCATTTTCAGCGCTTTTCACCATGGTTTGTGGAGGTTGTGATTTGGATTACTATCAATTAATACAAGATATTTATAAAAAAGATGGTGGTGCTGAAGTTTTCTTTACCAGTCATGGTGTTTTACCTACTCATGTTATTTGTCCACAGTGTGGTCATGAGTGTAATAAGAAAAGAAATTTTTATAGTGGGCACACTAGGGGCCACTTCGGCCCATCGAGGTGGCTCCACTATGTAAAAACTACCTGTACATTAGCAATAACCAATTTTTACAAAACCAATTAAGTATAAATTTAAAACTAATTAATTATCAATTTCAAACTAAAGATAGAATATCTAGATCCAGAGGATCAAAGTCATAATAGGCTACTATCCACAAATATGTTACACACTATATTTATAACTGACATACAAATATATCAGATCCAAAGAATCCAGTCAATTTCATTATAGTAGTTAGTACCCATCAATACCAGTACCATGCCAACCAAAATTAAGTCACAGTCCATATCAATTGTGGACCAAGTCACAATTTACATCCAAATACATTACAATATATATACTTAGGAGGAAAAGTGTAGGTGTGGCTGTAAAGACTGTACAGTAATGTAGAAATGTGTGTGTGCACCCATTTTGGGTCTCCCATTTAAAGGTGTTTGTGGGGCAAGTGAAGATCATGAGTTTTTCAATACCTCTCAGTACTATAGGGGGCACCGCTCGGCAGAGGAATCTCTTTAAATAGGGTGTGTAAGGACAGAGAGTATCCCCTAACCCAAGATGCTGCCTCCCTATATCCCACAACACCTGTGTTAAGCTGTGGGATCTATTACCCAAATGCACATAATATATATGAAATAAACTAGTACCATTCATGCAATAAAAATGGGCTTAAACACCATCACCAGATATCCCTTGCAGACATCAAACTATCCAACCTTCTTTTGAAAGAATCAAGTGTATCTGGTCACCACTTCTGTCAGACTGTTCCAAAATTTAATTACTCTATTTGTAAAACTATGGGTTAATATTCGTTTTAATGCTTTGTTCGTTTTTGATAGAAGGAGACATTCTATGACAATTTAACATATAAATTCATATTCAGGACACCTTGAAACCTCAGGGAAACTGATAAAAATCAAGGAAATATAATTATTTTTTATGGAAAAAATTTTTTTTTTTAAATTTAGACGTAAAAAGCAGCCATTATAGGCCATTGACCGAGTATTTAGCTTTTAACGCTGTTAAAATTTTAACGAATGTCGCCCTCTCCAGTTTTATGGGGAGACATCTCGTGGCAAAATTAGGAAACATAGGTCAAAACAACCAATTAAAAATCGTTTTTGTTTCACGTGACCTTATCCAACCAATCAGAGACACTCATTTAAGAATGCTTTTTCAGTCTGGTTTTCATTTTGGTTTGCGGAGGTTGTGATTGCCTGGGTTTTTGGTACCTTGGAACGCAGTTCCAAAAAACTACTGTTGTTTGCGGTTCCTCAGAGAGACGCAACAACTCTTGTTCACCTGATCCAGAAACATATTAGGCCTGGGACTACAATCTATTCCGAGCGTTGGAAAGACGTGAAAAGCTGGATATTACGGTCTGGCAACAAAACCCAATCAGCTTAGGTTAGGTTAGGTCTGTTTAGGTTAGGTTAGGTCTGTTTAGGTTAGGTTAGGTCTGTTTAGGTTAGGTTAGGTCTGTTTAGGTTAGGTTAGGTCTGTTTAGGTTAGGTTAGGTCTGTTTAGGTTAGGTTAGGTCTGTTTAGGTTAGGTTAGGTCTGTTTAGGTTAGGTTAGGTCTGAACCAAAACACATTTTTCTGGTGTTTTTTGGTGTGATTTGCTCAAATCTGAACTTCGTTTCTTTAGGAAATGAGCCGTTTTGAGAAATTTTCAATTTTAAAATTTCTCAAAAACGGCTCATTTCCCAAAGAAACGAAGTTCAGATTTGAACAAATCACACCACAAAACACCAGGAAAATGTGTTTTGGTTCAGAAAGGAGGAAAAGCACTAAAACGAATATTACCATATGGTCTGTTTAGGTTAGGTTAGGTCTGAACCAACACTTTTTCTCGTGTTTTTGGGTGTGATTTGCTCAAATCTGAACTTCGTTTCTTTAGGAAATGAGCCGTTTTTGAGAAATTTTCAATTTTAAAATTTCTCAAAAACGGCTCATTTCCCAAAGAAACGAAGTTCAGATTTGAACAAATCACACCACAAAACACCAGGAAAATGTGTTTTGGTTCAGAAAGGAGGAAAAGCACTAAAACGAATAATTACCGTGATTTGTTCAAATCTGACCTCCATTTCCGTCGGAAATGAGCTCCAAACAAAGTTATAGTACTTTGAAGTTTGGCTCATTTTCAAGGGAAATGGAGGTCAAAATCTAAGCAAAACATCAAATATTACTAGAAAAATGTATTTTGGTATTAACCTAACCTTGCCTTGCCTTGCCTAACCTAACCTAACCCTAAAACTAACGTAAGTGGAAATAGTAACCTAAAACTCCTAAAACTAACAAAAATATCATTACTTCACCTAACCAATCATCAAGGGCATTCAGTTGGCCTAACCTGTTAACATCCAACTAATTAAGTCGCAGAGTAGCAAAAAAATAGCCCAAGCCTAGCTCATATATCATATTTTCATGACGTCACCAGACAAATATTGGGAGGGTGGGAAAAAAATGTTGCAAAAATGTCATAATATTCAAATCTACATAATTTGGTAAGGAGCATCTGCGAGCATCAGGGCCGGATTAACCATTAAGCAAAATAAGCCCGTGCTTAGGGCATCAAGGGAAGGGGGCACCACAGAAATTTTCCATTGTCGGATTTACCATGGATTTATTATACTATTATAATCGCGGCTTATAGCCTATAAGCTGTTGAAAACTGAATTATATATATATTCATATATAGTATTTATTCTTTTCATTGTTTGAATTTGTAGTGAACAACAACCCTTTTGAGAGAATAAATATATTTCGTTGTAATCACACACTTTACGCTTTGCGTTATTATTTTGTTTATATCAAATCTTTGAGCGCCATATTAAAAATACATATAGATTAAATATTTCGTGTGCTATAGGAAGTTATTCTGAACGTGTGATTTGTGCATATAATATTAAATATATATTTTACATAATCATTTGGTATTGTTTTACAGAAAGATTAGGTTTATAGAATTGTAATATAAATTAATATTAAAATAAAAGAAACTATAAACTCTCTATATTGCTGTTGTATCAAGTGATGTTTATCACGGCCATTATAATAATAAGATATACTGACCTAAGTTAATTAGCGTTGAAGAAGTTTATCTGTTGCTCTCTCTTCTCTAGGGTAAGTCTATGAAGTGTACTTTATTTGTATATATAACAATATTTTATCATACACGTATCTTTATTTTATAATTTATTTATCAATTGTCATAACAGTATAAAAGAATTTAGATTGTAATAACCAGAGTGAATAATTTGTAATGTGTATATAATATAACATCAAACGTAGTTAGGACAATTTAGGCCCTTAGCAAATGTTCATATTTCCTATAATTAAATTGTGTTTTAAATAAATAAATAAATGTAAATATAAAATGTGGCTCGTTAATAGTGAAATGTTAATATTGATATTTTTATAGATGCGTATTATTAATTCTAATGTTAAGTATTTTTATTTTATAGGTTTCGGTTCCTTCTTTCGGTTCCTTCTTTTGGTTCCTTCTTTCGATTTGATTTGTATTCAACATTTCGAGTTGATATTTCGGTTGAGTTATATTTAATTGCCACTTATATTTAAATTGCCACTTTGGTTGTGTACGGTTCCCATTTTGTCTTTCTGAGAATAAAAGAACAAAGCCAAGATTGTGATATGTGTAACTGTGTTGATTGCCACATAATATACAAATAAAATATTCTTTTTATTTCTGTATTTTACAGACCCCAAGAACCAAGAGAAACGTGTTCAGTTAAGTGGTGCACAAAAGCGAAAACTATCAAAAGAGAAACAAGAGAAGACTTTGGATTTAGAGTCCAAGACTGCAAAGCTGACTGATTTCTTCGCACAAGTTCCACGACCACAACGTCAACATGATATACCGATTCTGAATCAAAACCAATCTCCGTCATCAGAAGTGGACACAAATACCACTTTGATCACTTCAAAATCAAAATATGATGACGTTGGAATCACCGAGGTGTCACAAGCAGGTTCATCTACCACATGTCTCACTACTGATCTCACTTTGCCTGTAAATTCTCTTGATACCTCTACTGCAAATGTTGATTCAAGTTGCTTTACAAGACATTCTGGGGTTGAAATAATTGCTGAAAATGAAAGTTTAGTGGACCATGGTTATGGAAAAACCACAACATGGTATCGTATGTGATACCTTTATTTCATAATTAAATATAAATTATTAATTAATTGAATTAATTATCTATACAAAATTGGCTCGGGATTGTTGACATAGCCTAATGGGAATGAAATGATTGCCATACATACATGGAAACCGTATGTAGGCGTCGGTCTGCATAACCACGTGAAACCTTCATTTATTTCACGTGAAACGAAATCTTCCATTCGCTAACCCATGCAAAAACAAGGGAGAAAGAGTCAACAACCTTTGCAAAATCAGCAATTTATACAGAAATATGAAGATATATTAAAGGAATAGTCTCAGGGCTGTTTATGTTACAGTAAACGCTTTAAACGGGAGGATGTCTAAAGTCTCCCTAAAGTTCTGTGTGAATTCCTTATAATATGGAACCTAATGACTGTAAAAGGGTAGGCCTATTCCTTCAGGGGTTAATAAGTGATTGCCTATATTAGTAACAAAGTGTTAATTCGTCGTGTAACTCCATCGTGGCGGCCCTACACCGAAAAAGATCGTAACGCCAACATCGAAGTAAACTATGATCCATCAAAATTAAGGTGAGGTAATTTCATTTTCATTTTCATTCTAGGGCGTCTAAAATCCCGACGCTAAAATTACCATAAACAATTAAATATAAAGAGGTCCTTTAAAGACCTACATATTCATAACTCTCTAACGAAAATATATAGGGCTTTTGTCGTTCACTCTCCACTGAAATCTGCTGGACATTTCCAACGGATGAGGGTAACAGGCAATCAACCCAATGCCCTATATAGTTTTTCACATGGTGGCCCGTGTGGGGAAGGGTTATTTGCTGTGAAAACCTTAACCTTGAATAAAATAACAAAACAGAATTAAAACAAACAAATAATAAAATTACGCCTTACCAAACATTTTGACATCTGAACAGAATTTATTCCATGTTTGGCTTTTTCATTACATATAAATAATAATAAATTACGAAGCCTACCTCACAAAGTAGACCCTACTCTTTACACTCAAGGCCTATTCTAACTAAAAACACTAAATTTATAATTCAACCTGTGGTGTAGGTTATAAAATTTATTCAGCAATTTAACTTATAAGACTCATTAACATCACAAAAATTAAGTGCAGAACTGTAACATCACAAAAATTAAGTGCATAACTGTAACATCACAAAAATTAAGTGCAGAACTGTAACATCACAAAAATTAAGTGCAGAACTGTAACATCAAAAATTAAGTGCAGAACTGTAACATCACAAAAATTAAGTGCATAACTGTAACATCACAAAAATTAAGTGCATAACTGTAACATCACAAAAATTAAGTGCAGAACTGTAACATCACAAAAATTAAGTGCAGAACTGTAACATCACAAAAATTAAGTGCAGAACTGTAACATTACAAAATTAAAATTATACATACAGTATATAAATATATACAAAACATTGTAATATTTCCTATGGAAAATAAATTAAATTGCAACACCCTTTCATTTTGGAAAGAGTGAGGACTTTATAAAATGCTACACTTTTTATATTAAAAAGTGAGGAAAAACAAAAATGAAATAACAAATAAAACGTAAATTAATTATAGGTAATCTAAGAAGGGTTTTGTGGCCTTCCTTGGCCACAGCTCAAACTATTACTATTACAAGGGTTTTGTGGCCTACCTTGGCCACAACCCAAACAATTACAAGGGTTTTGTGGCCTCCCCTTGGCCACAGCCCAAACAATTACAAGGGTTTTGTGGCCTCCCCTTGGCCACAGCCCAAACAATTACAAGGGTTTTGTGGCCTACCTTGGCCACAACCCAAACTATTACAAGGGTTTTGGCCTACCATGGCCACAACCCAAATTATAACAAGGTTCTTGTGGCCTTCCATGGCCACAGACCAAACTATTACAAGGGTTTTGTGGCCTCCCCTTGGCCACAGCCCAAACAATTACAAGGGTTTTGTGGCTACCTTGGCCACAACCCAAACAATTACAAGGGTTTTGTGGCCTCCCCTTGGCCACAGCCCAAACAATTACAAGGGTTTTGTGGCCTACCTTGGCCACAACCCAAACAATTACAAGGGTTTTGTGGCCTACCTTGGCCACAACCCAAACTATTACAAGAGTTTTTGGCCTACCATGGCCACAACCCAAATTATAACAAGGTTCTTGTGGCCTTCCATGGCCACAGACCAAACTATTACAAGGGTTTTGTGGCCTACCATGGCCACAATCCAAACTATAACAAGGTTTGTGGCCTTCCATGGCCACAGACCAAACTATTACAAGGGTTTTCGTGGCCTCCCTTGGCCACAACCCAAACTAACAAGGGTTTTGTGGCCTACCTTGGCCACAACCCAAACAATTACAAGGGTTTTGTGGCCTCCCCTTGGCCACAGCCCAAACAATTACAAGGGTTTTGTGGCCTCCCTTGGCCACAACCCAAACAATTACAAGGGTTTTGTGGCCTCCCTTGGCCACAGCCCAAACAATTACAAGGGTTTGTGGCCTACCTTGGCCACAACCCAAACAATTACAAGGGTTTTGTGGCCTACCTTGGCCACAACCCAAACTATTACAAGAGTTTTTGGCCTACCATGGCCACAACCCAAATTATAACAAGGTTCTTGTGGCCTTCCATGGCCACAGACCAAACTATTACAAGGGTTTTGTGGCCTACCATGGCCACAATCCAAACTATAACAAGGTTTTTGTGGCCTTCCATGGCCACAGACCAAACTATTACAAGGGTTTCGTGGCCTCCCCTTGGCCACAACCCAAACTATTACAAGGGTTTTGTGGCCTACCTTGGCCACAACCCAAACAATTACAAGGGTTTTGTGGCCTCCCCTTGGCCACAGCCCAAACAATTACAAGGGTTTTGTGGCCTCCCTTGGCCACAACCCAAACTATTACAAGGGTTTTTGGCCTATCATGGCCACAATCCAAACTATAACAAGGTTCTTGTGGCCTTCCATGGCCACAGACCAAACTATTAAGGGTTGTGTGGCCTCCCCTTGGCCACAACCCAAACTATTACAAGGGTTTTGTGGCCTCCCCTTGGCCACAGCCCAAACTATTACAAGGGTTTTATGGCCTCTAATGGCCAGAGACCAAACAGCATAAAAACAGTACAGGATTCAAAGCCCCAAGCCCTCCAGATCTACCTGTGGAGGAGTAACATTTACTCCACTAAAACTACGGGTATTGACTAGTCTGAAGTGGTAGGAGGTTTGAATACAGTACAAACTCTTTCAACCAAACAACATAACATGGAAGTACAGTACATTTCAATTAACTCACCAACGTAGAAGTCATTTAATTAAAAATAAATCATTAACAAACAAAACATGACGAAACTCCAAAACAACATTAGTAAACCAGCATTTAAAAATTGGTGACATAAAATTTACACAGATAAATAATGAGCAAAAGTTAATAACTTTACTTTAAAACATAAATTTCCTATACCTAAGGGGAGTCGAACTGATTGAAATAACTTTAACCAAACTTGAGAAGCTAACCTCTTGAACTTTTATATTTAAATAGGTCTTGAGTAACCTTTCTCTTCCTAAATTCCTATTTCATTCTTTTCAATCCATTTCACATGGTTTAAAACAGTTTATCAAAAATTTGATCTATAACAAATTTTTCTCCGGCCCCCCCCAGTATATGGAAAAACCACAACATGGTATCGTATGTGATACCTTTATTTCATAATTAAATATAAATTATTAATTAATTGAATTAATTATCTATACAAAATTGGCTCGGGATTGTTGACATAGCCTAATGGGAATGAAATGATTGCCATACATACATGGAAACCGTATGTAGGCGTCGGTCTGCATAACCACGTGAAACCTTCATTTATTTCACGTGAAACGAAATCTTCCATTCGCTAACCCATGCAAAAACAAGGGAGAAAGAGTCAACAACCTTTGCAAAATCAGCAATTTATACAGAAATATGAAGATATATTAAAGGAATAGTCTCAGGGCTGTTTATGTTACAGTAAACGCTTTAAACGGGAGGATGTCTAAAGTCCTCCCTAAAGTTCTGTGTGAATTCCTTATAATATGGAACCTAATGACTGTAAAAGGGTAGGCCTATTCCTTCAGGGGTAAATTAGTGATTGCCTATATTAGTAACAAAGTGTAAATTCGTCGTGTAACTCCATCGTGGCGGCCCTACACCGAAGAAGATCGTAACGCCCAACATCGAAGTAAACTATGTATGATCCATCAAAATTAAGGTGAGGTAATTTCATTTCATTTTCATTCTAGGGCGTCTAAAATCCCGACGCCAAAATTACCATAACAATTAAATATAAAGAGGTCCTTTAAAGACCTACATATTCATAACTCTCTAACGAAAATATATAGGGCTTTTGTCGTTCACTCTCCACTGAAATCTGCTGGACATTTCCAACGGATGAGGGTAACAGGCAATCAACCCAATGCCCTATACAGTTTTTCACAATGGTGATGGGGTGAAATGAATCAGTCTGCAGAAGATGAAGTAAATATAGCAAAAGATCCAGGGTTGTGGCTTGATTTCTCTGCTGATGATGTGGCTTATTGGATTGCTTGTGGACCCAGTGACTGTCAACACCACAATGGGCCATTTGACAAGTCTTACCGGCATTTCAGTAGTGGCAAACCAGCAAGATACTGTTCACAAAAACTTTTCGTTGGGACAAAAGCCAATGGTGAGAAATACAAGAGAGAGTGGTTATTGTATTCACCATCAACAGGATCAGTTTACTGTTATGTTTGTAAACTGTTTGCTCCTAAAAATGTCTCACATTTTGTTATAAGAGAAGGGTTCAGTGACTGGCGAAATACTATTGTAATTGATCATCATGAAAAAAGCACTACTCACCGAGACTCTATGCTAACATACTTAACTCGCAGACAAGGTGCGGGGTTGGGACAACAGTTGGAAAAACAAATTCAAGAAGAGTGTGATTACTGGGAACGTGTCTTGAGGCGTGTCATAGCTGTTATTTGTACGTTAGCTGAACGTGGCTTGTCTTTTCGAGGAACAGAAGAAAGATTTGGATCATTGCAGAATGGAATTTTTTAGGGCTGCTTGAGCTCATAAGCCGGTTTGATCCATTTTTAGCAGGTCACATTTTGAAATATGGAAATTCTGGCAAAGGAAATCCTTCTTACCTGTCCAAAACCACCTGTGAGGAACTCATTCAACTAATGGCTCAAAAGGTCCACGCACTCATTGTTGACGAAGTAAAATCTTCTGGTTATTTTAGTTTGTCAGTTGATTCAACACCAGATCTATCACATATCGATCAGTTAAGTGTCGTACTTAGGTACTTAAAAGATGGACAGCCTATTGAACGCTTTTTAACCTTTCTGAAAATGAAAAGCCATACTGGTGAGGAAATGGCAAATCAGGTGTTGCAGTACTTACGTGAAGTTTGTAAGCTAAACTTTTCAAAATGTAGGGTCAATCTTACGACAACGCTGCCAACATGTCTGGGCGTTATAAGGGGATGCAGCAAAAATTTTAGAAACAAACAAGTTTGCTATATATGTGCCCTGTGCAGCCCATTCACTAAATCTGGTAGGCCGAAGTGCTGTTGACTGCTGTCAAGAGGCGGTTAATTTCTTCTCTACAGTGCAGTTGCTCTATACCTTTTGTTTAGCCTTAACCAGCAGGTGGGAAATTCTTAAAGGTTGTATTGGAAATGAAAGTGTCTTAAAATCCCTCTCTGATACCAGATGGGAGGCACATGCTATGGCAACAGCAGCAATTTTGAAATCTTCCTTAAAATTTTAGAAGCGTTAGAATGTATAGCTGAAGACCAGTCACAAAGGGAGACACTAGAAGAGAAGCAAATAATATTGCAAATAAGATGCAAGAGCTAGAATTCGTTTTTATGTTGAATTTTTGGGATGAGATTTTGCAAAATTTTCATAGAGTAAGCAAAGTTCTACAGAATTAGGATGTGAACTTAAAAACATGTGCAGATCTGTATGGATCATTAGCTGACCAACTGTGCACTTCACGAGATGAATTTGAAAGATATGAAGCAGCTACAAAGGAAATGCTACCAGATGTTGATTACAAGGCAGCTCAAACTCGCAAACGTATCAGAAAGAAGGTACCCAATGACGGAGATGCACCAGAAGTATATCTGAATGCCAGAGATAAATTTCTTATCACCACCTTTTACACAATTGTTGACAAACTTGAAACTGAGATGAGAAGAAGAGGAGAGATATACAAAGAAATAGCAGAGAGATTTTCTTTTCTAAGTGATGTGCCACATAATGTCACCACTTCATCATCTACTGAAATTGAAAGGTATTCTCAGGGTTGTAAAAAGATGATTGATGCTTACCCAGAGGACTTGAACACTAATTTCTCTGCTGAGCTTCAGCAGTTTCACTCATATGTGTGCCATAAGTTCAGTGCAAAAAAAATGTAAAAACAAGATTCAGTCATGCTGAACTTTATAAAATAATTGTAGAAGACAATATTGAGTGTGCCTTCCCAAATGTAGAAATTGCCTTTCGTATATTTTTAACATTAATGGTCACAAATTGCTCAGCTGAGCGTTCATTTTCTCAGTTGAAGTATATTAAAAATACCAACAGAACAACTATGCAACAAGGCAGGCTGGATGCCTTATCTCTACTAAGTATAGAAGCAGTGTGTTACGTAAGATTAGTTTTGAGGATCTGATCAAAGACTTTGCAATTAAAAAAAGTAGGAGAAAACTTTTCAAATATAAATGAAGTGGAAGTATACAAAAATAAACATTATTTTCCATCTTACTGTAAGTTTTGTTTCATTTCAAAAAAAAATTTTATTTTATGGTTTATTTTGTTTATATTTTGAATTACATATATATGAAAAAAACTATATAGGGCTATGGGTTGATTGCCTGTGCCCTCATCCGTTGGAAATTTCCAATTCAGTGGAGGGTTACCGACAAAAGCCCTATGCTTTTTCGTTAGAGAGTTATAAATATGTAGGTTGTTAAAGGACCTTTTATATTTAAGTGATTACGGTAATTTAGCGCGGGATTTGGGAACCTTATGAAAAAACTGAAATTGCCTCACCTTATTTTTGCTGGGTCTTTGTTTGCTTCGATGTAGGGCGTTACGATCATTTTCGGTGTAGGGCCGCCACGATGGAGTTACGCGGCGAATTTACTTAAGGTAATTAATATAGGCAGTCACTATATAAACCCCTGAAGGAATAGGCCTATCCTTTTATAGTCATTAGGTTTTATATTATAAGGAATTCACTCAGACTCTAGGGGGGACAAAGACATCCTCCCGTTTAAAGCTTCGCTGTAACATAAACAGCCCTGAGAGCCGTTCCTTGGTTCTGGTGTATTATTTGCCGAACTAGCAAATTTTTGTTTGGTCTACTCCTTTGTAGACTAAACAATAAATTGGGTTTTCTTGTTGCTATGTGAGGCTGATTCATACATACAGGTTCTTTGTACGTATGGCAATTCAATTATTTCATTCCCAATAGGCTATGTCGCCAATCCCGAGGCAATTTTGTATAGATATTTAATTCAATTAATTAATAATTTATATTTAATTATGAAATAAATGTACCACATATGATACCATGTTGTGAGCGCGTATAGTTTTTCCATATACTGGGGGGGGCCGGAGAAAAATTTGTATGTTATAGATCAAATTTTTTGATAAACTGTGTAAAACATGTAAATGGATCAAAAGAATGAAGTAGAAATTTAGGAAGAGAGGTTACTCAAGACCTATTCAAATAGAAAGTTCAAGAGGCCAACTTCTCAAGTTTAGTTAAAGTTATGTCAATCAGTTTGACTCCCTTTAGGTATAGGAAATTTATGGGATTAAAGTAAAGTTATTAAGCATTTTAACTTTGCTCAGTTTGTGTAAGTTTTATAAGTCACCAGTCTTAATTTTTTCTTGTAAAAGTTTTCTGGCTTTCAAAGCAGTCTTTCTTTGAGGCCTGTCTGGTTTAGTCTGAGTTACATCAGGCACATTGAGAGATTCCTCCCCAATAGTATCCTGATCCATCCTTTGGGGTAATGGTTCTAATTTAGCCCCACACTCCAAAGGATATAGTAATGTGATATCTCTGGTGGTTTCACCAGTTGCTGTTTTCAGTTTTACAACCCTGGTAACTTCGTCTTCACCAGTTTTGAGTTCCAAGACTTTTCCCATTGACCAATGTTGTCTTGGTGTCTTGTCATGTATCAACACAATGTCCCCAATTTTGACTGAATCATTCCAACTTTGTTTTGTTAATTGTTTATGTCTTTCTCTAAGACTTGTTAAGTATTCTTCTCTCCATTTTGTTATAAATTGAGTCTTGATTTGTGTCAAATGTTGGTATTTTGTGTTGAGTTCTTTGTGTCCTATTTCCCAATCTGGATCCTCTGTACTGTTATGTTCAGATTCTGGTAACATGTTTACTGTTTCTCCCTTAATTAGGTGGTTTGGTGTGAGAGGTTCTGGCTCATTAATACCATCTCCCACATAAGTTAATGGTCTGTTGTTGACAACATTTTCAATTTCTGACAGAATAGTCATGAGTTCAAAAAGTTGTAGATGTTTTGTCCCAATAGTCTTTTTAAGGCAGTTCTTTACAGTTTGTATGTTTCTTTCCCAAA
Organism: Bathynomus jamesi; assembly: GCA_023014485.1. NCBI lineage: Eukaryota > Metazoa > Arthropoda > Malacostraca > Isopoda > Cirolanidae > Bathynomus > Bathynomus jamesi. The sequence goes on from JAJOZX010001560.1 coordinate 401,436, forward strand.
TTGAACCATACCATGGTGTATTAACAGGAATGTACTTCCAGGTTATGTTGTGTTTGGTTAAATGAGTTTGTACTGTTTCACTGTCACAAATCTGATGAATAATTCTTTCACCAGATTTGAAGTATGTGGCATTGTCTGACCATATAGTTTTGGGTACAGAATTGTGTGCACAAAATCGTCTGAAAGCAGCAATAAAAGCTTCTGCTGTCAGATCTTCTACTATGTCTAGACATATGGCACGTGTGGCAGCACAGGTGAAGAGTACAATGTACACTTTGTATTCCTTTGAATCCATTTTGTCTCCAAAACTCACATTTACCGCTCCAGTGTAGTCAATACCCGTGGTTTCAAATGGCCGAGTAAATGTTACTCGTTCCACAGGTAGGTCTGGAGGGCTTGGGGTCTTAAAGGGTCGTGAATGGATACGTTTACAAGGAATGCATGTGTTTAAAATTTTCTTTGTTTCAGTTCTACCCTTTGGTAGCCAGTAAGTTTTTCTCAGCTCTGTCAGGGTTTGTGGGACTCCCATGTGGTGTATTTTGTTGTGGGTATCCCTGATGATGAGTTTTGTGAAGTGATTTCTCCTTGGAAGAAGAATTGGGTGCTTAGAGTTGTAAGTCAAAGTTGACTTGTTAAGCCTTCCTTTACACCTTATCAGACCCTCTGTATCCAGGTACAGATTTAGATCCATGACAAGTGAAGGAATACCTTTGTTTAATGTGCTACTGGACCTAAGATACTTCAACTCCTTGTCAAATTCTGAAGCTTGTATCTGTTTGAGCCAGTATTTTGTTGCAGTTTCTGTTAAGTTAGAAAAGGCTTTCTGAGGACAGTGTTTGAGAAGGTAGCTATTGACAAACTTGCAGCAATAGACTGTAATTCTCAAGAGTTTGTTTAGGTCTGAATAAAGGTGATAGTCAAATATAGGTTTGTCCTCAGTGATCTTTTCAGTTGTTGTAGAGTTGAGTGTGAGGTTAACTACTTTGGCTGGCCAAAGATCCTCACATGTTAGCCATTCGGGCCCTTCATACCAGATTTTATTTGTTTTCAACAGCTTGTAAGAGAGCCCTCTTGTCAAAAAGTCTGCAGGATTCTCTTTTGTTTTTATGTACCTAAATTTGATACCAAGGTTTGTGTTTGCAGTTTTGATTTCTGTTAGTCTGTTTTTCACAAATATATTTTTGCAAGAAGTTGTATCTGTGTTGGTCACCCATGTTAGACAAATTTGACTGTCTGTCCTTAAGTAAATGTTTGTTATGTCAACTTCTTTATACACTTGTGAAAGAAAGTCTGCTGTTTTAACTCCCAATGAGACAGCTAATAATTCAAGTTGTGGTACAGTTTTCTTTTGGTTTAAGGGTGCCACTTTTGCCTTTGAATAAACCAAGTTACTTTCATTTTCACTTGTTAAATAGGCACAACACCCGTAAGCTTGTGTGCTGGCATCTGTAAAAATGTGTAGTGTTTGAGATTTCAATCTGTAGCCAGCACATCTTGGTACGTAGATGTCTTGAACTTTGTTCAAGTCTGTGGCTAATTTTTTCCAATGAAGTTGGTCTTCCACTGAAAGTGGTTCATCCCAATCAATTTTCTTTTTCCATAAGTCTTGCAAAAGGGTTTTGGATCTTATGGTTGCTGGTAAATATAATCCAATGGGGTCGAAAATTTTGGATGATTCTGAAAGCACTTGTCTTTTTGTATCGGCATTTGGATTTAAGTTATAACTCTTTGTGCAAAGAGTGTCATCGTGTTCGGAATTCTGTTTTAAAAACCAAAGCATTCCAAGTGTTTTCGTGTAATTGTTTGGTTCAATGTTCCCATTGTTGTCTTTTGTTATTTGTTCATTTAATTTAGGAGAATTAGAAAGAGTTTGTACTGTATTCAAACCTCCTACCACTTCAGACTAGTCAATACCCGTAGTTTTAGTGGAGTAAATTTACTCCTCCACAGGTAGATCTGGAGGGCTTGGGGCTTTGAATCCTGTACTGTTTTTGTGTTGTTTGGCCTATGGCCAAGGGAGGCCACAAGACCCTTTTTGTTTGGTCTCTGGCCAAAGGAGGCCACAAGACCCTTGTTGTTTGGTCTCTGGCCAAGGGAGGCCACAAGACCAATGTTGTTTGGTCTCTGGCCAAGGGAGGCCACAAGACCAATGTTGTTTGGTCTCTGGCCAAGGGAGGCCACAAGACCAATGTTGTTTGGTCTCTGGCCAAGGGAGGCCACAAGACCCTTGTTGTTTGGTCTCTGGCCAAGGGAGGCCACAAGACCCTTGTTGTTTGGTCTCTGGCCAAGGAGGCCACAAGACCCTTGATGAATATGTTGGGCTATGGCCAAGTGAGACCATCAGCCCCTTGATGAATATGTTGGGCTATGGCCAAGGGTAGGCCATCAGCCCTTTGATGAATTTGTTGGGCTATGGCCAAGGTAGGCCAAGCCCTTTGATGATTTGTTGGGCTATGGCCAAGGTAGGCCATCAGCCCTTTGATGAATTTGTTGGGCTATGGCCAAGGTAGGCCATCAGCCCTTTGATGAATTTGTTGGGCTATGGCCAAGGTAGGCCATCAGCCCTTTGATGAATTTGTTGGGCTATGGCCAAGGTAGGCCATCAGCCCTTTGATGAATTTGTTGGGCTATGGCCAAGGTAGGCCAAGCCCTTTGATGAATTTGTTGGGCTATGGCCAAGGTAGGCCATCAGCCCTTTGATGAATTTGTTGGGCTATGGCCAAGGTAGGCCAAGGCCCTTTGATGATTTGTTGGGCTATGGCCAAGGGTAGGCCATCAGCCCTTTGATGAATTTGTTGGGCTATGGCCAAGGTAGGCCATCAGCCCTTTGATGAATTTGTTGGGCTATGGCCAAGGTAGGCCATCAGCCCTTTGATGAATTTGTTGGGCTATGGCCAAGGTAGGCCAAGCCCTTTGATGATTTGTTGGGCTATGGCCAAGGGTAGGCCATCAGCCCTTTGATGAATTTGTTGGGCTATGGCCAAGGGTAGGCCATCAACCCTTTGGAGTAGAGTAGTTTGTTTGTACGTGTCACTGTCTAACCATATAATTTTTGGCACAAAATTATGTGCACAGAATCAGAGCGCAGCAATAAAAGCTTTTACTCTCCGATCCTTGGTTATGTTTAGACAAGTTGTTGTGTTTGAGACACATGAAAGAGTAGTGTGTGTGTGTGTGTGTATCATTCCTCCGAATCCAGTTGGTCTTCAAAACTTGGATTCACCACTCCAATGAAGTTACCCGTAGTTATGAATGAGTAAATGTTGTGTATCCTACAGGTAGGTCTGGAAGGTTTTGGGGTTTTGAAGGAATCCAATCTGTTTGCAAGGAATGTATGTGTCTGTTGATGAAATCTGTTGTGATTCTTCCTTTAAAAGAAGAATTGGATGTTTGGAGTCGTATGTATATATTTATATGCTGTACCGTACGTGTGTGTGTGTATGTGTGTGTTGATGAAATCTGTTGTGATTCTTCTTTTAAAAGAAGAATTGGATGTTTGAAGTCGTATGTATATATTTATATACTGTACCGTACGTGTGTGTGTGTATGTGTGTGTGTGTGTGTTTGGTGATGAAATCTGTTGTGATTCTTCTTTTAAAAGAAGAATTGGATGTTTGAAGTCGTATGTATATATTTATATACTGTACCGTACGTATGTGTGTAAATGTGTATTTTGTTATAGGGTTTTATTTTTGGGTTTTGGGTTAGGTTAATCAATTTGGCTGAGTAAAGATCCTCAAACGTTGCATTTGAGACCCTTATATCAAGCCTTGTCTGTTTTATGCCTATATGTCGAATTGGAATAGGTTCGGCCTATATTGGTCAAATAGGAATTGGAATAGGTTGGGCCTATATTGGTCAAATCGGACTTGGAATAGGTTGGGCCTATATGTCAAATAGGACTTCGAATAGGTAATAGGTTGGGCCTATATGTCAAATAGGACTTCGAATAGGTAATAGGTTGGGCCTATATGTCAAATAGGACTTAGAATAGGTTGGGCCTATATGTCAAATAGGACTTCGAATAGGTAATAGGTTGGGCCTATATGTCAAATAGGACTTAGAATAGGTTGGGCCTATATGTCAAATAGGAATTGGAATAGGTTGGAATGGGTGTTAGGTGGGTGTAGGTTTGAATTCGTGCAATTGCTTTAGGTCTTTGTGATGTTACAGTTCGAGTCGAATTTTGTGATGTTACAGTTCGAGTCGAATTTTGTGATGTTACAGTTCGAGTCAAATTTTGTGATGTTACAGGTCTGAGTCGAATTTTGTGATGTTACAGGTCTGAGTCGAATTTTGTGATGTTAATGAGTAAGTTAAATTGCTGAAATAAATTTTATAACCTACACCACAGGTTCAATTATAAATTGAGTGTTTTTAGTTAGGATAGGCCTTGAGTGTAAAGAGTAAGGCCTACTTTAAGAGGTAGGCCTATTATGTAAGGTAAAGTTAGGTGGGCCTACTAAATAGGCCTGTTTGTTGGGCCTACCGAGTAGGCTTATGTTTGGGCCTATTATTTTATAGGACCTCAAATGAGTTAAGCCTGTTAAATTAACAAGGCTTAGTTTTGAATTTGAAGAGTAGGACCTATTAAATAGGCTTAATGTTGCGGGCCTATTATTTTTAGGACCTAAAATAAGTTATGCCTGTTAAATGAACAAGCCTTTGTTTTCGATTAGTGTAAAGGTAAAGGAATCGGTTCCCAGTTTTAGGCCACTATATGAAAAAACTATAGTGGGGTTATGGTTGAAATTAGGGTTAGGCCAATGAGGTAAGCCTAGCCACTGCGTGTCAGTGTAAATTGTAGAGGGGTTAGTTCCCCATACACAGGGCCACCATATGAAAAAACTATATAGGGCTATGGGTTGATTGCCTGTGCCCTCATCCGTTGGAAATTTCCAGCAGATTTCAGTGGAGGGTTACCGACAAAAGCCCTATGCCTTTTCGTTAGAGAGTTATAAATATGTAGGTTGTTAAAGGACCGTTTTATATTTAAGTGATTACGGTAATTTTAGCGCCCGGATTGGCGAAACCTTATGTTAATGAAAACTGAAATTGCCTCACCTTATTTTTGCTGGGTCCTTTGTTTGCTTCGATGTAGGGCGTTACGATCATTTTCGGTGTAGGGCCGCCACGATGGAGTTACGCGGCGAATTTACTTAAGGTAATTAATATAGGCAGTCACTATATAAACCCCTGAAGGAATAGGCCTATCCTTTTATAGTCTTTAGGTTTTATATTATAAGGAATTCACTCAGGACTCTAGGGGGACAAAGACATCCTCCGCGTTTAAAGCTTTGCTGTAACATAAACAGCCCTGAGAGCCGTTCCTTGGTTCTGGTGTATTATTTGCCGAACTAGCAAAATTTTTGTTTGGGCTACTCCTGTAGACTAAACAATAAATTGGGTTTTCTTGTTGCTATGTGAGGCTGATTCATACATACAGGTTCTTTGTACGTATGGCAATTCAATTATTTCATTCCCAATAGGCTATGTCGCCAATCCCGAGGCAATTTTGTATAGATATTTAATTAAATTAATTAATAATTTATATTTAATTATGAAATAAATGTACCACATATGATACCATGTTGTGAGCGCGTATAGTTTTTCCATAATATATATGGGGCACCAAAATCTTTTAAGTGCTTAGGGCCTCTAAAGGTCTTAATCCGGCCCTGGCGAGCATAGTGACTTATCAAAATGATGAGAAAATTATGCTTTAATATTTTATAATTATATTTGCTTTTGATATTCTGAGTACAATAAAACTCATATTAACCCACCCCTTAACCTCCTCCTTTTTAATGAGAACATGCTTAGATACGCCAGTCTTTCCTTATATGTCAATTGTCTTAGAGATGGGATCATTCTTGTTGCTCATTTCTGTACTTTTTCCAGTTTTTCAATATCTTGTATCACATAGGGTATCAAATAGGTAATTATAGACAAGTTGCTGACCAATATTATTGCAAAAGAGTTAAGTTAGGTAAAACATATTTTTCTGGTGTTTTTTAGTGTTTTCTGTTCAAATCCAAACTTCATTTCTTTGGGAAATGAGCCATTTTTGAGAAATTTTAAAATTGAAAATTTCTGAAAAACGGCTCACTTCCCAAAGAAACAAAGTTCGGATTTGAACAGAAAACATCAAAAAACACCAGAAAAATATGTTTTAGTTCAGAAAGGAGAGGGAGCACTAAAATGGGTTAATACGAGTTTTATCGTACTCAGAATATCAAAAGCAAATATAATTATAAAATATTAAAGCATAATTTTCTCATCATTTTCATGTAAGTCACTATGCTCGCAGATGCGTCCTTACCAAATTATGTAGATTTGAATATTATGACATTTTTGCATTTTTTTTCCCGCCCTTCCAATATTTGATTGGTGACGTCATGAGAACATGATATATGAGCTAGACTTTTTAAGTTCTTAGGCCTTTTAAGTTATTAGTCTACTTCTGTTAGTTTTTGATAGATGTTTGTGGCGATGACATGTGAACGGTACGAATATTATTTTGAGAATTTAATATACGAAATGCATTCTAATGACTTCCGAGCAATAGAAATATTGAATATGTTATTACATTATCATTTGTATAATTTAGGTCTCGGGGGTATGGGGGCAGAGCCCCCGTAAAGATCACGCATCAAAAATTGATCGGTATAGGGTTTTATATTTTTTATTTTTGAATTTCCGACGCTAAAATGTTCAATATCGATCAATTTGTCATGCGTGATCTTTACGGGGCTCCACCCCCGTACCCCAGAGACCTAAATTATACAAATGATAATGTAATAACATATTCATGTTAGGTAAGGTTAGGTTAATTAATACCAAAATACATTTTCCTAGTAATATTTGAGGTGTTTTACTTAGATTTTGACCTCCATTTCCCTTGAAAATGGGCCAAACTTCAAAGTACTATAGCTTGTTGGATCTCATTTCCGACAGAAATGGAGGTCAGATTTGAACAAATCACATCAAATACTACTAGAAAAATGTATTTTGGTGTGTAAAATGACTGTTACTCAATACACATACTTACCCTAAAATGAATAATTACCAACTTTTCTAGTTAATTTTGAGTGTTTTGCACGAAACTGCCATCCATTTCCTGTGCAAATGCGTAGTTTTTGAGATGGATAATATCTCGAAAACTACGCATTTGCACAGGAAACGGATGGCAGATTCGTGCAAAACACCTCAAAATTGACCAGAAAAGTTTGTTCTCATCATAAAAACAGACTGGGTGCAAAAACGAATAATTACCTACTTTCTTATTCCTAAGGGCTAAGAGTACATGCATTTTGTATAAAAACACTTCAACCCCTCAGTTTTAACCGACTCCCTATCTTCAGCTAGATAGTTGATCTCTTAGAAGACTTTCAACATAGTTTCAGACAAAAGAGATCCTGTCTTACTGAACTTAGAGACCATTGCAACACAATCCTACATTTTACTAAGAAAAATTGTGTAGGTCTTTATTTGGGAAAATTCATATTTACGAGGATATTTGCTTCTGAAATTTGAATTAACAATATCCATTTGACGTGACGTCACGTCAAATGCGCATTTATAATAATGACATTTGTTTTGATTTTCATCTAGTCTAGTGATTGACACCATTTTCCTTTAAATAAATTTAGATATGGCATGTGAAGGCTGTAATTACGATTTTAAAGAACTGATAGCGCTTTTATAATAACGATAAAGCCGCTATAGAGATTTTCATTGCGCATAACGTTTTACCATCAACAAGGAAGTGTCCATTGTGTGATAAACAGTGTACATACAGAGAGGACCAGCATATATTCCGGTGTACATCGAAAAAGACTAACAAAGAAATAAGCGTGTAAACACATGCGGATTCTCCATATCCCAGTTCAAGGATACATGGCTAGATAAAGTGAATGTAAAGCCTAATGTAACTCAAATGTTTCATCTTGACTATCCGTGTTTTTGCTGATTTCTAAAGCATAGGAGGAGCGAATGCTCTCTTGCAAAGCGTTTGACATTCAATTTGAACTTTAAACAAATGAGACTGAACAGGTGAAAATGAATGTATTCTTTTAACTACCAGATTAAAAAGGACTTAGTAGATCTTATATATATATATATATATATATATATATATTATATATATATATATATACACAGTATATCGACGCAATTCATAATTCTTTATTGTTGGATAGAGCCCAATCTTCTACGTTTTTAAATGTTTTTGACAATACGCAGAATTAGACGGATTGTGAATAAAAATGTGTTTAGCTCGTGAAAACGTTTGTCTGGGCAGAAATACCCTTCAGTCATCGGTCGGCCTTGGGGTTAAGATGTTTTTGTGTGTTACGTTTAGTTGTAAATTTAGAATAGTATTACGTTACTTCCCCCCCCCCACCTCGCATTACCCCGTTTATCTAAAAGTGCTTTCGGTAAAAATGAAGTTAGGAAACTATTAATCGGTTGTATATTAATCTCCCCGTCCTCCATGCCCGGTTCAAATTATAACGGCCTCCAGTCGTTCACGTCTACACGTATTTATAAAGTACAGCGAAGCGTGTGTAAAGAGAATGATGAAGGATAAAGAAAGAGAAAATAGTATAAAAAAGCGACATAAGAAAGGTTAAAAGGTCTTAATTACTACATTTTGGTGGCAAGCGGTGTTCCTTTATATAAATATAAGGGCCCACGTTGTCTTATATTTCGGTTAAAATTTGCTACCCGTATTATAGCATTAATAAATATTCTGGTTCGATTATTAAAATAGCAAGATGCATTGTGTTATCCCATTTGCAAGCAATTTCGATTCTCATTCCTTATCAAATCATTGTAACTGTTTTTCAAGATGGCGCCCATCAATTTCAAAATTTCTTCTCATAGCGAGCATTTTCGTAATTTTCGAGGTCAAATTTTTTTTTCTTCTCGTTGGATTCTAGACTTCCAAACTGCTTTGACTCAAAATTTATCTGAGTCGTCTTGTCGAAGCCGCAATAATGTGGAGTTAAAATTAGAGTCGGAATTCGAGAGTTGTTTGTTCCTTTTCGCGTTGATTTTTATACGGCAAGGTTTTAAATGTTTGAGTGTATAGTGACGCATTTTTAGGTAATAAAAAATGTGTATATATATATATATATATATATATTAGAGCATTCTAAGAGATTCAATAAAGAAATAGCAAAATTTTTCAGAATCTATTCGAGTTTTTAAGATTATTTTTTGACTGGATGTAAATAATGGACTTACAGGCATCGCTTTGTAGTTTTAGTTCACTTTATAATTTTAAGTTAATTTAAAAGTTTAAAGTCGAAAAATATTCGTTAAAGACACTAATTTATACTGGGTCAAATTCGGACTGTTTACGTTTATTATGCTTGCCGTATATAAATTGTGTGAGACTTCAGAATAAACAAAATTTGTTTAATTGAAATAGAGAAATTGTTTTCGTAAATTCTTTTGATAAATTAATTTGGTTTTTACTTTATATATATATATATATATATATATATATATAATATATAACTGCAATGACCACGCAGTATATAAATGAATAGAAACGACATAAGTATTAAGGAACGTCTCTGCACACGAGGAGGAGAGATAACGAATAAATGAAAAATGAGGCGAACCGCCCGGGAATCGAACCCGGGAGAATTTCGATTTGTGATTAATCGAGGTCCGTAGCATAATGGTAGCGCGTCCAACCGGCAATTGGAAGGCCCTGGGTTCGATTCCCGGGCGGTTCGCCTCATTTTTCATTTATTCGTTATCTCTCCTCCTCGTGTGCAGAGACGTTCCTTAATACTTATGTCGTTTCTATTCATTTATATACTGCGTGGTCATTGCAGTTATATGCGCATATTCACGATTTGCGAGGGTGCCCTCTCAGGGCATTGGTTTCTGCCCTATGTGGGAGAATTTCGATTTGTGATTAATCGAGGTCCGTAGCATAATGGTAGCGCGTCCAACCGGCAATTGGAAGGCCCTGGGTTCGATTCCCGGGCGGTTCGCCTCATTTTTCATTTATTCGTTATCTCTCCTCCTCGTGTGCAGAGACGTTCCTTAATACTTATGTCGTTTCTATTCATTATATATATATAATATATAATATTCATCAGTTTTTATATTTTTTATAGGTGGGGGTGATTGTTATTTTTTGTTTCTTTCATTTTCAGGACAATTCCGAGTGAGATTTTGTATGGTTAAGCTGTTTAAATTTTTTATCCTGAAATTTGATTTTATTGTGTTAAGGAGTGTTTTAGCATTTTATTTTAGACGTGGTTCAGATTCAAACGTTAAACTGTAGGTCTAAGGTGGAGTGACACGCTTGACCTTCGCCGGGATGAGCAATCAGGGGGATGCTAAACAAAGATTGCCGATAAAGTAGAACTTTTTTGATGCATGAAGGACGGGCTAAGGGTAATGATGTAGTAAGTTTTAGGAGCTGTTACATAGTTTTTATATGAAGTTTTACACTGATAAAATCCAACTGTTACGGTACGGAAAAGGGGAGGATTTAAAATTCCATGGAATAGAAAAAAAGATCCCCGATGATCCGCGTGTACCTGAGAGATGGAGAGTAAAAGAAGTCAACTCACTACTTCACCAGGCCAACTAGATCTATTGTAGTTATATTCCCCGTTAAACTGTAGGTCTAGGACGGGGTGGAAAGCTTGACCTTCGACGAAATGAGTATTTCTGTAGTAAATGATAAATATTATTTTCACAAGGTGATTCTGTTATTCTCGGTAAACGGTCTTATTCCGCTCCCGAGTGATATTTTGTGTGGTTAGACTGTTTAAATTTTTTTATTCTGAAATTAGATTTTGTGTTAAGGAGTGTTTTAACATTTTATGTTAGACGTGGTTCGGATTCAACGTTAAACTGTAGGTCTAAGATGGAGTGGTACGCATGACCTTCATTAGAATGAACAATTTGGATAGGTCCGGGTTTGTATATTATTATTTTTTTATTATATATATACTCCTCGTTCGTAGTTCTTATACTATTATTATTTTATTGCATATATTCTTTCACTTGTATAGGAATGTATATTTATTTTCAATATATTTCGTGAAATTGGATCCAATAATTTGTCTAAATAAACAGTGATGTGATGGTGTTTTATTTAATTCTTTTGGATGTGTGTATATATAAACGTTATTATTATTATTATTATTATTATTTAATTATACCAAATCCAATAATTCGTCTAAATAAAGTGATGTGGTGGTGTTTATTTAATTCTTTTGGTTGTATATATAAACGTTATTATTATTATTAAATTATACCAAATGGCTGGTTAGGCCTTCTAAATCAAATGGCGGGTTAAGCCAGCTGACGAATTATGGCAATCCAATAATTCGTCTAAATAAGGAGTAATGTGGTGGTATTTTATTTAATTCTTTTGGCTGTATATAAACGTTATTATTATTGTTATTATTATTTAATTATACCAAATGGCTGGTTAGACCTTCTAAGTCAGCTGGTGGGTTATGCCAGCTGACGGATTATGCCAATCCAATGATTCGTCCTTATGCTATTATTATTTTTGATTGCATATATTCCTTCGCTTGTATGGGAATGTATATTTATCTTCAATATATTTCATGAAATTGGATCCAATAATTTGTCTAAATAAGCAGTGATGTGATAGTGTTTTATTTAATTCTTTTGGATGTGTGTATATAAAAACGTTATTATTATTATTATTATTATTTAATTATACCAAATGGATGGTTAGGCCTTCTAAGTCAACTGGCAGGTTAAGCCAGCTGACGGATTATGCCAATTCAATAATTTGTCTAAATAAAGAGTGAGGTGGTGTTGTTTTATTTAATTGTTTTGGTTGTATATATAAACGTTATTATTATTATTTAATTATACCAAATGGCTGGTTAGGCCTTCTAAGCCAACTGACAGATTATGCCAACTGGCGGGATAAGCCAGAATATATGCTTTAATTAAATAAATAGCGCAAACTGGCAACTCAACCAGATACGCCAACTGGCTGATTAAGCCAGAATATATGCTTTAATTAAATGAATAGTGCAAACTGGCAACTCAGCCTTCTAAGCCAACTGTCGGATTAAGCCAGAGTATATGCTTTAATTAAATAAATAGTGCAAACTGGCAACTCAGCCTTCTAAGCCAACTGGTGGATTAAGCCAGAATATATGTTTTAATTAAATAAATAGTGCAAACTGGCAACTCAACCAGATACGCCAACTGGCTGATTAAGCCAGAATATATGCTTTAATTAAATGAATAGTGCAAACTGGCAACTCAGCCTTCTAAGCCAACTGTCGGATTAAGCCAGAGTATATGCTTTAATTAAATAAATAGTGCAAACTGGCAACTCAGCCTTCTAAGCCACCTGGTGGATTAAGCCAGAATATATGCTTTAATTAAATAAATAGCGCAATCTGGTAACTCAGCTAGATAAGCCAACTGGCTGATTAGGGGCCATATTAAGGCAACGGTCGCTCGGCTGAAGTCTTAATATGTGCTTGGCTCCTGCCAGGCGAACACCTCTCCTCTTCCTTTCTCTCTTTCTCTTTGGGGATAACTCCGCCTCCAAGTTGCATAACCCCGTGTTGCTTTTGCAACATTCCCCCTCCCCCTTTGTCGCATAACAACTTGCAACATTCCCCTACCTTGTTACATAGCAACTTGCAACATTCCACCTTGTTGCCTAACACCTTACAACATCCCCATTGCTGCATAAGAACTTGCACTATCCCCCATCCCCCTTCGTTGCATAACCATTTGGCAACATTTCCTTTGGAACATTGATCAACATTTGCAAATGCATTGCACTCTACCATTTGCGCCCACACTACTCACACACACACACACACACACACACACACACACACACACACAAGTTTTTAAACGTATATTATACGTTTAAAAACGTTTCAATGTGTATCAGCTGTTTATTTCGGGGGAGAATAGAAGGATTTTAAAACTGTAAGACAGAAAATATGAAAAATTAGTCATATTTTATTTAAATAAGAGCTCGTGGGTCACTAAAAATTGCTTCGTGAGTCAGTACTTCGCCATCATTGGACTCTAGTTCCATGGCCTAATAAGTTGCACATGGGATTCAGGGTTTAAAAATGCAAATGCTTCCATGTTGGCAAAAATAATGGAAACTTTAGTTATAACATGCAAGGAAATTGGTTGGAAGATGTTAAGAAAAGATTTGGACATTATATTTATCTTAGTAGTGAATTAAAGTTTTCTAAACAGTGTTTAGAAGTTCGGTGAAGTTCCAGAATCCAGACTCAGTTCGGAGACGAGTCAATAATTACTACTAGCCAACCTAACCTAGTCTAACATCTGGCTTGGATAACCTCGATAGACCCGAGTGGCTTCATGCTTACCAAATATAATGTAATATAAAACTATAATGGTAAATTCCTAGTTTAGAGACGTCCTTCAAATTTTTATAGCGCATGCATAAAAGTTACACCATTGGATTGGAAATAATTTGTTTTATGAACATTGCGAGGTGGAAAAAGAACCTAACCTAACATAACTTGGACATCAGTCGACCTAACCCGGGTATTATTCGATCAAAACCCGGCATTATTCGATCTAACCCAGGCATTAATAATAATAATAATAACATGCTCGATAATAATAATAATCATAATAACAGAACCACTTACCTGCTATTATAGAGATGTAGCGGCAATAAGAAAATGATGAAAAAGTTCTCCTTGGTTCAGAAAAATCCTAAAAAAAATATGCTCCGGCCAAATACTGAATTCCCCCTAAAAATATCTTGTGTCGTCCGTACTTCGGAACTTTCCGTTGGTTGGAAACGGAAACCTAAAAGCTAAGATTTGTTCCTGATACAGACGATGGGTGTCAAAAATATATTCTTTTATTTATAAAATACACAAAATTATAAAATTTCCACTCCACACTGTTCATAAACTACTGCCTAGCCAATGATATAATATTTATACTCGTCAAATTAAAAAAAAATAGTCCAGCTTCACAATTATTTACGTCATCGTAAATTGTAAAACCAATGTATTTATTTTATTATTAATAAAGGTCATTCAATTCAATTATTCAATTCAACTCGTACATATGCCACCGTAATATTTTAAGTGTTTTCAATATTCACCCCTAGTATTAAATAACATAAGACTCACATTGGGTACAAAGGACTCTTCCCGCGTACGATGTTCTTACATTTTCTGTTTTCCATCTTCTCAACATTATCTTAAGTTTTAATAAATTGTAGTATTTTCATTTGGGATGAAACCTCGTGAATAAGGTGAGATTATTACTCTCATATTATATTAGACTATGCCTATACGTCGTGAAAGGTGAGATTACTTCTCATATTATATTAGACTATGCCTATACGTCGTGAAAAATTGACATTTTGTAGTTGGGGTGATTTGAATTATTTTACACAAATTACAAGTTAAACTTGTGATGTTAACAGCTCATTTCTGTCCTCTCTGGGACATTTGCTACTTGACTGATGGCTGAAGGCCCAGTGCCAGACGAGGCGGCTGCCTCGTCTGCCTCAACGTGGGGCACGGGTATGGAATGATATGTAAAATACTAGTCATATTAAACTCCTGCATTTCTGCCACTCTGGCAACTCTGCTCCTACCTCGCCCGAAATTCCTACACTACTTGTCAAACCCCCATCTCCATCTCCTCGTTGACCAATGGTTGGAGCAGCGTATGGGCAAGAAAAAAGTTACCATTACAACACTGTATAATATATATATCGCAAATGCGGCGGGATGCTGTAGAGGGGTCGACATATATATACCTTTTTTTTAACCTTTTAGCTTCCGCCCGAACTGTTCATTCTGACGAAGGTTAAGCTTTTCACTCCACCTTAGACCTACAGTTTAACGTGGAATCCGAACCACGCCCCATCAGCAGCCCAGTGTCTTAACCACTAGGCCACCTAGGGTACCCATTTATCTACCAACCACTTTCCTTATTGTGTGGAAGGATGAACAGCTGGGTTTTGCTGCGCGCCGGCTGCCGTCGGGTTTCGAACCCGGGACCGATGGATTCGTAGTCAGCGACGCTAACCACTGCACCACCGAGGCGCCTATATATATATATATATATATATATATATACACACACACCTTACCTTACCTTACAACCTTACAAAGGTTTCGCGCGATGATTCCTCATTTCGCGAAGGTCAAGCTTGTCGCCCCTCCTCTCGAGTTGGCTGGTGAAGTAGTGAAGTAGTGAGTTGGTGTCTTGTGCTCTCCACCCACTAGCCAGGTACGCCCGACTTATCGGAGATTGTTCTGAGCCAGGCATCTAATCTTCTTTTAAAGATGTCCACTGCAACTCCGTGTTTCTTTGGGCAGCTGATTAAACAGTTTTGTATATATATATATATATATATATATATATATATATACACACCTCGGTGGTGTAGTGGTTAGCGTCGCTGACTACAAATCCATCGGCCCCGGGTTCGAGACCCGACGGCAGCCGGCGCGCAGCAAAACCCAGCTGTTCATCCTTCCACACAATAAAGAAAGTGGTTGGTATATAAATGGGTACCCTTGGTGGCCTAGTGGTTAAGACGCTGGGCTGCTGATGGGGCGTGGTTCGGATTCCACGTTAAACTGTAGGTCTAAGGTGGAGTGAAAAGCTTGACCTTCGTCAGAATGAACAATTCGGGCGGAAGCTAACCAAAGGTGTGTATATATGTATATATATATATATAGAGAGAGAGAGAGAGAGAACTACACAGGCACAGCTATGATAAACACTCCAGAAGAGATGTTAGTTACTGAAAGTATGTAAAAATCTAAATCTTATCTCTGGTAAGGTCTCTGATCTAATCTTCAGGGAATCACTGAAGTAGGTGGGTATCTCTGATATCTTAAATATATATACAGGGTGTAACAAAAATCCGTTCTCATAGGGAAATCTTTTCCGACATTTTATTTAGCGACGAGGCTTGTTTTCATTTACATAAATGGAACAGTGAATCGCCACAATTATCGTTACTGGAGCGACGAGCTTGTACCGGATTAATTGGTAAGTTGTTTGTATTTGTAATGTACCTTTCAGCCTTTTAAATGTTCCGTGCGATGATTTCTCTTTTCACGAAGGTCAAGCTTGTTGCCCTCCTCGCCCGTATAGTTAAAACTATTTTCTCGTTCAATTCTGTTATATCTTATTTTCATATGAGAACGGATTTTTGTTACACCCTATATACATATATATATATATATAGGGTGATTCAGCAAAGAGTAAATTAAATTGGAGATGAAATCCTTGGATAATTCTAAACCACAATGTCTCTATGGTAAAACGTCAGATTCTGCATAGTTTCCATGTTACAATACATTTAAGATGTTGTATTAATGAGAGTGAATATGAAGTGAAACCCCCGTAGGTTTTTGTAATCATTTATTCACAGATCTCTACAGTGTGACCCCTCTTTGTTACAACCTAAAGGGAATGTTCAAAGTTGCCCCCTTCTGCCTCAATGCAGGCCTGTACACGTCGTACCATTGAATGTCTGACGCGTTCCAGAATGCCTGGACTATGTTTAATTTGCTCGCACCTGTCACGAACACGTGGCCGTAATTCCTCTCTTGTTTGAACCTCTGTATCATACACCAACGTCTTTAAATGGCTCCACAGGTAGAAATCCAAAGGGTTAAGATCTGGGGAGCGGGGTGGCCAGGGAACGGGGTCACCACGCCTTATCCACCTGTTGATAAACAGTATCCAGATATTCCCTTGATAGTACAGGATCTGGCCTAGAGTTCGTATAAATTTCTGGGTGCAGAGGTTTTGACGACTGATCTAGACTAATTTTGGGGCGGAGAATCCGAATTTTTCTATGCCATCGCACCAAATTGGTGCGAAAGTGGTCAAAATGGCAAAAAATTGGCAAACATGGCAAAATTTTATCAGTTTTTCATATTTTTGTCATATTCTTGAGTTGAAAATTTTAAGGGCAATTGTTTGTTTGAAAATCTGTGTTTGTAACATACTGTTGCCTGAACCAAGAAAACTGACAAAAATGTCAAAAAATAACAGCAAAAATAGTAAAAAATTAAGTAAATATTGTCAAAAAATCGCAAAAATGAAATTTTTGGCTATTTTGGTGCATAAACTAGCTCCAACCAATCTTATCGAACTAAATAGTCAAGAAATTAGATATTAATAGCTCTACTAAAATTTCCTAACACAAAAACATGTACAAATGTCTGAATTTTGGATTACAATGATTAAAAATGGTTGTAGAATATTTGAAAAAATAGACAAAATATAAAAAATAGTGTTAATTTTATAAAACTCTTAGGTTTGCATGTTGTAAAAGACTGTGAGATAAGATCATGTATTATGTCTGATGATGAAGTTGACTGAAAATCTTGCAAAAGTGGCAAAGAGTTTGGCAAAAATGACAAAAACTGTCAAGGCCGCTTATGTGATTGAGAAAGAATGTTACCGTCACTCAGGTGCATCTTCCCAGTGCAGCACCACGGCAATGGGCTAAGTTATAGCTAACTTAGTGGTTATGTATAGGTTATGTATAGTTTGAGCAAATCCGACATGCAATGGGGTGAGCTCCAAACCATTATGAAGGATGTAAAACAACATCTGGAAGGTCGTGTCACACTTCAGCATCAACTGATTGTTGCTATCTGATACATTCCGGGTGGAAAACAAATGCTGAAGAAATTCCATCCATATTGGAGGACGTTAATTTTGGAAGCGTTTTAAGGCTAGATCAAGATCGTTTGGATCACAATAGCTAGAGTGTAAACCGAAACTGTAAGTTTTTAACTCTTTCCTTAGGTCCTTAGCAACGTTTTCGACAGATGATTTCGGCAAAGTTTCAACAATTCTTGCACTCTCAATCTGGACAGAATAAACCATCTGAGATTTTCGTTTGTTGCTTGGATATGTAAAATAAATGGTGTCCTTAAATTTGTCTATAAGCAGGCTCTTAACCAAATAGTTGCTGATAGATTCATCCTGATTCAGCTTTTTATTGATCTCTTGTCTCAAGTAGGTGACACTGTATCCACAGCTTGTGAAGTCTATTTTTGAGACTACATCATTAAACGCTTCTTGAACTATATCAGTAGAACCCATAACTTCATAACTTCATTTTCTTGCTGTCTGTTTTCCAAAATCGTCTCTATTCTGCGATCATAGGCTGCAAAATGCTTCTTTATACAATTATTATGATAGAATACATCTGCAGCGAATACATCTTTGTATTCAACATCGCTACTATATGTTGCATAGCATGAAGTGCTGTGATACTGGATATAAGGAGTCTGACTCTCAGTAAGAGCTTTCAAACGCTTGCTTCTGTCATCATTTGGGTACGCAGAAGCCAACTGAAGCAAATTTTTTATTCCATGTTCTCCGCTGCTCAAATATTTCTCTCCACTTGGGCTTTTGTTCTTCTGGCACAAGATACATTTCCAAGGTTTGAGCTATGCTTCTTTTCTGGCACAAGTTGACATACATCCTGAAAAAATAAAATATACCAAGACTTCTTGCAATTGCAATTATAATAAACTGGTTCTATTCTATACATATAAAAATTCATTTGTAACACATTGGTCTTTATATTTATGTTTTAAATATTCAATTCGATTATTACTTACCATGATCTATCATCTGTTGAATCACATAATGAATACAGGGATCCTCAATTTGTAGCTACTACCAATACTAAACCTGAAACACAATAAATATGACTTAGTTACTCTAAAGAAATCAAATAGATCGATTCTATAAGAAGTTCAAGCATTTAACAACAAGCAAGCCTAAGAATAACATAAAATTAGTGCTATTTTTTATATTTTGGCTATTTTTTCAAGTATTTTACAACCATTTTTATCGATTTATACCCGAAATTTAGACATTTGTGCATACTTTGTTTTAATAAATTCTTGCAGAGCTATTACAATTTCTTGACTATTTAGTTCGATATGATTGGTTAGAGCTAGTTTATGCACCAAAATAGCCAAAAATTTCATTTTTGCGATTTTTTGACAATATTTACTTAATTGTTTACTATTTTTGCTGTTATTTTTTGACATTTTTGTCAGTTTTCTTGATTCAGGCAGCAGTATGTTACAAAAACAGATTCTCAAACAAAAAATTGCCCTTAAAAAATTTTTCAACTCAAGAATATGACAAAAATACGAAAAACTGATAAAATTTTGCCATTTTTGCCAATTTTTTGCCATTTTGACCACTTTCGCACCAATTTGGTGCGATGGCATAGAAAAATTCGGATTCTCCGCCCCAAAATTAGTCAAGATCAGTCGTCAAAACCTCTGCACCCAGAAATTTATACAAACTCTGGGCCAGATCCTAGACTATGATGCTCGGGCAAAATGTTCTCTTTTGGAACGCGTCAGACATTCAATGGTACGAAGTGTACAGACCTGCATTGAAGCAGAAGAGGGCAACTTTGAACATTTTCTTTAGGTTGTAACAAAGAGGGGGTCACACTGTAGAGATCTGTGAATAAATGATTACAAAAACCTACGGGGATTTCACTTCATATTCACTCTCATTAATAAAACATCTTAAATGTATTGTAACATGGAAACTATGCAGATTCTGACATTTTACCATAGAGACATTGTGGTTTAGAATTATCCAAGGATTTCATCCTCCAATTTAATGTACTCTTTGCTGAATCACCCTGTATATATATATCAGGGCTAGGGTCAAATACGTATTTGTATTTAAAATACAGTAATTTTCTTACTTGTGTTTGTATGATATTTATGTTTGAAAATCTCGAAAGGTGTGTATTTGTATTTTATTTGTATTTGATCGTTGTATTTACCGGATTTGCTCAAATACGAGGTATGTTCAAAAAATTCCCGAACTGGTTATGCTGCGCGCGCATCACATGACGCGCATGCGCGTCATGTGATGCATGTTGTAGTGTGACTCAGTCTGTATCCAAAGACGGTTACCACTTGTTGATATCGTATTTTGTTCTCTCGATATTTACTGTTTTGCGAAGTCATTTTGTGTGTTTTGTCGTATTTTGTGCCTTTGAATAATGGCTACTGTCGCACATTTCCATTGCGATGACTGCTGTTTTGTTTCAACGTCATACCCACACACCCACGTCTCGTCATTCGTATCGATGTTTCTGGGAAAATTTTCATCAAGATTGGGACGGTGAAGGAGGTCTTGAGACACAACAACACGTTGCTCTTTCTGCTCGGCGGTCAAGAGTTGTGGCACAAATTTGGCTGACACACGACGCACCCCCAAATTCTCTCTGAGTATCTTGTGGCGTGATCCTATCGAAATGTCCATTTCGTCTGCGACTTCCTTGACTGTCAGTCTACGGTTTCCTCGAATCATTTCACGAACACAAGCAACAGTGTCATCAGTTCTTGAAGTAGAAGGTCATCCCACCTTTGCATCGTCCTCCGTCGACGTTCGGCCTTCCTTAAAGCGCTTGTGCCACTCAAAAGTGGTTGTCCGACTTAAGGAGTCATTGCCAATTGCTGTGTTCAGCATGGCATGAGTTTCAGAAGCAGTCTTGCCCAGCTTAACGCAAAATTTTATGCACATACGTTGTTCTTCAACAGTAACCATTATTCAAATGCACAAAATGCGACAAAACACACAAAATGACTTTACAAAACAGTAAATATCGAGAGAACAAAATACGATATCAACAAGCGGTAACTGTTTTTGGACACAGACTGAGTCACACTACAACATGCATCACATGACGCGCATGCGCATTATGTGATGCGCGCGCAGCATAACCAGTTCGGGAACTTTTTGAACACACCTCGTGCATGTCAAATACAACACCTCGGTTTGAAGAGTTAATGTTTGTAAAGTGTAACCAGTAACGAATTGTTTTTCGTTAATTGTTAACGAAATAGTTTTTAGTAATTCTCACTTTTGTTTCTTTTAACTTGGACAGTCTCAAGACGGGAAGAAATAAGTGATAGAAGTCACAACCAGCCAATTTGAAACTCGTATTTGTATTTGAATATTTGCCAAATAAAAAAGCTGCAAGTGTATTTCAGAAAGTGTATTTGACCCCACCCTAATATATATATATATATATATATATTCCGTTTTCTCTCTCTCGTCTTGCGCGGAATATCTCCTATACAAGCGTCGTTCTTTACGTTATTTATACTGCGTGTTCTTTGCAGTTGAATGTATATAATGTTACGGCATGCGGGAGGTGGCCCCTTGGGGCATTGGTTTCTGCGAGTATGTAGAAGAATTACGGCATTTGGAAGGGTGAGGTCCATGGTGTAATGGTATCGCGTCTGACCGGCAATCGGAAGATCCCGGGTTCGATTCCCAGGTGGTTACCTCATTTTTTCATTTGTTCCGTTTCTCTCTCTCGTCTTGCGCGGAATATCTCCTATACAAGCGTCGTTCTTTACGTTATTTATACTGCGTGTTCTTTGCAGTTGAATGTATATAATGTTACGGCATGCGAGGGGTGCCCCCTTGGGGCATTGGTTTCTGCGAGTATGTAGAAGAATTACGGCATTTGGAAGGGTGAGGTCCATGGTGTAATGGTATCGCGTCTGACCGGCAATCGGAAGATCCCGGGTTCGATTCCCAGGTGGTTACCTCATTTTTTCATTTGTTCCGTTTTCTCTCTCTCGTCTTGCGCGGAATATCTCCTATACAAGCGTCGTTCTTTACGTTATTTATACTGCGTGTTCTTTGCAGTTGAATGTATATATATATATATATATATATATATATATAGTCGGAATCATGAATCCAATTCCATTTTTTCTAACAATTGTAAAATAACAGGAAAATACGTTGGAACTTTATTAATAAATAATTTTAAGACCAAAGGAAATATTAATAAAACAAGTTGGACTGTGAATGAAGGACTATGAATATTGCAGCCAATACAACATCCACTCCTGATAGCACTGATTCAATCAACTTATAGATGGTATATTTTGTACACTTTGTTGTATTTCTTCCAATATACGAGTATCAATGAAGTTGTTAAGACTATGCATTTCCTTTTCAGATTTAAATCATGGCCATAAGTCCTCATTTAGAGTCAGACTAGGTGCATGGAGGCCATTCCATAATGGTGAGTACATTCTGTTCTCTTTTTTGCTCCCTATAATTTATGCAAAGGTTGGACTTGTGTTTTGGGTCATTTTGTCGGAAAATGAAATTTTGACCCACGAAGCCGGTTGACTACTTGGTATGGCATGGTGAATTAAGATGGAATGGTATTCCATTTGGTTCGTGGCATTATTAATTTTTTAAATATATCGAGTGAAATACCCACTCAAAAAAACTCGCATCCTTATGGAGCCCTCAGCATGCTTTAGGGGTAGTCTTATAGACCCATTGAGTACACCCATAAAGTACAGGCCTGATGTACTGACTTATGTGCGTTCCAAACATTTCCTGTTTGGTTTCAATCATAGGCGTACGGGATGGGGGGATCTGAGGGGGGGGGCTGCAGTCCCCCAGATTCACAAGTTTCCAAATATTTTCGGGCAAATGCCTCAAAATTCGAGCAAAGTCCCAAAAACAATGGCGAAAAAATTGGAGTTTATTAAAATTAGACTCGGATAAAATTAAAATTAGACCAAATAATAAATTATACAATTTTTTTTGCTTGGCTGCAATGTCGCATAAATGTGTCGCACTTAAATTTATAAAAACAAATTTGTTGCTTTATGTATTTCTTAAAATTTTTTATGTAATTTCATTTTTGAGGTACTTCAATTTATGTTATCGAGAAATTTATGTTATTTGATGGCAAAAAAATTCATTGTTTTGTTAGCTAATTTTTTCTGGACTATGCATGAAAAATATGTATATTTTATAATGCTCTGTGAATATATACGCATTATTGCAACAAAAACTTTCATTTCTTTGCCATTAAAGTTCACTTTGTCGGCATCGGAAAATTCGGGCACCGTCGGCCAAATTGCGAGCCGTTCCCCCGAAAAAATGAATCATGTACGCCCAAAAGCATGTTAAGGGCAGGGCACTTAGGGCACGTGCCCTGGGCCCGCGCTTTAATGGGCCCCGCACTTTAGAGAAGAGACTGTTTATTATATAAAATTAGATCAGATTTTGTGTCATTAGATATAGGTTTTTGGAAAGCGGAAACACATCAAGAAAAAATTGAAAATGGTTGGAAAATAACCATTATTATTGCACTTTTATTTTTACACTTTGGACAAAAC
The DNA here is from genome assembly GCA_023014485.1 of Bathynomus jamesi. NCBI lineage: Eukaryota > Metazoa > Arthropoda > Malacostraca > Isopoda > Cirolanidae > Bathynomus > Bathynomus jamesi. The sequence continues at coordinate 424,679 of JAJOZX010001560.1, forward strand.
TAACACAGAGCATCGTTGCTTGAACTACGTACGTGCCTCGTCGACACTTTAACCTCTATATACTTGGCAATGCTTCTGCGAGCTGCTCGTACCCTGAAATTGGCGGAATGGTGCTCTATGTAAAAAAAGATCTTTAACTCTTTATACTTCCACTTAAACTATGAATGCGTCGACGATTAAATAAATATATATTTAAAAAATATATATATACTGTTATATATATAATATATATATATATATATTATATATATATATAGAGAGAGAGAGAGAGAGAGAGAGAGAGAGAGAGAGAGAGAGAGAGAGAGAGAGAGAGAGAGAGAGTTATAAGGAGTTACAAGGAAAAGAAGTACCTCAAAAGGCCTTGCGGCCCATACCGAGGAGGTACCAATGGCAACGGGTGCCACGGAAAATTTTCTACACACTCAAATAGTGTGCAAGATTTGGTCTAACCTTTTCTTGAAATGATCCACAGAAGAACTGTTCACAACTTCTGAAGTAAACTGTTCCACGTGTCACAGATCTTATACGTAAAGTAATTCCCACACACACTAGTCCTAAACCGTTTCAAATCCAACTTCCAACCATTGCTGCGAGTTGGGTTATCATTTAAGCTAAACATGCTACGAAAATCGACATCGTTGAACCCGTGTAAGAACTTGAAAACCTCGATGAGCTGACCGCGCGGCCTCCGAGTTTCCAGCGAAAACAAGTTCAGGACGCGTAACCGTCGATTGTAGCCCATATGCCTAACGGAAGGGATTAACTTTGTGGCCCTCGCCTGCACTCGCTCCAGCCTCTCAATATCTTTCCTGAGAGTGGGCGACCAGAACTGCACAGCATACTCCAGGTGCGGCCGAACCAGGGAATTGTACAGAGAGAGCACAACCTCCTTGTTCCGAAACTGAAATTGCTCCTGATATAACTCAACAGCTTCTGGGCTTTCTTTTCCACCTCTACACACTGTTTCGTAAACTTAAGGTCACTGCTAATTAGCACACCCAAGTCCTTTTCCAAATCAGTCGCCTCGATATTACTCCCCAACATCGAGTAGTCCGACTTGTGATTGGCATAGCCAATGTGCATCACTTGCATTTACCCAAGTTAAACGGCATTTGCCATTTTTCGGACCACTCTCCTATCCTACCTAGGTCCGCACGCAGTTGCTCGATCGCTTCGGGCGTCCCAACATTGGCCCCAAGCTTGGTGTCATCAGCGAATTTGGCGATCCGACTGACGATGCCACCGTCGATATCATTTATGTAAATGATAAACAACAGTGTCCCCAAAACGGAACCCTGAGGAACCCCACTAGTGACCGAGGCCCAACCCGAACTAACCCCTTTAATTACAACCCTCTGCCGCCTATTCTTCAGCCAGTTTTCAATCCACCTACCTAATTCCCCACCGATACCCAGCGCGCGGACTTTCGCCATTAGCCGGCGGTGAGGTACCTTATCAAAGGCCTTCTGAAAGTCGAGATAAAGTATATCGATCGCCCTACTCTTATCATACTCACTCAACATGACGTGGAAAAACTCGAGTAAGTTGGTGAGACACGACCTATGCCGTCTAAACCCATGTTGGGAGTCCCCAAGCAGCTTGTAGGAATCCAAGTGGTCAACGATCCTATCCGCTATTATCCCCTCTAATAATTTACCTCAACTGAAGTGAGACTAATGGGACGATAGTTCCCTGGACTTTCGTGATCCCCTTTCTTAAAGATAGGGGTCACGTTGGCTTCCCTCCAGTCACCAGGCACCTGGCCCGTCTCTAACGATTTGTTGAAGACTGTAGCCAGGTGGGGAGCCACCTGGTTGCGCACCTCCCGCAACACTCTGGGGAGAAACTGGTCTGGCCCAGGAGCCTTAAACGCGCTCAGTTTGTCTATTCTATCGGCAACGACTGTCGCGGGACATCGAACACTATCCAGGCTAGCACCTTCGTGCCTCACGCCCGGCTCGGGGATGATGCGGGTGTCCTCCCTGGTGAACACTCCCGCAAAGTACTCATTAAGCACATTGGCGATGTCTGCGTCAGAGGTCCGCAGAACGCCGCTTCTAATGGGTTTTCTACTATTAACATAACTGAAGAACTCCTTAGGGTTCCCCTTGCAGAGGCTTGCCACCCGTAGTTCTTCGTTACGTTTCGCTAGTCTAACCTTCGCCTTCACTTCCCTACGCAGGCGGACATACGCTTCAGTGTTCTCATGGGAACGATTGGCCTTTGCCCTCCTATACGCTACTTTCCTATTTCGGATAGCCGAAGCGATGTCACGATTGAACCACTTAGGCTGCGTTGAGGCAGGGGTGACCGGTTTTGAGGGTATGGCAGCAGACTGCAGCACCAAAAACTCGTCCCGGAATGCACTCCACACTCCCTCAACATCGCCGCCGACCTCTAACCCCATCTCACCTACGCTATCCCGGAGGCTAACAAAGTCCGCCCCCCGGAGATCGAGCTTACTGCCTCTCGAGTTACTACGCTTCACCCGAGGGACGCACACACGGAACCTAATCAGACCTTGATCACTCCCGCCCAACGATTCGTCAACTGTGAGGCCAGTGACGAGGTTGTCTTCGGTCGTGAATACTAAGTCTAGAACGCTTTCGCCTTGTGTAGGCTCATTGACCCACTGAGTGAGGAAGTTCTCATCAGCAAAGTCAACTAGCCTCCTCCTTTCAGCATCAGCAGTCCTGTCTTCCCACTTTATGCCGCGACAGTTGAAGTCTCCTAAAACTACACACACCCTATCCCCTAGCAGGCTACTGAGTTCGGTGTACAGGGCTGTATCCTCCTCGAGGAGGAGATGCGGAGGTCTGTACACCAAGATTAACCTATAGCTCGTCCCTCCCACATTCAGATCGACGCCAAGCAGGTCCCGTTCCGACCGGAACTGGTAGTCAACCGGACTCAACGTGTCCCTGACGTATATTAGTACCCCACCCCCCCTCCCGAAGGGTGCGGTCTTTGCGAAACATTCTATACTCAGGAATTTCGAACTCCCCAACGTAGTCCCTATGATCAGTATGAATCCAGGTCTCGGTGATAGCAACGATATCCTGGTATTCTGATGCTAAGAGAGCCCGTAGCTCGCAAAACTTGTTCCTAATCGACCTAGCATTAAAAAGCATTGCATGGAGGGAGCCTTCCCTATTCTGACCGCCCCCTAGCACGACCCGTTTCCCGAACAGCCAGAGCTGTCGGGAGTTGAAGAGCCCCTCACTAACGAGGGTGCAACTTCCGCAGGAGCCTGAGCCCCCTCCAACGTGGAAGGAGGGTCACCCACCTGTACCTGGTCGCACCCTTCAGTTGAAGGTACGTCCGCCACCGGCTCATCATCATCCCTCCCCGGTTGGGGCCCATCATCTTTTCCCGGACTCGACCTCACCATTCTGTATAGGTGCCGGTCGAGCAGCGCGCCTAGCACACTTTTACCCTTGTTATTGAGGTGGACACCTTCCCTCTGGTAAAGGTCCCACCTACCCGAAAATGCGTCGAAGGGGTCAATAAACCTCACGCCCAGCGGGACGCACAAGTCTTGCACCCTCTCGTTGATGCCAATGACCTTACTGAGCGCGTGGTCACTGGCATTCATTCGCGGTAAAATACCCATTAACATTCCCCTGTCTGTCTTCAGTTTTAGATCATCCGCGAGAGACATGATCTCGGTGATGATCCCTTCTGTAAGACCTACCCCACCGCCTTTGAGGAACAGGTCATTGCCACCAGCGTGGACAACGATCGCAGTCCTCCGACTAGCCACGCGCACCTTCTCTACCTCCTTCCTTAAGTGCGCCGTTCCCCGCCCAGGAGAGAGAGAGAGAGATTAACAAAGATCCTAAGATTCGTTGTTGGCTAACTCAAGAAGGAACTGGAGAAAAAAATAGAAAAAGCAAATGAAAATAAAGAATACTGAAAACTAATACCATGCTTACACTTGCAGACACACAAAGCTTTCACACAGGAATAGTCGCATTAGTAGTAAAGTGTAGAACAGGCAAGGCTCTCCCTCCTCTGACAGGAAATTGGAAAATTGTTGTGAAAGAATATTTATACGAAAGTAGGAAAAAGTATAATAAAGAGAATAGCTTCAGAGTTCATTAACACCATGCGTAAACTTCTCGTGTACCCAATTACGCATTAGAGGGTAATGGAAAATAGGGGACAGCATGAAACGCTAAACTATTTAATTTAATTTACACCGCGCAATTTTTTTTTAACGAGTTCTTTTTTTGAAATTTTTTTTTATTTATTATATACAAGAAGTCGGAAGTCCTCATTTCTTCGATGAATGCCAAGGCCCTCGTGCTGATAGAAAAGACTTGCTTTTAAAAAATTAATTATTTACATTGCCATCCTTCGCTCTGGAATTACTGAAATACTTCAAAAAAGTAGCACTGATCCAGAGGCACCTTCAGCTGGTCAGCACACCCCAGTTTAAAAATTCTCATGATGTTGTACTTCAAGTACGTGATTTCCCTTCTTTTTCAAGAAAAAAGATTTATCACAATTTATATGGTGTCCTTCGCATCGGAATTACTTAGATAAGGAAGCACTGATTCAAAGGCATTTCCAGCTGGCTAGCACCTCTAATTTAAGAATTTTCCCAACAGTGTACATGTATTTTAAATTTTTTTTTTTTTTTTTTTGTACGAAATCTTGTTACGCACTATTTACAATTAAAGTTCTATTCTAGCTAAGTAACTTACCTGAGGCTGTCTATTCGAAAGTTTTAATTCCCAAGAATTCCCATCAACCTTATCATCTGAGAACTCGTAAACCAGATCAGAACAACGCCTCCTACATTTATTAAAAAAAGGGGACGTCACTACTTCCGTATAAAAATGTGAAACTTTCTGTAGCTGGCCCACTATCGGTCAGCGAGGGAAGGGGGAGGGGGTCACCAAAATGGCCATTTTGGTGCCCTTTTCGTGATCTGAGGTCAAGATATCTTAAATGCACTTCTGAAAGTTGTTTGTGTTGCCAAAACGATTACGCTGAATCGAATGGTGTATGATTTATGACGATTAGATAATGGGAAGTGGGTTTAAAATCGTTGCAGTGACTGAAAATGGCCATTTTGGTGACCTTTTCGTGACCTGAGGTGAAGATATTTGCCCATACACCGTATACCTGCGTATGGCTAGGGTTCTACTCTTAGCTATACGGCATGCCTGAAATTTTAAGTTGGGGATACGCCGTATGGCTGCGTATCTCCCCACCCCCTATTACAGCTCTGCATCACCATCCCCAAATAACTTCCCTTATGACCTTCCTTTGCAGGGTCATTTGGAGGTTTTGCCTTCCAATCGAGCGTTCTCACATTGACATACTGTTATCTATATACAGAATACTAATACCATCCTTTAAACTTAATTACCAAGCTAACAATTTTACGTAGATACATCGTTATCACAAGGTTGCACTTTAGCACTATGACGTAGATACAACGTAAATTTGTGTTGCTCTCGTTTACCCTTTTCATAACGTTGTGATGTTACGTAAACTTTACGTAGATACAACGTTGTCTCAATGTCTCGAGGATAGAATTTGGTCCAATAAAAGTGTCCTATTTGAAATAGTAGTATGCCGTGTGTAACTCCGTTACAGTTTGGTAACAAAGAAATAATGTAATACGAAACTATATGCTATGGATGTAAAACCTTAGGTGCAGACAACGTCTATGCTACATGCTACGTCAGAAGTTTACTTGAACTTCACGTGTATGCAACGTTGTATCAACGTTACAATATAACGTTTAAGTTTTATGTTGTGACTACGCCAGTACAACGTCAATTTCTGACATGACCAAGATTCAACCAGGGTACAACGTTGTACTTACGTAATGTGTTTGCTGGATAGTTCTTCGGAGATTTTGACTCTTGAGAATTCCCATCAAGCTTCCGTCCCTTAAAATGAGGCGTCATCTGAGAACTCCCAGTGGTCCGCAACCAGACCCAATCAGCACCACCTTCTACATTTAAAAAAATAAAAGGAAAATCAGGCTACTCCTGAAAGTAAATAAAAAACACATCCCTAATTTTACGCATCCTTTAGTGCAAATTAATGCTACTGAAATATCTATCCAACCTTGTCCAATTCTTTGAATTCTGCATCCTGACAAACTAAAGTATCATTAATTAAGGACGGGGCCGGCGAGAGCTGCCACGGGCCCCGAGGAAGGATTGGTATATGGGCCCCCCCTGTTTACTCAGTATTTTATTATGAATGGTTTTTTGTACATAACAAGCAAATTGATTATATGTCCAAGTCACTATTCAAAACATACAGTATAATAATCTCTGTAAAATGTATGTTCATTAATTATATTTCCTCTGTTATTTAATCAATTGCTTTATTAATATTTTTAGATTTTATCCCCCTCTTTCCAGGCTCCAGGGATTTAACCAGGCTTCCCCGCCCTCTCGGCGGCCCTGATTAAGGATACATATATTATTTAGCAATACATCAGACTTATTACAGTCAGTGATGGAAATTGGGGTGGGGGAACACGCTGGTATACGGCATGTACCTACTTCTCAATTTGCAGGTGTAAATGATGGAGCATCAGTAATGGTAGGACGAAAATCAGGGGTTGCAAAATCATTTCTTTATATATATATATATATATATATATATATATATATATATTGTGTGTGTGTGTGTGTGTGTGTTCCTTTTCCAAAGCGTGTACATAGTTCTTAAAACCCATTTCCATCACTGATTACAGTACTGTCGTTTGCCCTCATCGTCAACCCTCGACCAGTCTAACTTCACTTTATGTGTATCATTTACCTGTGACAGCACTGGAAAACAATCACTGTCAAACTCAGTTGAGAGGGGCAGATAATTATAATTAATCAGAACTGGTATAGGAGTACAAAACTGCCATATTCAGAAATGCCTTATTTGCATCAGGTGTGCATATACAATGTGCCAACATAAGTAAAGCTATCACCAGGAAGACTACACATGGATGAAAGGGTTAAGTTTATATCTTCACAGAAGGCTTTTAAGTGTTTACTGAGCAAAGAATTGTCATTAAGCACATTAACATTAAGATCACCAATAATGTTGTAGCCAACTCACCAGTAATACTGCTTACCTGCCCAATTTAATGAGGTGATCTTCATCATCACCTGCCTGAAAAGAATGACAATATTTTTATTGCCAACACAAATTTCTATTCCAGTTAGCCGGTTTAAACAAGTTTGAATTCACTAATATATTTCCCATATCTTAACCTCCATAGGATAGCTACCCCACTACGTGGTTGGCCTGCAAGTAGACCATGTTTATCTCTGGTGGCCTCCCCTATCCCATGAAAATCACTGGACAGACTATTCAGGTCCTTTAAATCCTCTTTCCAAATTTATGTTTCCTGCAGACAGAGAATATCAACATTCGCTCACAGTTTATTAATTATGATCCACCTGTGTTTGCCGTTATTGCTTAAGTTTAGGCCTCTACAGTTATAAGAGATTACTTTGAATGTTATATTAGGAAGATACAAGGGTTCTGCCATCAATCTCTTGAGAAAGCACATTCTCTACATGTTGAATTCCATCTATACCAGGTACAGCAGGTACAGCACTAGACCCAGCTGGATTTTCCTCCATAGTACGAGGTATGATGTCTCCATAATTACCCTCTCCAGAATTTGTGAAAGGGGCTGCAGGTGTTTTCTTTCCCTTCTTTTCATAGAACCACCGTACATATGCCTGTTTCGACCATACTGCTGGGTAAATAGAACTGTCAATAGTCAAGTTTATCAAGAAATCTTAGAATACTTCATGCTAGAGTCTGCAGAAAACTGTATGGAGACGAACCATTTATTTTTCAACATCACCTCCTCGTGCAGCATTTGCGTGGGTTGATGCTCATTAAAACTTCATATCAACTTTTTGCCGTGCGAGAACACGAGCAACGCATGTTTTCGGCAAATTTTTGGTCCAGAATGAGATAAACTTTATTTGATTATAGAATCTTTGTATATTTGTTACAAAAGACTAGGCCTATTTTTAATTAAATACATATGTTTTCATTTAGTTTGAACTTTGTAAGGTAATATTGTTTTGTGGCTAGTATTAAGTTTGGGGTATATGAGATTTCAGTGATCTCCCAGTTTCATACTTCGGGCCAATTAGGGTGACATCCAAGTTAGGTTACAATAGGTTAGGTGGTCGTTCTAGGTTGGTTAGTTACTGCCTACGTCACTGACTTTCAGCCAATCAGGGGTCCAAAGCATTAATGTCCCCGAAATTTAATATTTATCAGTGTTTTATCAATTTGTTCTCAATTTCAGTCACTCATTTTACTTTTATTTTAATACAAATTTAGACTTTACAATTACTTTCCATTTTTAATGTCAGATTCCAAACTCAAGTAATATTTTGAATTAGAATTTTAAATTAATGATGTTTCTCTCTTTTTCTATTAAATTTTCTTTAGCTATACAGTACTTTTCTTTGGCCTTTTTTACCAACTTTAATTTTTTAGTTTTAAATTAATTTTTACTTTTTACATTTTTTTCAGCTAAAAAATCATTAAAAAAGACTTTTTAGCTGAATTTCTATACCGCTTTAATGTGTTTAGTATTGGAGTGAATGTTAATGTAGTTTTAAGGGTGGAAGACATTGCTTCCGAAATGTCTGACCTATAAGAAAATGATTGTGATGGTATTGATTCTTGTAGTTTATCCTCAGATAACAAGTCTTTTGCAAGTATATCAAATCAAGAGCTAAATAAACTTATTAGTCAAATTGCACTTAAAAATTTTTCCTCTGATTTCCAGGTATCTTAAGTAGAACATATTATTTTAAAGATTACGGTGAAATTCATATAATGCATAAACATATTACTTGTCAGAAGTTTGTTTTTACCAGGGTGGTCGCAGGCGTTTAAATCTCAAACTGCGTGCGGTGCTGTTTGGATTACAGTGTTTCAGGATTTTGGATCTCTCTCTCTCTCTATATATAAAATCGAAAAGTGAAAAAGAAACGCGAGAAGCAATAACTTAAATCATAAAGTTATTTGTATCGAATACTGAAAGAGATTGTTAATATTTAACACAGATAATGATTCGTAAAAGAAACCTTGGTAAATTATTTTTGTCTACAAAACAATTTATTTTACCAAGACAACTCAACCTCCGCTTCTGTCATCAAACTTTCCCCATTGAAAGTCGGACGATACCACGTCTTCTTGTCAACCCGAGAGTGTGTCTCTATGACGCCCCGACTAACATTCGTGTAGAAGGACTTGAACCTTCACGGCCGATCACACTGAAAGCCGAGACATTTGAAGATAGAGGAAAACTGGTAAGTGTAGAGTCTAATCTATGCTTGCAATGGTTTTGTCTAATTGTTTCAAGATATTTTTTGTTACGAAGTTGTGTGCAAACAGTTCATTGTAACATATATGTTTTATGAAACTAAAAGTTGTATTTACCTTGTATATCATTTGCTTAAACAAACAGACCCTATAATTTTGACTGTACAGTAAAATCTGTATAACTCATTAATTATATGCAAATATATTTTGCAAAATACTTATTCGGTACATATTTTAGCTTCACTCAAATGGACACTTTGTGGCTGACGATGAAGGAACAGTGGATATATCGCAGTCTCCTTCTACTGGTGGCTCTTACAAAGGGATATTTCCATCAGGACTACTTTCGATGCTAAAAATCGCTTCAGGAAACTTCGAATTTGGAACATATATAAAAAGAATATGCATGTTCCAGTTAAGGTGTGTGAAGTTTAGTATGAATTTATTTCACTTTTAATTAAACATCATATAACTACATGTGCATGTGAATTTTTTTTTAATAGACAAAAATTTTAATTTTTTTAATTAGACAAAAAATTAAATTTTTAATTATACAAAAATTACATTTTTTAATTAGACAAATTTTAATTTTTTTAATTAGACAAAAATTTAAATTTTTTTAATTAGACAAAAAATTTCTTTCTTTTAATTAGACAAAATTTCTGAGGCCGCTGGAGGCCGTTTTTGCCGTTTCCCGCTTAGGAGGATATATATATATATATATATATATATATATAATATATATATATAAAGCAAACAACCACAGGGAAAAGGAACACAAAGTCCGAGCGCTTTCGTGATAAGTTTCTTATATTCACATTATCAAGGAGGAACAGAAAATATTTTCTGTTCCTCCTTGATAATGTGAATATATCACGAAAGCGCTCGGACTTTGTATTTCCTTTTCCCTGTTGTTGTTTGCTTATTAATAAGATCACGTGGTATTTTGTATTTTAGTGCATATATATATATATTATGTAACTGAGGCCATATATATATATATATATATATATATAATGTAACTGAGGCCGCATATATATATATATATATATATATATATATATTAATGTAACTGAGGCCGCTATATATATGTATATATATATATATTATATATGTTTGTAGAATTGGGGCCACCAGCTTGACCTACGTGTGAAGAGAGACCAACCCCGAAACAACATAAGGTTCATAAGGTATATCGGACTTTGTGTGAGTTCGAACGACGGTTCAGGATCGATCTGCGGTCGACCCCTCCGCAACTCCCACCTCATTTGCGGGATTTGATGAAGGAGGGAATTGCTGTCTGATCTCCTGCCCTCGTAGCTAGCTAGCCACGCATGGCTGGTCAGGGACTTTGCACAGGAATTTGTCCAGCTGGTTCTTGAAGTTATTCAGGTCGGTGTGCTGAAGATTCCTTACTTCTCTCGGTAGGGCAGTGAAAAGCTTTGGGCCTCGTATTCTGAGGGCATTTTCCCTCCTCGTTTTCATGACCCCCTGTCCCCACAAGCAGCTGGGATTGTACAAAATCTGCCTCTTCTCTCATTCCGGTTTGTTTCTATTTCATTTCTAAGGTTAGGGACAAAGCCCTCAAGTATTTTCATATGTATATTATTGTGTACCGCTCTCGCTTTCTTTCGAGAGAGTAGAGTTTCAGGGATTGTAGTGGAGACCAGTAATCTTCCCCTTCCTTTTCTTCTATCTTAGACGTAAAAGTCCTTTGTATAGCTTCGATGTTCGCAATGTCTTGTTTTCTGTGTGGGTTTGTGAGTAGTAACTGAGTATTGAGCAATACTCAAATTGGTAGGACTAGGTTCTTCCATAATTTGAGCATGATGTTTGCTTTTCTGCTGCCGAAGTTCCTCCAGATGATTCCCATTATTTTTCTAGCCGTTGTAATTTTGATGTTGTAGTGCTCTCTGAATTCTGTATCCGACAACATTATTACTTCCAGATCCCTGACTTGTAGATTTGGTGTTATCTGTTTGTCTTGCAGAGTTTTGTACCTTTTATTCTGCAGCTCCTTGTTATTACCATATCTTAAAAGTTGGAATTTTTCTTCGTTGAACTTCATATTGTTGTCTTCTGCCCACTGAAATAATGTTTCAATGTCGTTTTGTAATTTTCTTATGTCCCCTTCGTTCAATATTTCCTTACATATCTTTGTCATCTGCGAAACATGATACAATACTGACAGTGGCGGATTTAAGGTGCGCGGGGCCCTAGGCCGGTTGGAGTGCGGGGCCCCAAACTACGCAAAGCTAGCTTAATTAACTGAAATGAAAATTTACACCCCCATCCCCCAGTGTGACCTTACGGGGCCCTCAAATCAATGGGCGAGCGCGAAGCGTTAAAATAAATTTACTTTTTAAACAATATTCAATTTATTGATAATTAATTAGCCAAATGACCATTTCATAGTTGAACATTACACATTTGTTTTTTTGAAGCTTAACAATAAAAAATAACTATAATAATACACCATTAACAAAAAATAACTATAATAATACACCATTAACTAAAGAGAATACCACTTGACTGACATGCAAATGATGCAATGAGTGGATTTTGTTTATTGCAGGCAATTTGTACGGTACACTTAACTATTTCTCAGTCAAAAAGATTTTTTTCTAGCCTCTTACTTGCAAACTGTTTGATGACATCAGTAAAATCAAGCACCCTTAATTTCTCATGCTCAATGCTCAACAGGGTGAGTGAAGACAAACGGTCCTGCCCCATGGTGTTTCTTAGATAATTCTTGACTAGTTTCATCTTGGAGAATGATCGCTCCCCAGTGCAGTTTGTGACAAACATGCAGAGATAGAGTCGTAATACAATTTCAACATTAGCAAATGTTTCTACCATGTCATGTCTGTGAATTATCTCATACATTTCTAGTTCAGGACTTTTTGCAGCCTTTGCACCACCTGATGAAGGAGCACTTTCAGGTGAATCTCTTGGAATGGATTTCATAAGGTGTGCAAACTGCAAAAGCTCCGACTCCAATCCAGCCTCCAAGTCCTTAGGATATGAAGACACAAGCTTTTCAGCAGATGCTTTAAGCTCAGTGTTCGTTTTGTTTGAGATTTCTGATAAAAACCCAAATTTCTCTCGAAGGTCGCTGTAAGCAGCAATGCGTTGTTGTAGGGCAGCACAGAGCTTGTCAATGATGGGCAAGAATGCAGTCACTCTAAACTTGCCTCTCCCTGTCAGCATAACATCCTCCGCGGAGTCTAGTTCATCGTGGTGACGCTTGCGCTTCCTAATACGCTGCGTGTCGGCGTAGTATGCATCATTACTCGTCACATCACAGGGATCACACTTAGCCATAGCTTTTGCTTCAAAGTCATCGAACTGGGATCTCAGGTCTTTAGCAAATTGTAAAAGAGACTCTAGCAGTGTGACAGCTGTGTTGAGGGAGAGCCCAGATTTTTGCAGCTGGATACTGCTACTCTGAAACCTTTCCAATACTGTATCCCAAACTTCAAGAAGAATCACTGTTTCAAGTTTTTTTCAAACCTTTGAGAAGACCACTTGCTTCAGCTCTTGTTTCAGCTGGCTGATTCTGATCTGAGAATAACTCTTCCAGAACAATGATGTTTCTTTGTGTGCTCTACTGAGAGCAGCTACAGCATCTGCTCGTGCTGACCAACGAGTGTCTGAAAGTATTTTATCAACTTTCAACTTCTTATCTTTATTAGTCTCTAGTACCTCACGGTGTCTCCTCCAACGATAAGTAGATGCAACAAGAAAGGAGTACATATTTTGTACCAGAGCAAACAATGACACTGCAGCAGGAAAGCTTTCTGCAGCACACTTAGCCACCAAGTTTAAGGAATGAGCCATACATGGTATGTACTCAGCTTCACTACATTCATTCTTGATTATCTGTTGGGTCCCCAGATATTTACCAGACATGTTGTTGGCATTGTCATAGGACTGTCCTCGGCAGTCGATAACTGGAATGTTCTTCTCTTTAAGAAAATCAAGAACAGTTGTAGCAATATCTCTGCCAGTGTGGCTTAGCATGGGAATAAACTGCAAAAACCTTTCAACTGGACCTGTAGTAGGCAGTACATAGCGGATTGTAAAAGTAAGTTGATCCATGTGTGAAATATCAGGTGTGGAGTCAACAGAAATTGAGAAGTACTTTGCTGTTTTTACTTCATCTGTTATTGAGGACATAACCTTTTCTGCCATTATTCCAATGACTTCCTCAGAAATGACATGGGACAAGTAGGAAGTATGACCACTACCTTTGTTTGCGTGTTTCTTGATATGTGCTGCCAAGAAACTGTCGTATGTGCTCAGCAGCTCTAGAATCCCAAGATAGTTTCCATTGTGTACTGACCCAATTACTTCATCTTTACCTCGAATGGCTAGCCCGCATTCGCAAAGTAGCTTTAAAACATCTACACACCTCCTCAATACTGCTTGCCAGTACTCGCATTCACTTTCATATTGTTGTACTAGATTAGAGTCAATACGGGCACCCGCAGTCTTTCGATATATCATTTCGACCATACTTTTCCTGTGCTGATCTGACCTACTGTGAGATTCTATGACATACCTACGTTCTTCCAACCATTGAAGCCAGTTGTGAATGAGCTTTCCACCTTTGACATAAGCTTGCAAGCAAAACAATACACTTTACCAGTTGTTTTAGAGTAACAGAGCCATTTAAATTAATTTCTTGGCCAGATAATGAATGAGTTCGAGTGAATAATGTCTTTGTACAATGACGGGTTCTGTTTAGCTCTTTCACAGCTGACTCTTTGAAGTCACCATCACAGTGTCGACATTCTGCGCTTCCCTTTTTCAACCAATAGTCACACACATTTTCAGTAATTATTTTAGGCCATAATCCAAGATCCGTTTCAAATCCTTGTTCAGTACCGGTATTCATAACTTTCACTTCCTCGTGTCTCCTCACTGTCACTGTGTTCAGGTTCAATTGCGCTAACTACACTAGGTTCAGTACTAGTTGTGGCTTCTCCAGTTGTTTCAGGCGTAATTGGTGTCTCTACTGATTCAGATTCAGTTTGACCGGATTCAGTTTGAGTTTGTGATTTTGCAGATTCAGATACTGTTGGATATGTCAACCATTGAGTTATTTTTGGTAGTTTTTTCACTCTTTGGTTTACGTCTGCCTTTTCTTGTCGTTTAACAGAGCCAGCTTTATACTTCCTCCCTTGATCACGATCACGACTTGTTGATTTCTCCATTGTGCCTCAGTGCAGCCTCACTGCCTTATCCTGAAACATAAAAACATAAAAAACAAACTATTTACACTTGACCCTCGGTTTAGTATTAATTAATACAGTTTAATTAATTAATTAAATACAGACACTAAACAGTTGTTCGGGTGAAAAAGTCGCTTTATGGGAAAAGTCGCCAGCCCCCACCAGTGGCGACTTTTTCCTTAAATATGTATAAAATGTATTTATTATGAAATCTAAGCTAAACTGACCTAACCTAGCCTAAGTACGTTTCATATAAAAAAATTAATTACATTAATTTAACATTTTTCAACTTATTTATGTTATTATAAAGCTGACTAAAACTCCCCCATCCCCATTTATTGACTGGCGACTTTTTCGAGATACGACTTTTACCATTACTTACCACTAAACACACTCACATGTGCACTCCACAGCGGCCTGAATAGAACTAAACTCCCGCCAGCAAAGAGAGTGATACCATAATTATCACTAATCATTAATCAATTGTATTATTTATAGTGGAATCCAACATTATAATTATATGTGAGGGCGCGGGGCCCTCACAGGCGCGGGGCCGTAGGCCATGGCTACTCCCCCCCCCTAAATCCGCCACTGAATACTGACCTTAATATCTGCATCACTATCTGCAATCATTATTATGAACAGCAAGGGAGCTAATACGACTTCCGATTTAACTCCGTTTACCACCACTCTTTGTGTTCTTTGCGTCAAGAAATTAAATATCCATCTTCCTAGCTTTCCAATAATTTCTGTATTCTTAAGTTTGTGTCCTATGATTCCATGGTCACATTTATCGAAGGCTTTAGCAAAGTCCGTATATATTACATCTATGTTTTGTCCTCGACACAATGTTTCCAATATTTTCTCCTGGTGGTCTAGTAGCTGTGATAGGTATGATCTTCCAGCCCTGAAGCCATGTTGATTTGGGTTGTATAAGTCTTTTTCTTGTAGGTATTAGTTAGTTTTGTCTCTAATTATACGTTCAAAGCACTTTATAAGGTGCAAGGTGAGAGCCACTGGCCGATAATTCTTGGGGGATTGCTCTGTTACCACCTTTAAATAGGGGGCAATGTTCGCGTTCTTTAAGGGGAGTAGAATTTGTCCTGTGTCGAGTGATTTCCTCCATAGTAAGTATAGCGGTTTGGCAATACTCTCTTTACATTTCTTCAGAAACGTGGCACTCTATGTGTCTGGCCCTGGCGCTGAATTGTCTCGCATCTGTGATAAAGCCTTAATTACATCTCCTTCCATGAACTCGAAGTCCATTAATAGGTTTGTGCTGGAATTTGTTCTTGGGTGATTTGTATCTATGTCGAAAAATTCGTCTGGGTTTTCCACTTCGATCTCGGACTTAGTTAGGGGTGCTAAACAGAGAGTTAATTTGTTCCCTAAGCAGTTCGCTTATTTTTTTCGGGTCATTTGTGTATTTGGCCTCCCCGTCTATCAACGGACCAATACTCTCCTTACACTGCATTTTCCTTTTCGCAAACGTGTAGAAGTAGTATTTTACAGACATATAAACACAGACTAGACAACTCCACAGACGACACCTGCCACTTTACAGACATATAAACACAGACTAGACAACTCCACAGACGACACCTGCCACCTATGCCAGGACACACCACAAACAATTGAACACATTATGACAGACTGTACCGCTCTAGCACAACATAGAACACAACACAACATCACTAGTGCGCTGAACCTCTGGTCGACTCCGGAGAGGGCGATCGGTTACCTGCGTGCCGCCGGCTTGCTCGATCAGGGTGGGCTGATCGGCTAAACAACAACAACAACAAGTATTTGGGGTTATTTTTTATGTTTTATGCTACCTTTTTTCCTCCTCGTTTGTTTTATGTATGAATGTTTGCTTTAGGCCCCAGTGGCGGTTCCTCATATGGGCAATATGGGCAGCCGCACAGGGCGGCATTTGTGGAGGGGCGGCATGAGCGCCTGCAAAAAAAATAAAAATAAAAATAAGAATAAATAAATAAAGAAATAAATAAAAATAAAAAATAAAATAAAATAAATAATAAAAGATCAATAAATATATTTTATTAATAAAAAACCATCTATTGCATTTTCCATAAACCTTCCCATAAAAGACCTAAACAATGCAAAATGCTTCCAGATTAATATTATTGGGAATAAAGGCCCATACTTTAACATATGTAATGTTATTTTTCTGGGTTTGGTTAAATAGTGAAATGTATATTATTTATTACAGAACGAATCTTCACACTAAGCCACTAAGGTCTGTCAAATAACCGCAAATGGATAAGAAGAGGTCAAAGCTATCAGGTGCTCAGTTTAGAAAAAAGAGGAAAGAAGAAGAGGAGAAACGAGCAAAAGATAAAGGTATAGAGCTATGTCATCTACTCTTCACTGCTATATTGCACTGCTATTTTGTGATATAGCTTTCTGAGTCATTTGAAGTGTACTATTATGTATATAATTAGCCATTAACCAAGGAGGTTGTATTATTCATTTGTTTCCTATTCTAAAAGTTTAATAAATTGTGCTTAATAACATGTTAAATTAATTGTACTAGCCTATTCATGCATTGGTCTGTTATGTTCTATTTTACTATTTGCAGGGGCACTTTTGAAATATTTTGGAACACCCTCTGCCACTAGCCAGGATGAGAAGCCGTCTACTTCTGCCATTATTGAGGCTGAGGAGCCATCTACCTCCTCAGCCTCACATATGTCTCCACAAATGCAGTCTGATCCTGAGGATGAAGACCCATTTGCTTCTACTTCTCCCCGGCAGGACTCTTCAGGTGAGTTTGTGTGCACATATGTCTGTGAGTGTGTGCGTGTGTGTGTATGTGTATGTGTGTGCATCCCTGCAAAGCATTTTGCAAACAGTTATAAATTATAATGTTATTATCACTGGGTCTGGGTTACTGGGTATGTGTGGTGTTTCACCACCATAATTCCATAACACCACCACCATAACAAACTGCTGTGAATAATGTGTTATCTAACTTAGGTGTGTATACTAATGAGTAATGCTCTTGTTCTTTCTATTAGAAATGCCTGGAGCAGAATCGCCTCCTGAGGATGAGTCTCTGTCCACCGACCCTGCTAACTGGCCTTCAGTTCTGACTGAGAGAATTCGGACACAACTGGTTTCCAGGGGACCAAGTCAAGTACCATCTGACTTTGTATTCCCTAGAAACGACAGTGACGGAAGAAGTTTCCACCATCAATACTTCAGGAAGTCATTGGTTAGTGGGGAAAATATAACCAGAAGTTGGTTGGTCTATTCCTTAAAAAACAACAGCCTTTTCTGTTTCTGTTGTACATTATTTTCCAAGAGGAAAATAAATTTAACAAGTTTGGGACTCTCGGACTGGAAGCATGCAAGCTCATTGCTCACATCACATGACAACAGTTCAGAACACCTAAATTCTATGAAAATCTGGAAAGAACTGGCAGTGAGGATGAGAAAGGGGGAGACCATTGACAAGCAGGAGATGGCACTTCTGGAGGCTGAGAAGTTGAGATGGAGAGCGGTGCTGACACGTCTCACTGCTATTGTGCATTCTCTGGCAGTTAGGAATTTGGCACTAAGGGGACATACAGAAAATTGTTCTCACCATCAAATGGCAATTTTCTGAAAGAAGTTGAACTGATGGCACAATTTGATCCTATAATGCAAGAGCACATTAACCGTGTCCAAAAAGGGACCTCCAGTCACACCAGCTACCTCGGCCACCACATACAAAACGAACTCATTGATTTGTCGAGCAGCAAGACCATTTCAGCAATGGTGAGCGACATCAAACAATCAAAGTTTTTTTCAATAATTCTAGATTGCACTCCAGATATCAGCCACACTGAACAGTTGTCAGTTGTGATTCGGGTTGTGTCACTGGAGTGGAAGCCCCATATAAAGGAACATTTCATGGGGTTTTTGGAGGCAGAGGAGTCCACTGGTCAACATTTGGCATCTCTGATTCTGAAGAGACTGGAGGAGCTAAAAGTTCCTTTCATGGACTGTAGAGGACAATCCTACGACAACGGGGCCAACATGAGGGGAAAAAACAAGGGTGTTCAATCCAGGCTCCTAGAAATTAATCCCAGAGCTCTGTTTGTTCCATGTGGGGCTCATTCTCTGAATTTGCTTGTGGCCGATGCTGCTAAGGGATCTATTGATGCCACAAGTTACTTTGGCATCTTGCAGAAGCTTTACAACTTGTTTTCAGCCTCCACACAACGATGGGCCATTTTGAAAAAACATGTGAACATCACATTGAAGATGTGGTCTGATACAAGGTGGGAAAGCAAGATCAAGAGTGTGGAGCCCCTGAGATATCAGGCAGCTGCAGTGAGAGATGCACTGATCGAGGTGAGGGACCACACCAGACTCTGTAATAAAGGTCGAGGCTCAATCTCTGTCAGAGGAGGTTGGGTCATACCGCTTCGCCATTTGTTCAGTGGTGTGGCATGACCTGTTGTGCCAAATTCAGCATGTGAGCAAGCAGATGCAGTCTCCTAGCATGCACGTTGATGTTGCAGTAAATCTCCTAAAAAAAAACAGAGAGAGGTCTCCGCAATTACAGGGCAACAGGTTTTTGGCTGCACAAATGGCAGCCACAGATATCTGTGAACAAATGAATGTGGAGGCTGTGTTAAAACAAAAACGGCTGAGGTCCACAAAGCGGCACTTCTCCTATGAAGCATCTGATGAGCCTTGATTGATGCTTTGAAGAAGCTGGAGGTGACATTTTTCAATGCAGTGGTTGATGCTGCAACATCAGCCATTCAGGAAAGATTTTCCACGTTGGAAATTGTGGGAGAGAAGTTTGGAGTGCTGACACATTTCCAAAATCTCACATTTGAGGAGCTGACAGAACAATGTGTGAACCTTAGTACTACACTACACTTTAAGGGACAATCTGACTTGGATGGCAGAGAGCTTGCACAGGAGCTGAAGAACTTGCCTGACTTGCCATCAAAGACCATATCCTTGCTTGAACTGCTGACATTTATCCATGAAAGGGAGCTCTCTGAAATATATCCAAATTTGTGGACTGCTCTCAGAATTGGTCTTACTCTTCCAGTCACTGTTGCTGAAGCAGAGAGGAGCTTTTCAAAGCTGAAGCTCATCAAATCCTACCTGAGGTCAACTATGTCACAGGAACGCCTTACCGGTCTGGCCATCATCAGTATAAATCATACAATTGCTGAGCAGATTTCATATGATGATTTAATTCATGACTTTGCATCAAGGAAGGTAAGAAGAGTCAGGCTTTAGATGGCAGTTGTGCTGTGGTGCAATTTATTTTGTTTCTTGTTCAAAGTGTAGCATAATAATTACCCTCTCTTAAGTGTCTTATTCTATTTATGTGATAGAGCATTTGTACAATTTAGAAATTTGATTCTCTAGTTTATTTATGGCAGTTGTGCAATTTAATTTGTATTTTTCCTGTTCATAGTATCATAATTACATTCTCTTAAGTGAGTTATTCTATTTACGTGATGAAGGATTTGTAAAATTCAGAAATTTGAGTCTTTGTTTTGGTTCTGGAGTTCCAACAATTAGTCCAATAAAAAGTTATTTTGTGAAAGAGTTATGTCTGTCCTTTATTTTGGGGGGATTCGAATGTGTGTGTGTTGGCGAACAGGGGGGGGGGGCGCTGAAGGTGAGGTTCGCCCAGGGCGTCATGTAAGCTAGGACCGCCACTGTTAGGCCCAATTCTATTTCGCTAAGTTTCCTCTCTAGTTTGAGTCTCTTTGCATCAGTTCTTCCCTACTCAGTGTTTTTTGTCTTCGGTGAGTTTTAATTAGTGTTCCTCGTATCTTTCTCTTTCTCCGTTGTGTTCCTGTTATATCTCTCTTTAGCAGGAGGTATTTCATCCTCTGAGGCTACGTTTGCATCTCCCTGTAGTGTGCGTTCCTGTATTGTGTTGTCCTGCGCCTCGTGTTCGGTTGTGTCGGTGTTTCCTGGTCATCTGTCGGTAAATATGAATTACCCATTTGCATTGCTCTCTGTACTATAATCTTATTTCTTTCCATGCACTTGATGCACAGGAAGCCATAAAAGCCTATGATTTTGTTAGTTATTCTATTTATCACTTTCCTGTCTTTTTTACCTTGATTCATGCATTCGTAATGTTTAAAGTATTGCACAGAATGCATTTTAAGCCCGTGGTCTAGTCTGCTTCATTTTTGTAATCGCAGAGCTGGTGCGCAGCGCATTTCATTAAACATAATCCAGCTCTATTCAGCTTTCTGAATTTACTGCAGTTTATACACTTCTTCGTATTTTTTGCTATTCTTTCCTTTATTCTTTCTTTATTCCTTTATTCTTTCATTTACTCTTTATTATTTCCTTTATTTTGCCTCTTTTCTTCTCACTTTTCAAATTTCGTCTCTAAAACTTGACCTTCCTGTTTTATGGCTCTTCCGAATTTTCTCTGACCTTCTTCCCCTCTATAGGGCTAATGTAAAAATCTCAGGGGCTGTTTTTCCGTTCGAGTTATTTTCAGTTTATGTTTCAATTGATGTTCATTTTCTTTGTGCATGCTATATGCCACCGGTTTTCACTTAAATTATTATCGCGAATTCACTGATGTTTAACATACACACACACTGGTAT
The DNA here is from genome assembly GCA_023014485.1 of Bathynomus jamesi. Taxonomy (NCBI): domain Eukaryota; kingdom Metazoa; phylum Arthropoda; class Malacostraca; order Isopoda; family Cirolanidae; genus Bathynomus; species Bathynomus jamesi. The sequence goes on from JAJOZX010001560.1 coordinate 445,861, forward strand.
AAGGTAGAATTTACCGCTGAACTTATAAACACTAGTTATTTCGATATTACACAGAGTGGAAACAAAACGTCCGTACACCAGGAGGTAGAAACAATATATATATATATATATATATATATATTATATATATATATATATATATATATATATATATGGGTTCGGATGAAGTCAGATGGCCTTCACAAGGTTACTGGAGGCCGTTTATGGAATTTTCAGAATGTTTTTGCTTTTTTCCGCTTTTCCTCTGAACTTTCTAGAATTTTCTTTAACATTCTGGAATGGTTTTGTTTGTAAAAGCTATGTAGAAAGTCAAGAAAATACAAGAACATTTTACAACCTGCTTTGCTTTTTTATTTTAATGTCTTCAAACAAGTCAAAAGCGTTCAACTTCCACCCAGGCAAAGCCAGGTCGATCCCCTAGTTACTGTATAAGACTAGTAAACTATCAGGTCATCCCATAAGTAATGTCGTTTTTTAGATCGGAATTTGAAGGACAAAAAAAACTCAACTGAAACTTTTTAATCTAGTGTAGTATATATGACGCGTTCGGTGGAGAAGGGGCGAACGCAACATTTTCGAATTATGCCACAAAATGCAGTTAAAGTTTGTAAACTTTAAACCTTTGTATTTTTCCGGTTTATTGAAATGTTGTATGAATTTGAATACATATTTGAGTAAAATATTGTTGTGTAATATGTCGATATAATAAAACGCCAAGAAATTTTACAATATTATTTATTGATAGCTTCTGATGTTAACTGGTGTAATCCATTATTTGGTCCTCTTCGTCGAATGTTGTATTACCTGCTTCAACTGTTTCGGTTTCTTCCAGTTCCTTTAACAATCTTGTATAATAGTTCACTGCAGTTGCAGGCATTAGGTCTGATAATTCTTTGAGATCTTTTATTTTTTCCTTAGTTATTGGCAGCAATTGGGAATACTTTGGTTGCAGTGTCTGCTGGGCTAGATTGAATAAACTGACACTGTAGGATTTTTTCCCTTTCTGCAGTCTGACGGGAATATTAACTTTCTTGCATCTGTAAATTTAGTAGTTGTTGATTTCCTAATGACAATGCACGTTTTTAGGACGTCAAAATCGAGAAAATCAGCCTGTTTCATTTCTACAACTAGGAAGCGCTGCGAAACGGCTGTAGTTATGGCCGTAACATAATCTTTTTTGTGTAAATAATATTGCTGTAATTATTTTTTATATTTTGTTCAATGTGGCCAAATTGAGCATGACAGGGCATTGTCGAGTGACCAGAAAGTAGATAGATGTGTTCAGTGTGAAGCAATGATGTGGAGTGAATTTCTCTGAGATACATTAAAACCTAAATTTTACCGTGAAAGAGTGCAGACTAACATCTAATTTTTTGCATAGGTAAAGCAAAGGTTTTAAAGGATAATTATACGACAAAAAACTCATTTTTCGAATTTTGTGGCGTTCGCCCCTTCTCCACCGAACGCGTCATATTTTCCATAGGAATCAATGACACTCTGCCAACGTCCTACAAGCTTTTTAATGCCATGTTTATAAAATTCAGGCGGTTTTGAGGCAAAAAACGTACAAAGACTGGTGTGCAGGTCATCTAAAGAAGTATACTGTTTCTCGTCAAGATTGTTTTGCGGACTCCTGAAGAGATAATAATCTGAAGGCGCAAGGTCTGGAGAATATGGAGGATGTGGAAGTTTTTCCCACCTAAGCTCCTCATTTTTGGAAGAAGTGATCGGAGCGGTATGAGGACGTGCGTTGTCGTGGTGGAACACGATTCCTTTCCGATTAACCAAAGAAGGTCTCTTTTCTTTTAGTGCAGTGTTCAATTGATCCAGTTGTTGACAGTAGACTTGAGCGGTGATTGTTTGGTTGTGTGGTAAGGTTTCAAAGTGTATTACACCACCTTTATCTCACCAAACACTAAGCAACACCTTCCGATGATGAAGATTTGGTTTTGGCTGTGGTGTCGCTGGTTCTCCGGCACAAACCCACTGTCGACGGCGCTTAACATTCTGGTACAGTATCCACTTTTCATCACGTCACTAAACCGTGCAAAAACGGATCTTGGCGTTCACGGGAATGAAGAGCTGTGCTAATGTTTACCCGCACCCTCAGATTGTCGACCGATAATTCATGTGGTACCCATTTTCCCAACTTAGGCACTTTCCCGAGTTGTTGCAAATGTCGATGGATGGTGGACGGGATGAATTGAGTTTCTGGGCCAATTTTTCGACAGTTGTTGAACAGTCTTCTTCAAGTGCGGCTAACAGCAGGTCATCATCAAACTCAGCAGGGCGTCCAGAGCGTGCTGCATCTGTCAAACAGCAGTCACCATTCCTAAACTTTTGAAACCATCTTTGACATTTCCTCACATGCAGAATATCGTTGCCATAAACGTTCTGAATGTTTCGCGTTGCTTCAGTAACACTATTCCCTTTTTTGAACTCGTAAAGCATTATATGCCTGATATGCTCTTCTGATACCGCCATGTTTATGAGGGGTTCACATAAAGCAAAACACGTCTTCACTGGTCGAGGTCTGTATGTAGCGAAACACGATGGATCGCCTCTTAGATATAACTTTCGGAAAATTTATGCTTAAACCGAGTAGGACTAGTTTAAACTTAATCTATCGTAAAAAACGACATTACTTATGGGATGACCTGATACATGGAGTTCAACGCTGTTCACGCTCATATTAATTGTTTATCTTTATGAAGACATACATTAAATTATAATTACCTGTATGTCAGTGACTGCACATTCAATTGTCCTTTTAGTCCAGGCAATCTAGAGCAAAAATAGCTTCAACCTGGGCAAAATTGCTTCAGAAGCTTTCTAAACTGTTTCCAGCTCAGGAACCATTGCAGAATAACATATCCAAAATCCGACAAAATTGGACCCCGGGAACACCCCCAAAAATGAAATTCAAAATGGCGGACTGGCAGTTTCCTAGGAAATACAATAAATTTTAATTTCGCTTTTGTAGAGAGAGTTATGACGTTTTTCTTGATCAGTAAAATGTTTTAAAACACATTTTCGTTTCTAAATTAACCTATATGACACTAAAAATTGTATTAGGCGGCTAGTATTAAACTATGACGTCACGTAATGTAAATAAAATATACTGTATGGAGTGTATGTGAGAATGGACATTGCTACATCTTTATAAACTTGTATTATATACAACTCTTTAATTCCTACTACCCACTATCAAATCTGCGTATTTGTGCTTGTCATTTTCTTTAAAACTGTTATTATGTACTCCTTTTAAATACTGCAAAGTTTATTAATTTGTGTTTTCTGTTTCAGACTGACTCGGTGTACGGCTGACTCGGTGTGCGTCCGCCTTCAAGAATGCAGACCCCTGAAGAATTGTGCGTGATTTGTAAGGAGAAATTGGACAGCGGACAGGAAGTGGTTCACATCTCGCAAAAAGGAGCAGATGGTATAAATGCATCCAGCCGCAGCCGTGGAAGCGATGTTGTTGCAACAGCTGGAATAAGTGTTCACGTTGTATGTAGGAAAAGGTTTACGGATAAAAAGACCATTGAAATAAAGAAGCGACAGACCGCAGCCGAGGCAATACCAAGGAAAAGTGCTCGTTTTCATGAATACGCATTTTCCAGTGCTACTCACTGTTTGTTTTGTGATACCTTTGTGGACTTTTTTTCCAAACACAAACCAAAATCAGGGCATGTCAAAATAAGAACTACAGAGTTCTCGAAACCATAAAAAGGTGCTGTGAAAGCCGCTGCGATGAATGGTCGTTTAATGTAAAAGGCCGTCTGGAGTATTATCTTCGTGATTTTCCTGCTGCAGATTGTGTCTACCATCACACCTGCAGCGTAAATTTTCGAAGTGGAAAAACATTCCTCGCGCATACTCCTCCGACGATCATGATTCGAAGAAAGGGAGACCAACTAATGAAGAGCAACACCAAGCATTCCTTCAGACCTGTGCTTACCTGGAAGAGAATGATGATGAACAACTGTTGATTGGAGACCTAATTTCCAAAATGGAGGAATATCTTCAAGGAAGTCAGAGCTCTGTCTACGAACGCAGGCACATGAAGAGAAAGCTTTTAGAACGTTACGGAGACAAGATCATAATATCAGGTGAAAGTGGGAAGGCAGATGTAGTAACACTACGAGAGACAGCTAATGAAATTCTTATAGATTATCACAAAAAGTGGAAAGAATGTGATATAGATATAGAGCTACAGAAGATTTACTAGTAGAAGCTGCTGCAAAAATAATCAGAAGTGATATCAAGTCTGTCGACTCGCCTAGAAAAGATGTGTATCCATCTCCAAATGACATCACTGCAGAAAGTGCTCTTGATTACATTCCCAACAGTCTGAAATTGCTATTATCAAAAGCATTTGCGGGACAGGATGCTTCAAGAAAAATAGGTGCAATTGGGCAGAGCATTATGCAAGCAACCCGTCCTAGAGGATTACTATGTCCACTACAGATCGGTTTGTCGGTTCAGCTACACCACAACTTTAGGTCAAGGTACCTTATTGACGTTCTCCATCAGCTGGGTTACTGTTCGTCGTATGCAGAAGTAACAAGATTCGAAAGAAACGCGGCGCTGGCAAGTGGGTCTGGCTCTTTTACTGTTGATGAAAACACTGCAGTCCTTCTAGCAGCAGATAACGTCGATCATGATGTCTGCACTTTGGATGGGAAGAATACCTTTCATGGAATGGGTATGATTGCCGCAATAACTCCGAAGATCAAGATCCACCCTTCTATTCACAGGCGTAATGTTGGTGACAATGACATTAAGAAGATTGCAACCGTTGACATTAGGGAATATAGACACGCGAGAAGCATGTTGAGGGACATCTCATTCCGCGAACTTCCAGTACCCACTGCCACCATAAGTCGACTTAGTCTTCTCTGGCAGATATCTTCAGCAGAAAGATCAGGTCCAAGTTGGTCCGGAACAATGCAGGCAATTCACGGTGGATCAAGTGTCTCACATCCAGGTGTGGCGTCGATCACGTTCCTTCCCATCATAGATATGTCGCCAACTGACATGACCTGCATATTTTCGACATTACTATATTTGAGCAAGATAGCTCGCGATCAAAAAGTCCCATGCATTATTACCTTTGATCAGCCTTTGTTCTGGAAAGCTTCCCAAATCATCAATGAACAGAGGACCTGCAGGACATTGTTTTAATGCTGGGATCATTTCACACTCTGATGAATCTTTTGGGAGCAGTCGGTACTCTTATGAATGGTTCAGGATTGTCTGAAATACTTCAAGAAATATACGGACCAAATGCCGTGCAACACATGATGTCTGGAAAAGCTGTTTCAAGAGCGATACGTGGTCATATGATAGTAGATGCAGCTCTTAGTACCTTACTAGTCGCAGACGTTTTCCCTCGTAATGAAGATGGAACTCCTCATGACCTCCATAAGGAAGCTTGTGACCTGCTCGACGATGTTATGACCGCCAAACAATCAGTTGAGGATGTGGAATCTTCGAATGCATTGTCTCAGATTGCTACCACTTTGGATGCGAAGAAAACTGACCTACAATCTACTTCGCAAACAAGTCAACTCTGGTTGGAATATCAGCGAATGATCAACATTGCACGTTCCTTGATAACAGCAGACAGAACCGGCTCGTGGGATTTGCACTTGCAAGCTATGCTGGAGACCATCCCCATAATTGCAGCAGCCGGACATCACAATTACCTGAAATCGATATACCTGTACCTGCAGAAAATGTTAAGTTTGCCTTCTGAAAATCCAGCCGTTAACAAAATGTTCCAGGAAGGTAAGTTTGTGGTAAGAAGAAGCGACAGATTATGGGCCGGACTCGGCACAGACCTGGTGATAGAACAAGTACTAATGCGTTCCCTGAAAAGCAGAGGCGGACTGACACGCGGAAGTGGATTTACAGACATCCAAAGGACAACGTGGCTCTTTTCTATGCCTCTGTGTTCCACTTATAACTTAGCAATGCAGGAATACACCAGAGTTTTGTTGGAAAGTAGTGAACAGCACAAGGAAATGAGGGGAAGTAGACAAATCAGGGACAGTAATGACATGAAGAAAGTACTTGAACGTCTGGAATCCTTATCCCCATTCCATTCTACCTCGGGTCTCTGCAACATTGTAACAGGGCTAACTGCTGATCCTGGAGTTAATGTTCATCAATTGCATTCAATCGGTACGAACATTGTCGTAAAAATGATTGGGAAACAAGCCTTTACATATTCTGCCAAAAGATCTGACAAAGTGAAAACACTAGGATCTGCTTCTGCCGTTGTGATCACTGATGCTTCAGATATAGAAGTAGATCCTGCACTACTGTTTCAGAGAATGATGACTGTTGCCACTGGCGGAGACATGAATCTTGAAGATGTCATGTGTTACGAACTGTGTGCATATCCTCCTGCATTGTTCGAATCACGAAGTATCTTGAGGAAACCCGATAAGTCTCAGCTAGCTCATGCAATAATCAAATACACTGACACTTTACGCATGGAAGAAGTTCAAGAAATTCAGTGCACAGACCAGTACGTATTGGATGGTGGATCTCTACTACATCGTGTTTCTTGGCGTCAAGATGAAACATATGACAGCATCGCCAACTCATATGCCGATTTCACTCTGAAAACATATGGAAAAGCAATCATTGTTTTTGATGGCTACAGCAGCTCTCCTACGATCAAGGACATGACCCACAGAAGACGCAGCACCAAGACAAGCAGAAATGTGAATCTTAGTCCAAGCATGAAGTTTGTTGGCCAGAAGGAACACTTCTTGGCTAATGAAAACAACAGCAAGCATTTATTTCCCTCGTAGGTGAGATGTTGAAGAAGCACGGGTGTACTGTTCACAACGCAGATGGGGATGCTGATGTGGACATCGTTCGTGCAGCAGTTTCCTCATCAGAAAATGCAACTACAACAGTAATAGGGGAAGACACCGACTTGCTGATTCTCCTTCTGTACCATGCCAAGGACAGTGGTTTCAAGTTGTACTATCGCAGCGATATAAGACGGGGACCATCTCCTAATCCTGTGTATGATATTCTCAGCATTCAATCATTGTTAGGCAATGACATCTGCAAGTATCTCCTGTTTGTGCATGCTTTCACGGGCTGTGATAGCACATCCAGAATTTTTTCGATCGGTAAAGCCAAAGCATTCGACACACTGATGAAGGTGGCTGAACTCCGTTCAGTTAGTTGCAAATACATTCTGTTCTGATTGTTGCCGACACTCTGACATTGAAGCCGCTGGAAGAAAGGCAATGCTTCTGTTGTATGGCTGCAAACACTTGAATCCACTAACGCACTACGTCATCGAATGTTAGTTGAAAAGGTAGCTACAGCTAAATCTTTTGTTACACCCGAACGTTTGCCACCTACCGATGCGTCCACAAAGTACCACAGCTTTCGCACATACTTTCAAATACTAATCTGGAAGTCTACAGAAGAGAAGATCGATGCAGAACAGTGGGGTTGGTATGGAAAGAATAATTCCTACTACCTTACAGCCTGCGACAAGCCACAGCTCCAAATTATCTACTCAACATGATCCGCTGCTCCTGCAAGACGAAATGTGCTACTTCAAGATGTGGATGCAAGCGTAATGGAATGCCCTGTTCAGCCGCTTGTGGCGAGTGCCAAATCAGTGGTTGCGATAACAACCCAAGTACCGGTAATCTATCCGATGATAGTGATGAAGAGGATTAATTTCTGTATGTTTGTGACCAGGTATCACTTCTTCTGTAATGAACATAACTTGAAACTGGGAAAAAAATAATTGTTGTATTATTGATTATAAAAATCTGTAAAAAGCTATATAACATTGTATTTGCGTAATAACTGGTTGTGTTGTATATTGTTGAATTATTTAAAACATTACAACTGAAAGAAAAAGCATCAAATGTATCTCTATAAATAAAAGCGTAAATTATATATATATTTTTTTTCGTAGGAAACATCCAGTCCGCCATTTTGAATTTCATTTTTGGGGGTGTTCCCGGGGTCCAATTTTGTCGGATTTTGGATATGTTATTCGGCAATGGTTCCTGAGCTGGAAACAGTTTAGAAAGCTTCTGAAGCAATTTTGCCCAGGTCTAACTACAAATTGCCTGGACTATTTAGATATTACGTATGTCTGTGTTATATGTTGTTGGACTCGGTTGTCCCCCCTTCACCCCACCTTCCTCCAGTTGGGGTACCTTGACTATCACTGCGGCTTTGCCACATGTATGGAGTCGCCTGTGAGGCGAGGAACATTCATATGCTGGCAACTGTACGTATACATTTATACAATATTGTTTGCAGACTCACTCAACGCCTTTAAAGTGAGTTACTTTGTTAAAACCTTCGCTTTTTCCAAAGTTTAAATTTTATACTCTTTTGAGTTTAATTTATTTGAATGATTTAAAAGGTTGCTTTTGAAACCTACAATAGACTTTTCAGCTTGCCGGCCTTTGTGGGCATTGGTCTTTGAATTTGGTTGGTCATACTTTGAATTGTTAATTAGTTATCTTGATTAAGAATTTGATTACTTAACGTTTAGCTTTCGTTAGCCTTTTTTTGTTACGTATTTGAATTAAAAGAGGGTAGCCCACGTTGATGGTTTACAGTGATCTACATTGCATTATAAACTAGCATCGCTTTAACTTAATTGCGTTCCAATACTTGGTTTTTTTTTTGTATTTGGTGGTGGTTTTCTTGATAGGCTTTCATTATTACCTGGGGGTTGTTGCTTTATTTATTCGAAGCTATTTGCTTATTTTGCCAACTCCTTAAGGCAGAAGCCAGTCGGAGTAGGATTTATGTACAAGTGTATAATTATTATTAAATAAATTCGGTAATTCTCGACTTATTAAGTATAAGTATTTCCAATTAATTTGCAAATTTATCATTCCGTCTAATTTATATGACATGGACTACTTTAGGCTAATTCAGTTAAAAAAAATACCCTCTACTTGAGTCGCCCAAGACTGTGGCCTCAATTGGATCGATCGAACCACGATCAGAGATGGCGCGGATTACCAATGTTTGTTGGGATACGCATCTCAAAGATTGGTAATCGAAATTACCCACAAAAGGACTTGCGTGTTTTGGGTCTGTTACAGTAATTTGTATTAGTCTGACATTTTTGTGCAATTCGTTTGAGGAGTGGATCATATACTAGCTTGTTTTTCCCCGAACTTGTATAAAATATTTTGTGATATGGTGTTCTCATTTGGGCAAAATATATGAATCTTGTCAGTTAATTTAGTACACTAACATCCCACGCACCCAGTACATTTACCTCACCCATCAATTACTTTGTACACGAAGTTATATGACGTCACTGATAGATTTAATGATAATTTATTTGTATTTAGAGTTAAAATTACAAACAAGCTCCAAGTTTTTCTTATAGTGTAACTAACTATAGGGTGTCTCAGAAGTCGCGCACCAGAGATTCAGGTCATCCGCACCTATAAATATGGTGCGCGACTTCTGAGACACCCTGTAGTCAGTAGATACGAGTAGTGAGAAATATCGTGCTACTATAGTATGCGGTCTGCCTACGATTCGGCGGTCTACCTTTTAATTATAGCTTCTTGTTTAGATACATATACTTGTTATACTTGCTTGTTTACATCCCAATGTCAATCGCCCTTGACGATTGGTTAGGTTTAGTCATGATATTTTCGTTAGTTTTAACGAAAATATCATGACTAAACCTAACCAATCGTAGGTAGCCGCATTCTATAGTAGCACCAAAATATCTTTTATACACAAGAATTTACTTTCATAACACTTTCTAAATCCCCACAAATATTGACGCAGTCTCGACCCCTGACCAACACCTTTTTCACCATTGCACATAAAGTGGCTTCATTAATTGCTAAAGTTTTCTGCACAATGCAGGATGGGGTATTTCTTGCCCACGTTCACGTTGAAATGCTCGTTGTACTTGCACAGTAGAACTTGTAGAGTAGTCTCTCAATCTTTGTATGGTGAGCCATTTTCCATTAATTCATACAACCTTGTAGAATATTAACCCGCAAAGAGAGTAAAGAAGGGTTAGAAAACATTTAAGTAATTATTCGTTTTACCCCTGCGAGCTGCGGGTCGATTTTAATACGAGAATAGGTTTTTCTGGTGTATTTTGGTGTTTTATTCAAATCTGACCTTCATTTCTTGTGCAAATGAGCGAATTTTGAAAAAAAAAGAAAACATTTCTCATTTTCACAACAAATGAAGGTTAGCTTTTAACAATTCACACCAAAATACACCAGAAAAACCTATTCTCATAATATAACAAACTTAACGTAACCTATTTTCACAGTAAATTTTGGCTAGGAGAAATGCTGAGCGATCTAGCCAAGTGTGGTGATGCACCGGAGGCAGATTGAGGCCGGAGGGCCGGAACCTCCGGCTTAGTGTTTTTTCCTCCGGCCGAAGGTTCCGGCCAATTGATTTATTTCAGTATTTATATATATGTATGTGTGTGTGTGTGTGTGTGTGTGTGGTCCATCGTCTCATCTATTTGGGGTTTATATATTAATCCTGCAATTTTAAATTATTAAGTCTTTAATAACTTAATCTTTATAAAGTCGACTTTCTATGCATTGTGTGCGCTAATTTCTCTAAAAATTCCCATTGAACAGAATATCCTCAGGTTATGAAACTTATTATGTCTTGCTGAATGCTGAGTAAAGTAGCCTATATCAAATCAATTTTATTAATACAATCACTGATCACTCATAAAATAAATTATTACAGTCACTGAGAACTGAAATATTTGGATAGGTGCAGAAATGAGGTTTTATAGTTTTATAGAATTAAAACTAAAAGTTGTCAGAATTGAGTTTGGTGTACTTGGCACCTCCGGCCAGAGGCCGGAGTTTAGCGAGAGCTCCGGTGCATCACTAGCCAAGTGCCTTTCAATCCTGAAATGTTGACAGAGCACCGACTTACACGTTTGGACTTTGTTTGTAGTCTGACTGTTACAGACGAAGGCATGTCTCTCTTTCCTATAAATTAAAGGGTTTCCACACTTGGGACACACTCTGGAATTGGACAAGATACCGTGTGCCCTGAAAATGCTAATTGCCTCGTCGTCATTAGTATGCACCCGGTGAATTGCGTCGAAATATGATAACTCGCAACCAGAGCACGTACCGGGTTCAATTTCGAATTTGTCATTGGTTGGCGCGGAAGAATTTTGAAATCAACGCATGTGCGAAATAGTTCCTAACATCTGCACATGTGCTGAACATGTTACGTCACGGCAGACACAGATGACGTCAGGGATTTCCACATGCACCAGTACCGGTGAATACTTCGTGCAATTGATAGTAGTGCTACCTTTGGGAGTAAATAACTGAAAAACTAAGAATTGGTGCATGAAATGGTTGTTATATTTGGAATCAGTATAAAAAACTGATTATTTACAGTATATGATACGCAAATAGTTGAAGGTTCTCGCAGGGGTAAATCGAATATTAACCAACATTCATATCGAATCCTTCGTGTGTCCATTTGCTCTGACACACCCTGTATCATACTTCATAATTAACGAAGTTTGGCGACAGAATCGCACGTTCTTATAGATGATGGATATAAAAAAGTTTTTTTTTGTTCATATACTTTGAAAAAATAGCTAAGTTAATATAATGATTTTTATTAACTTCATTTTTAATATAATATGGGTAAGATAAGAGCCTAATCGTAAAACAAAGGGATTCATGAACCGAAAATCTGGCATCAACCTTGGAGACTCATTTGATTTAGCTTGAAAAAAATAGCGAAATGAAGCGATATTACAGTAGAGGTCGTTGAACAAGCTTAAAAAATGCCACATCGAAGTTTAAAAAAAACAGATTTTTAAGAAAAGGACTTATGAAAAAATTAATTGCAAGTTTTGCGGAGTTCTAAAGAAATCTTAATGGAACAAGTTCATAAGAAATAAAAGTATGAGAATTTTCAAACTGCAAAATATTTGGAAAAAAGTGTTGACGTGCACTTTACGTTTCATAATAACTTTCACGTTATAGTGAGAATTCTGAATCCATTTCTTATTAAAAAAGATCATTGTTGAAGCCATTCTGTTTCATTTTTCTACTTTTTTTATCCCCTTAAAAAAAATTACATATTTTTTTCTACTTCACTAGCTTTGTTTCATAAAGAATGGAAACGTAATGACTGCAATTTCAATTACTTCTCTAATTTTCCTTCACAAGTTGTGTGCACACACACACACACACACACACACACCACACACACACACTATATATATAATCGGTAAAAACGCTAATCTATGTTCATTTGTAGTTATTATAACAAAACTTGCTTTCACAGATTAAAGTTTCTTTACAAGATGGTCACATACCAATAAATGCGAATGAACCAGTGATTGATACTATTGAATTAGAACGTCACTTGATAGGCTCTGGAGTGAAGAGAATCCCTGTGAGAGAAGGAAGGGTCAGAGGGGTTTTTTATATTCCAGATGGAGAAGGTCCCTTCCCTGGAGTTATTGACATGTTTGGAGCGACAGGAGGGCTTAATGAAAACAGAGCCGGTAAGAATGATATAAACTTCACTCTTACAGTTTAGGGTATAGTCATAAAATTGAAATGCAATTGATAACACTAATGTATTCATATTATTCATCATCATTAAAAGTAATTGTCAACCTACATCAAATTTTGTGAAACCAAATAAAGTATTTTCCTCATACAACAAGGAAACAACGAGACTTGGAGAAAATACGAACAAAACTGCATAAAAGATACTATATACATATTTTAATTGTAACGTATATTCATACTTCTCTTGAATCTACCCCCCCCCCCCCCACCTCCTATTCTTAATTTTGTATGTTTTTCTTTAATATATCTCATGGAACTTTACTTGTAACAGCTTTAAATGCTTCAAGAGGAATTGCTTCCCTCTGTCTCGCCTATTTTAACTACGAAGATATCCCGGCGGAGAAAATCTTGAACATGGATCTGGTATTTCGAAGAAGCAGTAAAGTACGTACTCTCTCAACCACAGGTGAAGTCAGAAAGTGTGGCGTTATTGGAACTGCGTTGGAGGCTTTATAGCTTACATGATGGCTATTCATTTAAATGAAGTCAGAGCCGCCTTTATCATTAACAGTGCTGTTAATCCTTTTGACGGAGTCTTTACATACAAAGATAAGATCATAGCGAGCACTTCTCATAGTCCATATGATCATTTATCACGTGAAGATGATGGAACGTACGTTCCAGTAAGACATTTCAATGAAGTTGTCTCTCGTGTAAGTCAATCTACTGTTGATGATCTCTTAAATACGAAAGATGATACTCATTTTGCAGTTGCCATAGGTGAAAAAGATTGTTATGAATTTCACCATAGCTGGAACGAACTTTCCAAACGTGTATCTGCTGGGAAACCAAATAGTTTTATTTTGAAAACATATCCTAATGCAGGACACATCATCCACCCTCCATACTCACCATTTGCTTCTTCTGTTTACTCTCGACTGTGGCTAAAACTGAAACCTCGCAACAAGTTTGATATTGAAATTCGGAGGTGACCCTCTGCCAACTGTTTCAATGGCAGAGGACACCTGGAAGTGGATGCTGGACTTTATTCAGACTCATATATAGGAATATTTTAATACAACAAAGGACATGGAAGATCGAAGTATTATATGACGAGGTTGTCATACCTGTAATTAAATTAACTGAAGTACATAACCTGCTAGCATAATTTTGTCTCTCTTATGATTTAAAGTTCGTTAAGCTTACAAGCGCCATAATGCCAAATATTCCTCACATAGCTGTGGTGTATTATTCACTGGTACCCGCATTATTTTGTACAGTATGTATTGCCGGAAGCTCATTTTTCTTATTTAATCCTTAACACAAAATTTTCTTGTACATTAAATGTATTAATAAATTTTTACTGCTTTGAATCATGTTTATATTTTTGACAAGCTGTTATCTGGATAATTCGAAAGTAACGCAGTGAACACCAGTTACTAGGCCTATCTGCACCTATTTTGAAAGCTGTAGTGGTAACTACGTCTAAGATTGGCCCTTAATTTTCAATTTAAATTGAAGTTCTTGCTACTTAGGGCAAATCTAAATTCGTCTAAACTTCAGGTACTTACAACAGGGTCTTTAGCCCGGGGAGGACTTAATTTATTTTATTTTACTTTCGATGAACTTCCTAGGCTAATTTATTGATAGATAGAAGATAAATAAAATTGCCGAATTTGAAACATTTTTAATTTGGTCTGTTGAAATAAAAAAAAAATCCAAAATTAAGGTTACCCCTTTTTTTATTTTTGTTTACCTCATTGCAATGCCCAACACTCGAAATATGTGGAATAAATGATTACAGTTATCCGTTTGCTTATTATTCAGAAGTGAACAGGTTTAACATGCATATTTACGTGTCCAGAAGATCTGTGTGAGCACTGTATTATCATTCTCATGGGGGCGGAGAATAAATACTCCGTCGTCAGGTTCGGTACGACAGCTTCCTTACTATGGTGATCAGGCGAAATGCATCATTAACTGCTTGTTTCAGCTAATCTGTTGTATGATTGTTTAAAACTTTTTACCTTCACAAATATGTATTGTGAGGAAAAATTCATAGGGGGGCAAGAAGATATCGTGAACACCCTGTAGAAAATGGCTATATAATAATTTTTTAGACGTAAATATCTAAATGTTTCTGTTTATCTTCAATTAGTTTAGTGTTTGGAAATGGTCTAAAACGTTTTGTGATGCGAGTTCTCCCACTTTCATTAACATAGAGTATATTAACATATAAGCGGATTAAAGAGCAAGAAAATGAAATCAAGCAAACTTTTTACACATTACAAAATTGCAAGATATAAAATTAAGTTCGTTCTTACTACATTTCGAGGATATGTATAATCTGTTAACGAATGTCGGATAAGGAGGAGAGTGTAGACACCAGTCGACCAGGGAAGTATGGAACTCCCGTTTCTCCTATTACTGTCTTCCTTAGCTGACCTTTTTCCGTCTCTCATCTACCCTCTGAGCAGTCCAGCTTGCTTTCAACAGTGGTGGGCACCGTTAACCAAAAAGTTAACTTCGATAACGATAATCCGTTAACCCTAATTTTTAACTTCGATAACGATAATCCGATAATTTTACTACAAAGTTAACGGAAGTTAACGATAATCCGTTAACGATAACTATTTCTTTACTAACATTTAAAAAAATCGAGGAAAAAAGTTTTAAAACCCATAGAAAATGTTTATTTATGCAAAATCCAACAATAAAAGGTATTTAACTGTATTTTTATCAAGTTTTGCAACTTTTTTGCTTAATAACTTTTTTTTTTATTTTTAATAAAAAATGTACTGATTACATGTTTTGAAACCCTTGTAACCACTAACCATTAACTAAATTTTAATTTACGAGAGAATTATTATGGCGGGAACTGAAAGGTAAAATTAAATTTTAGGCACATTTATTAAAGACTATGACACAATGTGCTGGTTGCCCTTCAGAAAGACCAACTTCTCAAAGTTAGGCCCAACTGCCAGTCTTGACCTCTTGGGCCTCAGGATGTCCTTGCCGAGAGAGAAGAGCCGTTCCACTGCGGCAGAGGACGGAATTGGCAGACTGAAGTTATGGCGGTTTGAATTCATTCGCGGAGCGGTGATCTTCCGTGAATGACTCCTCGCAGTTAACGTGTTAACGGACTTTAACAGACTAAATATCGAGTTATCGGAAGTTAACTGGTCCGATAACGATAAATGGAAATTAACTTCCGTTAATAGTCCGTTAAAAAAGTTAACTTCGTTAATTAACTGTTATCGGATTAACGCTTTAGTGCCCAACACTGGCTTTCAAACACGCTTCTCCCACTATTCCTCACTACACATACATGCATCTTACACATTACATAACCTTTTCAAAATTTATATTAAAGAAAAAGAAAAATGCATCATTGAGCCTTGGAGACCTTGTTTTTTACTCTCTCCTTCCGCGGAGGGTCACTTTTGCCGGCGCTCGCCCTTAGCCCCTTCCTTCCTGCATAAAAAAAACCCACTGGACTACAGCTACCTCATGACTCAATCTATCCCCATTTTAATAACTGATGGTAACTGTGATAATAAGTGCAATAAATATAAGATAGCCTTAGGAAAAGATCAGTTTTGTTAGAAGAAACCTGTCAGTTGTTCTTTACAACTAACAGACTCGCCTTTCTTCGGAGGTAATCTATCGTACATATTTATTAACCGAGTGAACAACATAAAAGTTAGGTTAGGTTAGCATAGGTTAAGGTTTGCTAAATTGGATTAAGTTAGTTTTTTAGAGCGTCGATGTTATGGTCTCGTCGATCCGATTGGGTATTGGGCCCAATAAGAGGAACAAAACCCAAAATCTCGCGATTCACTGCGGGAATACAGGATTATCTTCAACTTTACTTATATCAGAAGAGTTTGGCAGAACTGTGTACACGCTCTGATTGGTCGAGACCACGTGATTTATGAAACTGAAAGCTCTCTTCCCACTCAATCATTCCTAATTCATTCCTCGTCCTATTACTAATTGCTAATATTCTGGTTTTATTTGGATATTTTATTCCTTTGTGATGGCAGCTATAAATATTAAAAACAAAACTGTCATTACTAATTAGTGGTTTTTTTAATGCTTTTAGAATTTTTTTTGTTTTCAGACGATTTTTTTTTCCGAAAGCGTACCTTTTAGTAGTCGTAGGAACATTAAATCGAATAGGTTATATATAAGTGAGTTAGTCATGAAGCATTTCATTTCCGTTTGATCTCTCCTAATTTTGAAGTCGAGAAACAGCATTTGGAATACTTAAACTTTATAGTGTAAACATGATGAACACTGAACACTGTTCTCAGCTTTTCAGTTCACATTAAGTGCATTAAAACCACTTAAGAGGTAATCTGAAATACTTCAGTTTGTGTAAACTTGAAGAAGTACTCAATTACCAAAATTGCTGTCAAGGAAGCAAAAGTGTACATGACTGAATTTGTCAAAGCCAATCATGCTGTAGTCATTCAGTGAATTTCGAGTTCCATTCATTTTTAGTTCTTTCTCAGCATTTTTTTTTTCTTTTTTATGAATACTAGCAAAAGTGAGCCCTACCCACTTGCGGTGCTAGGCCCTTCGGCCTCAGTAACTGGGGGGTCAATTATTCGGCCAATAAAACTATAGAAAAGAATGCAGCCATGAAAATCTTAAGCTTCACAAATCTTGATACAATGGGTTCGGATGTGAAGCTTAAGATTTTCATTGCTGCGTTCTTTTCTATAGTTTTATTGACCGAATAACTGAATCCTCAGGACGGACGGACAGGACTGCGTTTTTATATACGATAGATATTGCCTTTTTATTAATCCCGGAATCCTTCTCCTCCCCTCTTTCTCTATCTACCTCCTACTTCTCCCCCCACCCCACCCCTCTTTCTCTACCCATTTACCTACCTACACACCGTTTCCCCTCCCCTCCTTGCATAGAATGATTTAAAAGATGTATTTTTTGATAGCTTAACAAGACCTTTGTTTTGTATACAGAATCGAAGTAATATTTCATATAAATAAACGTCTGTAAAAGTTACATACGCGTAATCAGTATGTAATTCTCCTATAGGCTTCCTTCTCTACATTATATTTGCCATAACTATCTCAATCCTTCTTTGACATACTTTAAAAAACTAACATACACACTCAGTTACACAGGTATGGTGCTTCATTACAGTCAGGGCCGGCGCTAGGAAGTGCGGGGCCCAATTAGAAAATTGTTAGCGCCTAGCGGGCCCTCTACCCGTTGTCGTTTCAAAGTTGGAGTGACAAGAAATTTCGCTAGAGCACCTCTTTGTTTTTCATTTTCAGCTGCCTTAGCCTTGGCCAGTGCTCGTTTCTGATTGCCGCTCAAATACTTTCGCCCTTTGTCTCTATCTCTGCTTGTGCTTGCCATGATGACGATGATGTAAGGGCTTTTCAATTACTTTTCTTTTAAAAAAGCTAAACGGCGACGATAAACTGAAATTACAAAACAAAAAACAAAATCATTCACAATAAAGACTCCCTGGCACTGAAAAATAATAAAGATGTGCATGTATGCATCTAATAATTAAAGCAAAAGATTTCATGATTTTTAAAAGCCTGGGAGTAAGAAGAAAAGCGCAGGGGGCAAAAGAACAAGCTCTAGTAAATAGAAATGTAAATGCTCTCTATGATAATGAGGCAAAAACTAGTTAATTTAATATGTAGGATCTACTTACCACCACGTTTCTCTGTTACATGCAGGCTTAAGACACTTCAAGTTTGCAGTTTGGACATATAAACAATTTGGACATATTTAACAAACAACACAACTTTACATTCCAAGCTTTATGTTATATAATCTCATTAACAGCGCTCTTTCTGTGTTGAGGGTTTGAATATCGTCCACAAATTACCTTTTTTTAAAAAGCTAAACGGCGACGATAAACTGAAATTACAAAACAAATAAACAAACGATTAGCAGTAAAACATTGAAAGACATAGATATACGAGGACGGACTGAATAGTTTCACTGCCTTCACAGTAACAAGAAACTTCGTGCACACTGGACACTCATTAATTCATCATAGCGTCCCCCACTCGAGCGCGTGCGGGGTCCCCTCGGGGCGCGGGGCCCAATTTGAACAAATCGGTCTAATCGGCTTAAAACCGGCCCTGATTACAGTACTATATCTTACCTATTACTAAAGGAAACGTATAAAATATTAAAATTTGCACTTCTCCTATGAAAGGTTGGAAATTGGAAGAGCAATAATTTTACATATTTAATGGTGTCCTGACAAAAATAGAAATATCTATATATACTCGATAATTACGGGCAAACTAGCTTCATTTACAGCTGGTTATTGATTAGTTCCATTTACGACTGGTTGTTCATTAGCTGCAGTTATGGCTGGTAGTTCATTAGGTGATAAAGAGTTACTGATACAAGCCGTGTCGGTGTTCAAATTGACCGGAATTGCGTATTTAGAGGAATTTTAGGAAAATCGACCTAACAAATTAGCAGGAAGTCGAAACTTGGTACACTTGTAAACTGAACCCTACTGATGAATATATTAAAAGTCCCAACAAATCCAAATTGTGCTCCAACCGCCATCTTGGAAAATGGCGGCCGAATTTCGGTTTTTTGGAAATAACTTTAGAACCGTAAAAGATACGAAACTTTACCAAGAGAGCAATATCATTCTACATAAAAGGACAAACATTTTCTGTTCCCAACTTTGTTTTGTGCGATGAAAAATAAAAACGTTATGCAAAACCAAAGATTTTTCATTCTATGAATCAATACGGACACGACGTTCAAACTGGGTTTGTAGGTAAAAAAAGCGAATGTTTTGTTATGACTGCCTATTTTCAGAAACCTCTCTTACTTTGTATGGGTGATTTTGTGAAAAAATATTTCACAGGAACGAGCTAGTAGAAATATAAATTGTGACAGTACCTGGTTTTCTAAATATTTATACCAATACATTTTCTTGTTTCTAGCAGATATGGGCAACTCTGTCCCTAATTTCCTATATTCTACTTCTAATAAACACTCTTAATTATGATTATATCTACGGATTCATCTGTAACATTTATTCACTCAATCGGAGGTTATGAGTTAATATACCGAAGTAATAGTTCAAAGTGAATGACAGACGAACTAATATTTTTCTTTTCTTTTCAGGTAATGGACGCTATTGATGAGTCAGCTGGTCAGCTGTTTGACTTGTATACAACCTCTGTAGAGAGCAATTACGGTAAAAACTGTACAGTGGTGTTTGATGGTTATCCTGACAGAGAAATCACTAAGACAGCCGAGCAAGAGCGACGAGCAGCAAAAAGAACTTCTAGAGATATCATATTTAATGAGAATACACCAACCACTATACCACAATCAGATTTTCTTGCTAACAGAAACAACAAACGGGCCCTGATTGCATCTCTTGTGTCTAGTATGAAGATCAAAGGTTATTCTGTTGTTCAGGCGGAGAGTGATGCAGATACTGTTATTGTTAAGGCTGCTCTAGATCAAGCTAAACACAAAAATCAAACAGTAGTTGTTGGCCAGGATACGGATCTTCTAGTGCTTCTAACTGCTCTAGCCCATGAAGACTTTGAAATTTGGTTTCTCAAACCAGGGAAATCAAACAGCACACACCGTATTTTCAGCATCCAAAGTGAGAAAAAAAACATGGGGAAGGCTTGTGAAGTTTTGCTATCTGCTCACGCCATGACTGGATGCGATACCACATCAGTTTTGTATAAAAAAGGAAAAGTTAGAGGTCTCCAACTTCTACAGAACCATACAGAAATGAGAGAAGAAATGAAAATATTTAACCAAAAGGATGCCAGTAAAGAAGATATCAAAGCTGCTGGGGAAAAGTTCCTCTTAAAAATGTACGGATCAAAAATCAAAGTCCTTGGATGAGCTAAGATACTTCATGTATAATCGCATAGTAGCAAAAAAGAAGTTAGTACATCTTTTCAACTAGCATCCCTACCTCCGACCAGTGCAGCAGCAGAGCAACACTCATACAGAGTGTACTTGCAGGTCCAAGAATGGTTAGGAAACTGCCTGGAGCCAACAGAGTGGGGATGGTCCATGACAGGGAAATCACTGAGGCCAGTAGTATAGCCGCAAAAGGGGAGAGTGCAAGAATGTTGCAGGTTATTATGTAATGTTGCAAAGGGGTGGGGTTGTTGCAAAGGGGGGTGGGAGTTGTTGCAATGGGTGGGGTGGGGGGTGGGGGTTGCAAAAAAAAGAGAAAAAAAGAAAAAAGAAAAAAGAAAGAAAAAAAGAGTACTGGCCTTTGTTGCCAACCTAGGTTGCAAGGGTCATGCACCAACCTAGGTTGCAAGGGGCATGCAACTTGGAGGCCTCCCCCAAGCTATTCCCCCCAAAGGGCCAAAGAGAAAGGAGGAGAGGTGTTCACCTGGCAGAGTCAAGTGCACATTAAGATTTCAGCCGAGTAGGCGTTGTTTTATAGGCTCCTAATCAGCCAGAATCAGCCAGTTGACTGAGCCAAGGGGGGAGGGGCACACCTGAAGGAGAGAGAGAGAGACGCCTGAAGGAGAGAGAGAAACGCCTGTAGGAGAGAGAGAGAGACGCCTGTAGGAGAGAGAGAGGAGTTCTCCCCCAAGTTATTTTCGTTTTCCTAACCTAAGAGGCCACTAAGGGGTTTTACCAAAGGGCCTGAAAGAGAAGGACCAGAGGTCCTTCCTCGGCTGGGAGCCAAGGTGGAATGAGCCTTTCACCAACTTCGCGGTCTTTTATAAGCCTCTATTCTGGCTGAATTGCCAGATAGCGCAATGTGTTCAGTTGTCAGATCGCACCATGTATGCAGATGCTGAGTTGCTACATCAAGCCATGTAATCGGGTGCTGATGTGCCAGATTGCACCATCAGATAGCGCCATGTATTCCAGAAATATTAATCATCCATTGTGTAACAATATGACGATAGTTATTCCAATTAAATTCTGTTTAAATACACCTTTATTAATTGCAGGCCTTTCCAGTTTTTTTTTTGCAATGATCGGATTGCTAGATATATATTATTATATATATATATATATATATATATATATATATATATATA